>CM039518.1:16244823-16334400 GCA_022433055.1 Begonia peltatifolia | reverse complement strand
GCACAAAATTAAACTCAGAATTTTAGTGAGATTAAATAAAAAATGACATGTGCTCACGAAGAACAGTTGAATCTCATGCAATGACCTGAATATTGATGTCATTGTTTGATGGAGCTCACGCTCCCCTTTTCGGTCAATAATCAAACTTTACAAGAATTTTAACGACCTATCGGGTACATCCCAATATCATTCTATAATGTTTACTGATGTGAATGTTTGAGTCATATTTAAGAATGTTAAGAGTACAAGGTTTTACTTTTGGGTAAGTTTCATAATCAGGACATTATAAAAGGACATGATGTTAAACGCTACAGAAAATAAACAAAATCATCAGAATAATATGTACAAAAACGAAAATTAGAAAACCAGAGTTAGAAATACTATTCCAATTTACCAGTGCCCATGAGAGTGTTTGCTACTTCATACATTGGGTTTGTTTCACATATCTAATGGTCGTTCAATATCAGACATTTCAAATATCAATTTCCAGGAACGTGATATACAATTTTATATCAAATATAGAATATAACATTCTCGTTCCACCAAATGATCCCTCAATTCGCACGTAGTCTTTAGCGTTCTTACAGAGGCTTATGTACATCCAATTAAAATAAAAATATCAAAATTACAATTGTATATGTTTTTTCATTCCACCATTTCCGTGGTTGCGCATTCATACTTAATTTGTTTGTCCAAGTAAATGGGATGATGGATAAGACAAGCTAAAGGACGAGGGATGATAGAGCACAACTTTGCATATCCCATGAAGATCACACCTTACAGAAGTTCACGTAACTTGACACAAAATGTTTACGCAACACTAGATGCAACACTAGATGCAACACTAGATTTAATACTTGAGAAAAAAGCAAGTAATTCTCACCACGTTAAGAGCAAACAATTTGCTTTCTACCACCTTCCAGGGTATACTTGCAGAGGCCCAACGACAGCCAAAGAAGAGCTACAATGATTAGAATAATGATTCAAGTAAATATTTATATAGAATGAAAACACAACAAAAAGCAATGAAATTGTTGCAATTTCACCAGGCAACCAAAAAGTCTTGAGATGAAGCATAAAGCAAACCTTTTTAATCACTGTTATCAAATAATAGCAATTTCAATTTTGATGTTGCAGAACAATTCTATATGTACATAAATAATCGGAGAACTTATAGCAACATAATTGATCCTAAATTGAAATCTTTAATTTCATCGCAAAATCCTACAAGCTACTCCCCATCATTAAAATTTTATCACATTTTAGGATAAAGATCACATTTAATAAAACCAACAACTATAATCTAGTAACTTCGAACACTAACACATTATCTTCATACTACAGCTCTCTTGTTTTTCACTGTGTATGGGACATAGCAAGATCTAGTATTTTTTTTCCATGATAGAATTTATTCATCCTCCCATTTTATATAATTTAAACTTCAGAATACAAATCTTTTCTTCGATAGAAAGAAGTGGTGCGATAGAAGTTTTGTTTTGAAATTGAAATGAAAGAGTAAGGAATACATAGAAATGATTACCAAACTAGAAATGATTTGTATTAATTGTCAAAAGTCTCTATTTAATACACCACAACCCTTTAAATAAATATTAGGTCAGGATTTTAAATCTCTAATATGATAAAGTAAATCTCTAAAAAAATTTTAAAAAAATAAAACGTAGATAAAATTTATTACTAAATGAATAAAATTAAATATATAAGATAAAACAAATAAAAGCCCTTGCAGGAGGAAGTGACCATCAGGTTGGAAAGTGTCTAAAGGAACTGAATCACATTTTCAGGATTTGAATTTTATGATTTAATTTTGAAATCACATGAACAATGGTTGTTGTTCGTAATCACAGATCAAAGATTATGGACTGTCATTCTAATTACGGCCAACAACGGGTTGATTCTTAGGTAAACATTTATAATTGTCCACCGTATTAGAGTTTCTTGAAATACAATATATTTTTTATTGATAGTCAAAACTTGGTAAATACATCTTCACTCTGAATTCATGAGTATTTTGTCTTAGATTACAAATTCGACCAATACAACAATCATATTCTTCGTCAAATGAATAATCTATTCTTTGTGATTGTCTCCATCATAAATTTTCAATTTCATCATCATGAGAGTAAAGGTCTCTGATCTTCAATTGTTATTTTATAAGTTCATTTGACGCAACAACAATTTAATTGAGATTGCGAATGCGTTTTTTGGTCTCAACAAATTTTTTATTAATTTTATCACATTGTTAATTAAACTTATCGAACCACCGAGTGCTGTTAGTGATTCATTTTCCATAAAAAACGTCTTTAACCATCAGATTGTGATGAATTCTTTGCTCTGCTACCAATTTGCTGCAGTGAAAATTTAGTTTGAAAATCGAAATGAAAAAGTAAAGAAGTAGAGAAATAATTTTCAAACTAAAAATAATTTGTATTAATTGTCAAAAGTCTATTTTTAATATTCACCACAGTTCTTTAAATAGAGTTTAAGTCATAATTTAAAAACTCTAATATGGTAAAATAAGTCTTTATGAAAATTTTTAAAAAGATAGAACGAAGATAAAATCTATTTCTAAGAAAATGAAACGAATAAAATCAAATACATAAGATAAAAAATAAAATATTAAAAGATAGTGGTCTCATAGACTTGGGCATACTACATCAGAAGACTCCAATGTACATTTTTCTTCAATTATTTTATTTTCATCAAAAAATCAAAATTTCCAATTTCACTACTTACAAAAGCATCTTTCGGAGTTCAAGGACGATCAAAGGGTTGGGAAGAACATTATCTTGGGTCAAACACATGTCAAAGTGTGGCCAACCAAGCCCGTGGTTGTTCACTACATACAATGCCTAATAAAGACACACCAACCAACTTTGTGTCTCCATGCACCATATAATGGATCGATAGAGCAAGTCAACTAGTTAGTTTCATTTAAACGGGCAAATTTTAAAATAAAAAAGTGAGCAAAGAATAGTTCATAAAATTCCAGAATGTTATATCATGTCTGCCCAGTACAAAGGTTGTATTCTCTAAAACTCCATATAAAATTTATGTTCTATCCAAATTTTTAGTAATAGTACTCCAGACAAACCAAAAAATTAGAAACTACCCAAACATTTCATATTGACCAACAAATCTCCCACTAATGTAATTGGACATCCAAAAGTTGCCAATGGAACCAAATAACCTAAAACATAGCTAGGACTACATTTCTCCGAAGTGTCTTTATTTTTTTATTTCTCTCTTCCGGTTCAAAAGCATAGTTCAAAAAGGTAATGATACAAGTTTGCGAAAACCATGGCTTTCCAACCTCAAGCAAAGTCATACCAAATTTCCCTAATGAACTATCATAATGTGGCTATTGGTCTCCTCATGCCCCTTATGGATTTGTTCACTCGCATAAAATTCTCTTTATTAATATCCAAAGATAAGCTTATAATATGGTTGGAACAGCTTTTTTCCCAAAAAATAAAAAAAGAAAAATCAATAAAGGGAGGGATGAGACAACAAAAGAGATTTAAAACGAAAAAACAGTTACATAAGATACAATCCACTACCAAGAATCAAGATTTCTCATTTTCAATGAAAAATGGCAACAACAACACAGAGCTTGGATGATTCAATAAACTCTAAATGAGTTCAAAATCTTCCCAAAACTACACTCCAAAAATGATTGTGGTTGGATATGCTTACGTAAAAATGTGACCAACATTTTTGTTATATGGCAATCAATAGATACAATGGATTTGAAGATGTAAAGCAGTCTGATGCAATTATTATATAATATTTATTATAAAAAGTAATTGTTAAATAGGGAGGTTATTTGTTATTAGTTATATGGAAGTTTTGGCGAAAGTTAGAGTGAATTGAAGAGTTTATTACAAATGGGAAGGGAAGTGTGAAGGGTTATGCTGTTATGATGTTGAAGAAAAATGTGTTTTAGATGATAGTTTTTGTAAAATGTGTAATATGAATTTAATTTTTAAAACTATAAATTTGTAGTTAAGTTGTAACTATAATTTGTTAATAGAAAAAATGTTGTTTATCCATCAATTCAGTCCACTATGCATCAATTTGGTATTAGAGCATAGTAAAACCAGTGACGAGAAGATTGAATGAAAGAAATAAAGAATGAAATGACTGGAAAAAGAGCGGAACTTTTTTCTTTAAATACTCGAGTTGCTACAAAAATTTCTTCATTGAATAACCAAATTTTTGATTTTTCAAAAATTGAAGAAAGCCTATGAGTTTTATCAGAATTAACAGTGGAAATCAGTTTTTTAAGAGAATCCCGTTAGAAAGAATGTTGAAGAAGGACCAAGCATATCCATTGGAAAGGAAAAAGGAAAGGCAATCGCTGGTTCCGTTTCACCACCCATTGTGTTCGATCATTTTTCAGAAGAGTATGGTGAGGATTTTCAACACATACAAGGGCAAAACGAGAAGAAACTTTCAACCCCTATAGTCCGCACGAGTCCTTGCAGAAGAGAAGACCCATTGTGGAAAGAAGCAAATGAACGACGTAGGACTGAACCATGCCGAACAGAAAATCTACCATGGCAAGGAGTTGTTGAGTGTGCGCCATGGACAAAAACTGTCCGTCGTGGGCTTGAGTCATTCCCTCCTCGCCGAACTGGAAAACCAATATGGTATGGAGGTACTGATAGGTGTGGGTTTCGCAGTCACGATTCTCCGGTTTCGTTGCAAACCTGTGTGGGGTAGTTCTCCACGTGTTGAACTTTCTGTTTTTGATGGAGAGGGTTGGATTGCTTGGAATAAAAAAGTTGGCAGATTTTTTCTTGTGGCTAGGATTCATCCAAATTCCAAATGATCGAATTTGTACTGTTTCTGAATATTTAATCACGAAAGTTTAATAATTTTTTTGAATAGATTTTGACAGGAGAGCCACGACTGAGTTGAGAAGAATTAAAATTTGCAATGGGTCAACAATTCGAGCCTAAAGAATTTCATTCTCCCCAAGAACAACTTATTAATTTAAAACAAATAAGAAACATTGAGGAGTATGAGGATCAATTTTAGAAATTAGAAACTCGTATTCGAGGTATGGATCAAAAATCACTTTTAGGAGCTTTTCTAAATTAATTTTTCTACAATGCTCTTATGTTGGCCCTTGAATATGAGAATAAGTACAAGAATTAATCCAACGAGAAAGAAATTAGATTGGGTTCAAATCAAACTTGGTCTAACAAAATGCAATTTAATCTTAATTATTTTCAAGCTCAACCCAACTTCTAAACTGATGGAGTTCAAAAAAATGAAGCTCTTGTTGGTGATCGAATAGACAGAGGAGGTCAACAAGTGGTTACGAATTCGACAAAGCAACAACAACATCAGAGAGGCTAATCTTTGTTTTCGTTGTAGAGAAAAATAGCAAGCCGGTCATCGTTGTAAGCATTATCTTAACATGATGGAACTGGATACATTTTTGTAAATATTATCTCAACATGAAGAAACAGAATGAGTTTCCAAGAGATTCACTAGTTTTAGAATCGAATAAAATGAACGACAAATCCACCGAGGAAGGATTAATATGAATTGAATTTCAATTTTTATTTTGCGACCTTGAGGGGTCGAACTCAATGAAGAAAATATTGATGCAATTATTATAAAATATTTATTATAGAAGATAGTTATAAAATAAAAAAGTTATTTTTTATTAATTAGTGAAAAGTTTTTAAGAAAGTTAGAGAAGTTGTAGGGTTTATTATTGACGATAAAGGAAATGTGAAAGGGTAGTATTGTTATAATGTTGAAGAAAAGTGTATTTTAGACGATAGTTCTTTCGAATATGAAGATTAAAACTTCGTATTGCTGACTAAGTTGTAATTGTAAGTTATTAATGAAAAAAATATTGTTTATCTATCAATTCGCTCCACTATGCATCATAGTGTTGCCAATCCATTTATCTTCCCAAAAGATAACCAATTCTATTCCCTGCCATGTGATGCAATATTAAAAAAATACAAGGCAATGACGAGCGTTTCTTAATGTTGTGACAAGAGACGCAATTAATTTAGTTTTGTTGACCGACCATATGCGTTGTTGCCATACTTTTAGTAAACATTAAGCGTCATAATGTATCTTCCTCCAGCGGCAATCTCCATAATCATTTAACCAATAGTATCTTATTTTAGTTTTGGAAGTAACCAATACCAAGTCCTCATCTTAGAGTTTCCTTTTAACTAAATGTGGTTTTTTCCCTTTTTAATGACACTCCTCTCTTAAAAGTGACATCGCTTTATGAGATGATATTAGATTCGCATATGCAAATCTATGCATATACTAGAGAAATTAGAGAATTACCCTAAATTTTTTTTACTATCCATATGGAAGGATATGACAAGATTTTAAGTTGTATTTTTTATACTTTTTGAAAAAGAATTCTGTTTTTATACATTTTTCCTTTACAATAAACATTTTGTCACTTAAAAAAAAAACCCACCCAACCCTTATCGTCAACCATCTTCATGAAAATTAAAAATTTAAAAGAGAGAACCTTTTGTGTAAACGCAGCAGATCCCAGAATCTGACAAATATCCACTAAAAGTTCAACCACGTTCATTCTAAAATGGACAAGGCCATCTGGCAAGTCAAGCATTCCTCTTTCATTGTTGACTGCAGATTCATCAACCTGTAAAATATAAAATAAAATACTTTAAAATGGAATGAGCTACAGAAACACACTAAAATCTTTTAGAAGACCGCGGTTGCAAAAGCCATTGAAGAGTGTAAAACTTTCAAACAACATTATAAGCTTATAAAATGAGAAATTTTGGCGTTACATCTTTAGGAATACATTCTCATGTTAGAGATTGAAGCAAAGAATAATGTCACCACAGACTGTTAATTTATGTATCCTCGTAGGATTCACACAACAATTTGGATGTATTCAAAATGCTATAAAATGTTAGCATAAAATGTTTATTTCCATTAAAAAATTGGGGATGCCATCACACACTACCAAAGTCTCCATTTCTCTTATTTGCCTATAGTAAGAATGCTACTCCGTTCAGTTAGTTTGTTCACTTTGTACATCAGTATAAATTTATTACCAATAACTCATCGTCATTACATTAGCTTAAGTACCTTGTTTTCAACTCAAACGTTTGAAATATCAAGTTAACTTGCAAGATATTTCTACTGCCAATTGTTAAGAAATATATTAAATAATTAATCAATCTAAACCAAAAAGAAATATTAGGATTAAAGATAATTTAATATAGATTAGCAATAGAGATCGAGTTCAAATCTCTAACTCAGCATTTTATCCAATTAATATTAAGATATTCGCACGTAAGGAGAAAACTAGGCATCCACGTGAAGGGGAAGGATAAAAAATCATAAAAATAATTAAATATAAATATATCCAGCAACTTAAACGTCGATGATGAATGATAATTTAACCAAAATACTTTTAAAAACCCCCCTTAGCTTATTACTTACAGTCAAAGTTCAAAATATTTCTAAGCCTACAAATATAAAGAGATACAAAAGGAAGTCCATTAGGAAAATAACAATTAAAAGAAAAAAAAAAAGTTTCCTCTGCAAAACAGAGTGATGTCGATGTTCCATCAACTTCACAACTCCTTCAGCATATAAGCATGTTTCGATGACCATTCTTAGATTTTTTTTTTTAACAATTATCCTTTCGATGAAGAGTGGTATCACTTGGATACCATCTTACCTCGGAGGGGAATGTACATCCTTATACACGACTACCAAATTTGAAGAGGTAATGAGCTATTCATACGAAGATACAGTAAGTAATAGTTGAGATTTTGAAATAAAGTGCAAAAAATCAACATTCTTGATGGTAATGAGTTTATATTATGGGCCACCATCATCATTGATTACTCTAAAATAAAAGAAGGTGCATTATAACTAAACATTCGAGTTCTACAACCCCTTTTTATTGTGGGGTACCTACAGAACTAGTTTGATGAATGATCAATTGACCGCTAGAGAAGTCTTGAAGGGAGTTATTGACAAATTCACGTCTGTTATCATATGTTTGAAAATATACATCCAAGTAAATCTACTCTAGTCATCTATAAAACTTATAAACCATCACACACCCGAAATAGACGACACAAGAACTGATAAAAATAACTCTCTGTATTAGATAATGAATATACTAAGTCATTTTTCGTTAGTGTAGAGGAGTCGCATTTCATTTACCAAGCATTATGATTACTACGTAGTGAAGGATATAGTTTTTGTAATTGGGAAAAGTCAGGTGTCATTGACGTTGATGGGTAATCCAATAGTACTTATCTGTTGATTGGTTGACTTTGGTTGGGCAGGGAGTTGGAGGACTTGAGCTGGCATTAGAAGAATATGCTTGATCAAAATCTCTTGAGGATTCAATGTAGTATAAAACCCCTTCCTCTCTAGCTCTTCCAATAACCCCCCCTCCCAAAGAGTGGCATTGTCGTTGTGATTTATAAAAAAAATGATGGAACATTGTGATTTATATATATAGCTTAACCATGTAAAATAGGTTATAAATCATCCACGGAATGTAAAACAGAAGCCTATTTTAGTTTGTGGGTGATGGAAACATCTCCAATTCCTTGCACGTGGAATAAGATCTGTCAGCCACGTGAACATTCTGTTGTCCGAAACGTGGCTCATAGGATATAAAATGGTCAAACTTTACTCATGTGACTAGTGAATCCCAAATAAACTATCCATTGGCAATTTAATTATTTGTGAGATTAAGACTATCTTTGGATGCAGTTCGAGCAAAAGCACACAAAGGAGATTGATATTGGACCTCATTATCAAACAGCAACGCCTTGATGATGTCAACCTGCTCTATTTCAAAGGTGGTTGATGTGGATGCATTTCTGTGTGTTGAATTCCATATTAATGTCAAAGGTCTGTCAGTGAAGGCACTCTCAGTTTTTTTAGTCTTTCATCAATAGATCTTCAAGCATTGAGCCATCAACAAGTGTCCTAGTATGTGTTGAGTGGTAACAGAAATCACGCCACCGTGTTCTTCTCCGAAGACTTCATATAATAAGGTTTTTTAAGCTTCGAGTGTGGTGTGTCCAAAAATAGAGTTGTGCACCATTTTACTTGAAGATATGATTCTGAGCTGAATTATAACTCAAGCCTCACACAGAGACGGAAATGCGTCTTTTGCAAGGATTCAACTCTTAACTTGATCAAATTCTGGTTTGATGTTCACAGACGATCACAATTAAAGAGAGCATTGTACTTTATAGCATCAACAACATTTGTTTGTTCTAAGTACATGCCCACCCAAACCTTGACACAAATCTTATAATTTGTGGATGGGAGTGGTGATATTTGATCTTCTTGACTGATCTTGGAAATAGCTTTTTTAAGATTGCAAATATGAATCATTTCTCCCGGCTTAGGTTACGTGGATTGTACAGCATCCAATGCCTCTTTCTCGTGGATATGAATAAGAATAGTTAACCAAGTTTAGAATCCATGAAATTGAGGAGCTGAACATCATCATGAAATTCTAGGCTTCTCAGTATTCAAAAACTGGGTCTTCTGTTTTTGAATTAACAATATTGCAATTAATATCCATTTTTTGTCTACTTTTGAGGAACAGCAGACTCCAAAGGACAATGCATTGGACTTGGTACTTTCCAACGATGATAACAATACTGAAAATTTTTAACAGCACAATTTTCATGAATAACAATCAACAAATACAAACAATTATGCGAAAAGGTAAAATACAAACCTGTGCGCACTGTAGAACTCCATCTAGTAAAGTTGAGAATACTGAAATAAACACATCATCCTCATATTTCCTACTAGTGTTATTTTTCTCACGAAGTCCAAGAATATAGCTCGCAATACAAGACCTGATAAATGAGATTAATCACAAAACATTTAAAATGCCAATAAATATAAATATATCTATATGGCCATAACCATGCTTTGAAGTTGAAAGGAGTAAGAGCAAGACTAAATTATAGTTATCTGGAGGAAGCAAGAATCCTCATCAAATGGAGATTAAATTCTGGCATCTTTCAATTTCTAAGACAATAATAGAAGTACATTTGTAATTAAACCCCCTCCTCCAAATTAAAAAGAATCTCCCTATTTCCTTTCTCATACCATGAGAAAAGAAAGAATCTGCCTACCCAAATTGTAGTGAACTCTGTCAAACCAAGGAAAGTGCTACCGCTTGCTTTTCCATAACCATGTTTCCTGTTGCCTTTTGAGTTGGGTGTAAAATAGGTGTAGATGTGTTAAACAATACCTTTCTTCATCGAGGATATGGATGCTTGCTATTACTTACAACAAACCATCACCAGTCGTTATTTACATTTAGTTTTTCCACTATGCATGTGTGTGTGTGTGTGTGTGTAAAGGTATATTCAGACTTCATGTTAGTAATTTGTCATCTGTTAGCATAGGCACTATGAAGATTAAAATAATAAGCTAATTTTTATAACAGGTTTCAAGTTTTAAGTTAGTGCCCTAGTGGACTAAAGTTCTTCAATTCCATGAGCTGCCCTTTCACATTTGGGTGCTATAGGATTTTGTCTTCACAACTAAGCTACTATTCATTCAAAAAAAGATAACATTGAAAAAGAAAAAAGTTGGCACCAGGTAATTTACCAAAATGGCAACGTTGAGTCTGCAATGTCCCAATCTTCACTTGGAAATGCCACACAACTGCTAATAAATTCAAACTAGTTATTACCAAAAAATACGACTCAATCTAACACAAAACATTCTAATTCAAGATGCCTAAAGCTCTGATATGGATACAGCCCAATCAGACAAACAATTCATTTCCTAAATTTTGCACCAAGTATATATTAGTCAAAACTCCACATAAGTTAGTTCTTGCATAAAAACCATTATACGTGTTATACATAATCTAAAGAAAGCAAAATAATCAAGCTTTTACCTCATAAGTGCATCTATCAAAGCCAGTGATTCAGGCCCAGCTTCTACAATTAACGAAGGCGCCTGACATATATATAAAATCAGAAAAGAAAGAGAATTGTCCAAATAAACATTTCTCTTTGATATGACAATAACTAGTTCCAAAAAAGTCCCGATGAATGGGCATAGAAATGTCACTAACCTTCATTGTACAATTTTTTTTTTTTTCTAAATTAGCTCGTAATAACTTATCTAGCAAAACAACCCAACAAAGCCGATAAACTAGGTCCTGAAATACTTATGCCCACCGCAGAAAAATTCACAGAAATGAAAAAATAATAATGTTTTTTTTCATATCATGAATGATAAAATTACACTACTATATATACAATTCATATTAAGACGAAAAATGTAATAAATCCTAATAAAAAAAAAGATATTTATACATAAATTAGGATACTCGAGTTGGAAACTTAAATTTTCTAATATTACACAATAAATTTATGTATGGGAACTTTGAAGAAAAATTTAATATTTTCTCTCAAGTTGGATTGTATATGTTGTACATACTCAATTTCTTACATAATTCCTTCAAATTAGAATCGGATAGTGCTTTTGTCAAGATGTCAACAAGTTGTTCTTGAGATGGAATATAAATCAGTTTCACCTTTGTTTTTTCAATTTTTTCTGCTAAAAAATGTCAATCAATCTCCACATGTTTAGTTATATTATGGTAAACTGGATCCTTTGCAATGCTAATTGCAGTTTTATTATTGCATCGGATCTTTGCTGTTTTCTCAAATTCTAATTCTAATTCGATCATGACTCGCCTTATCCAAATTCCTTCGCACATACCCACAACTAGAGCTCTTAGTTCTGCTTCTGCACTTCTTCTCGAAACCATGTCTTGCTTTTTACCTCTCCATGTAACAATGTGTCTCCAAACTTTTGAGCAATACCATATTGTTAACTTTCGATCTATATGACTTTTTGCCCAATCTGCAACCGAGTGTAGGGTATAACCTTGCTTTTGTTTTTCTTGAATAATAGTCCTCGACCTGGAGTCATTTTAAGATACTTGAGAACACGGTAACGGACTTCTATATGTTTTTTCACGAGTTGATTCACAATCTGACTTGCTATACTTGCCGCAAAACAAATATAAGGTCGAGTATCGGCAAGATAAATGAGTCGTCCTACAAGACGTTGATATCTCACTTTGTTTATTAGTGTCCCTCCTTTATATTTAATTTTCTTGTTAGGATCTATCGGTGTGTTTGCAAGTTTGCATCCTAGCATTCCAGTTTCTTTGAGTAGATCCATGATATACTTGCGTTTGAGAGACAAATATTCCCTTCTTTGACCAAGTCACTTCCATTCTTAGGAAATAGCACAGAAGACCAAGATCTTTTACTTCAAATTCTTCTCCTAAAGATTGTTTAATTCTTCCTTGTAATCTTTGGTCAAAATAATGTCGTCCACGTACACAATGAGAATAGCTAGCTTCTTATCAAGAGAGTGTTTTAGAAATTGTGTGTGATCAGCTTGAGATTACTTAAATCCTCGTTCTTTCACTGACCGTGAAAAATGACTAAACCATGTTTTGGGAGATTGCTTTAAACCATACAATGATTTCAAATATTTTGCATACCTTTTTTATCAGTATCGCTTATTTGTAAACCAGAAGGAATTTCCATGTAGACTTTCTCCTCATGCTTTCCATTTAGGAAAGCATTGACCATCCAAGTTAGCTACTAACAAAAGGAGTATTCAGATTATATTGAGTTTTGCAACTGGAGCGAAGATTTCCTGATAGTCAATACTGTAGAATTGTGTAAAACTTTTTACTACTAATCGAGCTTTAAGTTTTTCAATACTTCCATCAGCTTTGTGTTTAATGGTGAATAGCCACTTATAGCCCACTGTCCTTTCGGATGGAAGTCTGATAATAATCCACATTCCATTCTTTTCCAAGGTCGTAATTTCTTTTTGAACGGCTTGTTTCCAACCTGGGTGCTTTAAGGTCTCCTCAATGTTTGTTAAGATTTTGATACTATCCAGTATTGTGGTATAAGCTCGATATGATTTAGAAAGTCCTACATATGATATAAAATTCATAATCGGATGTTTAGTACAAGTTCAAGTACATTTCCTCAAGGCAATTGAAAGTTCCAGCTCTTCTGTAGTTTGAGTCTTTTCAGCTTCTTTCTGTTCCAATCCAATTTTTTCTTTTGTGTCAGTCTCTACAACTCTTGAGTTTAATTCAGAATCTTTGATAGATTTGAGATGTACTAAGAACTCAATCACTGTCGGAAGTTGTTTTTCCCGTTTGACATATAATTGGATCTTTTTATTTTCTGACTGAGGGTTAGGTACGCTTGAACCAAGTATTTTGTATAAAGGCTCATGAGTAGTAGTATCAAGTTCAATACCAATGTTTAGTTCCAATTGGATTTTGGATTGGATTATTTGATTCATTTGTGAGTTTTTTGTCAAAGAATCCCAATTCCAAATATAAAGCTCTTTTTTATTCTCCTCTTGAAGTTCATATTTGAGAAAGAAAGGTTGTTCTTCAAAGAAGGTCACATCCATTGTTTCAATTATCTTCTAGCTAGCAAGGCACATACACTTCTAACCTTTTTTATTTGCAGAATACCCTATAAATACACAATTTGTGGATTTTGGGACAAGTTTGCTTCTGTTTTGTGAATACACATGAATAAATGCAGTGCATCCAAATATTTTGAAAGAAAGATCAAAAGAGAGGGCAAGAGCATGTGGGAATGCTTTGATGAGAGCATGAGATGGAATCTCAAAGTTTAGAACACGGGAGGGTAATCTATTTATGAGATATATAGAGACAAAAATAGTTTCTACCCACCAGTATTTAGGAACATTAGTAAAAAAACATGAGGGATCCGGCAACTTCTAGTAGATAACGATTTTTTGTCACTCCTTTTGTTGGGTGTATTGACACCAGAACTTACTTGGATAATACCTTTTTTGACAAGTATTTCACTGAGAGTGAAGGAGAAGTATTCTCAAGTATTGTTTGATTTTAAAATTTGAATTTTTGTATAAAATTGTGTCTGAATCATAACATGAAAGGCTTGGTATATTCTATGAACTTCAAATTTTTCTTTCATAAGATATACCCATGTGAGTCGAGTATGATCATCTACAAAGAAGACAAACAATCATGCCCCATTAATATTTTTCACTTAGGAGAATCCCTCAACATCACTATGAATTAATGCAAATGGTATTGATGGATTATAAGATTTACTTGGATAAGTAGATCATTTTTTTGCAAGTTGACAAATCTCACAATAAAACAAATTTAAGCTTTCATTGATAAACACCTGAGGTAACAATCTTTTAAGATAAACAAAGTTTGGATGACCTAACCGATAGTGACATTACATGATTTCACTATCTTTATAGATACTTGAATCAGAGACATACTTGGAGCTGAAATGATGAGAACATTGATTTTTAGAGAGGACACAACTTGAGATAAGAGTTGTTTTAGGTTGGATGGTTGAAAGAAATAAAGTCCTGAGCACATATTAGCACTACCAATCTTCCTCTTCGAACTAAATTCCTGAAAGATGCACATATTTAGAAAAAAAATTAGTAAAGCATTGATTATCACGTATTAACTTGCTAATTGATATTAAATTACAGTCAAGTTTAAGAACATGAAGCACAAATTTGAGATTAATTTTGGGAGAGATTTTAACCAAACTAACTTCAGCAACTTCGAACAAAGAGCCACCGACAATACATACTGTGAGGTTGGCTTTGCATGGTTGATAACCATAAAAAAACGACTTATCTCTGGTCAAATGGTCCGATGTTTCCGAGTCAATGATCCACTGTTTTGAGTTTTTGGTTTTAACAAAGAATGCATGAAAGTGTCCTGCTTGTACATGCATAACTGTAGATGGTTGAGGAGTCATGTGAAGGTTAATGTTTAAGTAACCTTTGAAGTACTTCAAGTTGTTCTTTAGTGAAAGGGTTTGATTCCCTCTGATAGAATGATTGTTCCTCTACTATTTTTTCGTAATTTGCACGGTTTTCTTTATCAAAATTAGGCTTTGAAAGTTTCCAATCTACTCATTTCCCGAGTAGCTTCCAACATGTATTCTTTGTGTGACCCAGTTCAGCACAATGATCACACTATGGTCTTTTTTTTTTTTACGATTATCTTAATGTTGAGGTCGTGAGTTACGAACTACGAGAGCATATCCTACCACAATATAAGAAGAGTTTTAAATACCCATCATCACTTTTTACGTGCTTTCCTCTCGACAAACCTAAGAGAAAGCTTCCCAAAGGCTTGGGAATGGCTTAGTTCCCACCACTCTACCTCAAACATCATCAAAATTTTTGCTTAATCCCAAGCGTAATTTAAATGTCCTCTTTTTCTCCACAATCCCCTTACAGAACCCAACATCTTTAGAACACTTCCATTCCTGTTTTTAGAACATGTCTAGTTGCTGCCAGTGGCAAGTGAGTATGCTAAAGTATTGAGTCACCAAAAAATCCTCCTGTCGTAGATCATGAAGAATCGACTTTACTGCAAATAATGCTGATGTATTTTCAAAATTAGAGTAGGTTTCTCTTGCAGCTTCTCAAATTTCTTGTGTTGTCTCACATAGAAGAAAATTTTCCCCAATATCGTCATTTATTGTGTTGATAAGCCATGACATAATTGGATAATTTTCAACCTTCCACTTCTTATAGTGTGGATCATCCTTTAGAGGAGCTCAAATTTCTTCAGTTAAATAATCTTCCTTGCCTCTACCGCAAATAAAACATTCTAACAGATTGAGATTATTAGAGAAAATTTTGACCATTGAGTTTGTGATTTGTGACGAGAGATGCAATATTTTCAGACATTTCAGAGTTTCCCAAGTTTTGGAGAGGTGTTAGTTGTTCTAGACGAGAGTAGCTTCCTAATGTATTTGTTTCAGATGCCATACTATGGGCAACTCAAGGAAAGATTGGCAAGTGAACAGCAAGAGAGAGTCGATTGATTACAACTGAGAGATATACGATTAGGGTTTCGCCCACGCAGGTTTGAACACTGCTGAGTTGTGCAAGACCAAGAGATAGAGAGAGTGACGACCGATCACAACGCTACTGTCAATGCCATAAGAGATATTTTCCGATGCGTAGGGTTAAGTGGAGAAGTAATTATTCTAGTGTGTGATTCTAATACCATCACAAGTTACCAACAACGCCAAAAGCTTAAATTTGTGGATTGAAGATAATTTAATCAACTATATTCTCTTAACATTTCTCCTCACATATAGGCTCATTTTTTTATTGGCTTTTACATGTGAATTTTTTTTAATGGTATTAATTTTTGGACTTCGCCGAGATTTGAATTTGAGACCTCTGGCTTTGATAAATTCACAGAAATAAAAAAATTATAATGTTTTTTTTCATATCATGAATGATAAAATTACACTACCATATATATAATTTTTATTAAGATGAAGAAGGTAATAAATCCTAATAAAGAAAAGATACTTATACTTTAAATTAGAGAACACAAGTTGGATACTTAAATTTACTGATATTACATAATAGATCTAAGTATGGGAACTTTGAGGAAAAATTCAACACCCTGGGCCCACCAACATGTATGTGGAAGTAAATGGTCATAAAACAATATCACTACGTTATATGACAAAAAGTAACCACTTACAGCTTGTCCAATTTCGGAAAACAAGCATGCAAGACCACCAACTATTTTTTCATCTCTGTTATTGAGAGCAGGTTGAAGAAGTAATTCTCTAAGAAAATGTACTCTGCAAAGCAACATCTGGGGTAGTCCCTATGAGAAACAGCAGAACTCAAAACAGAAACATGAAAGCACAAGAGTTTGTAATCTTATTTAGTATGTGATCGAGGAAAGTTACTTAAACTTGAAACTTTAAGTCAACACAGTTCCCTAATGTAATATCATTATATTAATATAACACTCACAAAAACATAGATAGTAGCCAGAGGCTTTAATCTAATTTTGATTTTGACAACACTTTTGAAAACAAATACAATATTTATGATCTAAATAATCTAAAGTAAAGAAGAATATTGAAAAAAAAAGGATAATAAGATAAAAAGTGAATTGTTGTTTGATTTGAATAACATTGCACATATAATAAAATTTCCTAGTGCATTTAAATTAAAAGGAACAACATTAACTGACATATGAATTGTGTAACCTATTATGAGTATAAAATGCAGTCATCCATGATCCATGTACACTTTCAACTCCTTTCAATATCATGTTTGACAGTTTCAATTCCCAAATTAATTGTCTAAAAAAATAATATTATTTTGACTTTTTTATTATACTTTCTAAACATATTTGCTAACGTGTCAAACAATGATTATTACAATAAAAGTAATAATTTATAAATAATTAATTTAATACAACTAATTAAACTAATTATTATTTGAAACATCAAAAAATATGTCTAAATAATAAAATAACAGAATAAACATAACATCACTCTTCTAGAAAATCAAAACAGTGTTAACTTATTTCTTAAAATTAAAGAAAGGCTATCCAAGTATATACAAATATTAAAGTTTGCCTCATAAATTTGTGAGCACATTTATAGAAATATAGAAATAAAATTTAAATAAATAGCGTATAAAGAGTAATCGAAATACCTCATGTCGACTCACAAGCTCAACGAGAACTTCAATAGCTAAATCAAATGTAAATGTATCCTAACACCAACATTTTAGCAAAATAAATGAGATGGAACTCCAATGTATAAACATGTCATTGGCATCATCTAATTCCCATAAGAGGATGGTTAAATGATTACTTGCAAGGAATTTAGAGCAAAACTTAGAAGAGGATGCCCTGGCAGTGACCCTTGAGGAATCTCAGAGAACCCCCCTGATCGCACCTAATCATAAGAAGGCAATGATTATAGAAACCAAATAGAATTAATAAGAGTTTAAAGATTATCTTAAAAAGGAATGAGCAAAAACAAGTGGATTTCATTATAATGAAAAATTGCACATCAGAAATGAAAAATAGTGGTTATGATTTTCTCCTTTTTGGAAAGATACAGCAACTTTTTGATAGAAGAATTCCCCTTCTTGAAAAACTTTTTCCTTTTCTGTTCATCTTTTTTTTATAAATTCTCTCATAAAAATTAAAATAAAGTAAGGAATTGTGATAGTCACCATCTTTCTATATAAATTGGTCAGAGCAGAAATCAAGAACATTCATCAATTTGTTTTATAAAGAAATAACAAGTACAAAACAAGAAGACGTCGATAATATCAATTGGCATCTGACTCAACAAACTACTTTTGTTTGTATTTTTAAAACTTCCACTAATCCCAAAAGTTGAAGTTAGATTGAAGTTGCTTTAACCATTTAAATAATTTCTTACTATTCTGATTTACATATATGTCGTAATTTAAAGGTTTTCGTTTTTCAATTGGAAGTATCTATTCTATCACTTTACATTAACTAATCATTTTGTAATATCATTCAACTATTATCATGTAAATTTTATGGGCAAACTAGGAAAAAATAAATGATTCTCCAATTACTGTTAATTACAAATTACTGAAAAATTAAGTTATATAACAGTGATTATTGCTTTCATTAGGATTTGATATTTTTTCCTAAATAAGAGAGTATTAATTAGAAATTTGGAGCAATAACCAAAACCAAAATTGAGATTTATAATAGAACCAAACTTGCGATTTAGAGTTCTTTTGTAAAAACATCAGCAAATTGTCATTTAGAAGGAACAAAATTTGCCACTTGATGATGATGTGTTCGTCATTTTCGATATGTTTTGTCTTATTATGGTAAATTGGATAATATGCTATATTGATAATCGATTTCACATGATAGTCACATAAAGCATTTAACTTCCCTTTTTTGGTTCTTGTAGTAATTTTGTATCCAAATAATCTCCAAAATTATTTGTCCTAACATTATGTATTATGCTTTGACATTTGACTTTGAGACCTGATATCTATTGCTTATAATGTGACTAAGTTTAAAGCAACAAAAGTACAATGCTTAGTGATAGATTTATGATGTATAGGGCATCATCTCCAATCTTTGCGTCAGAGTAAATTTCTATATCTATGTGCACATTATTTGAGAAGAACAATCTTTTTTCCCAGCGTACTTTTAGGTATATGGGAATTCTCTTTTCAATATACTGATGACATCCAAGTATATTCTCTGTATATTTGCTCATTTTGATTATCGGTACGCTATGTCTGGTTTAATATTGAAAAGATATATTTGTGTTCCTACAAGCTTTCGATATTGATCTTTTTCTACTGTGTATTTTTAGTGATTGAACCAAAATCTACGGTTAGATTCAATTGGACTTTCTTAAAATTTCCGAATGAGCATTCCTACTTCTTTGCAAAATATGAATATCTTCTTAACTCTAAGAAACTGCAATACCAAGAAAATAGCATTGCTACAATCCTTAACATTGGCACTCATTTATTGGGAGTCCTTTTGACTAAATGAAGTGTTTGTGATTTTTTTTTGTTAAGAGGAATGTCCTTAAGATTGCATCTTATCATTACAGTTTCAAAAAATTAAGACATTGTCCTTTGCGATATAATGCCACCTTCATTGAACAAAGATGAAAATAATGGTACCTTTTCAGTGGGTGAATATTTGAAAAACCCTTAGTTGCTGACCCTACTTGAACTTGTAGATAAACATCTCTCAAAAACTGGGTGGAAGCAAAGTGAGCTTGAAATTTCATGCATTTTAGAAGCTTTCCCTTCCATATGGTCCTTGTTAATTCACTGTTTGGTTGTTTTCAATTTGTGAGGAGGATTTCTTATACTCCTTTTTCATGTACATTCTTCCCTATTATATTGTATTATTTTTCTTGAAAAAAAACACCTTAAGAAGGCACAAAGGAAAGAAGTCATGATAAAAGTTTTAGTAAGGTTCTAAAGGAGGTTACAATTTAGTAGTTTGCAGGCATGGAATTAATTAGATGAGAATACATGAGAACGATATCTAAAATGTTTGAGGATGTACTACCTTGACAATTCAATTTCAAGGAGGCAGTTCTTTGATTCGACCACCCCATTTGGAGCGTACAAACCTTGACATATGTACTTACCTACTTTCAACAAGAAACTTCCAAGAAATTCATTGAAGTATTCATTGACTGTAAGACTTTAATAGAACTACACAAGCATTTGATTGTGTTCGGATAATAGTAAGAAGTTGTCAATGGTTGGTATGGTTTCAAATTTGGACTTCAAAAGGTATATCCATCTGGTTCTACTAAAGTCATCAATTAATCTTAGAAACCATGTAAAACTTGACGGAGAAGCAACCTTGTCATAAGGTTCTCATACTGCACATTACAGTTTATAAGGACTAAACTATCACAAATGGTTGGGTGAAGTATTCTCAAGTGGCAAACAACACTGGCCCATTGTTTCAAGTAGAAGCCAGTAATCTTCAGGTTCTGTCTATTATTACGGTGAATCAGATGGCTCAGTAACTTAAGAAAAGCCTTCAACATCTTTAGTAGGCGTTTAAGAAAAGTTCGGTGCACAATGACCATTCTAAGAAATTTCGGCGGCTGAGATTTTCAGCAGTTATTTTGAAGAGTGCGATTATCAAATTGAGTATTAAATGACTACATATTGGATCTTGTTGCAAAATGAGATGAATTCAGAATTGCAACAGGAAGATTTGTTGAATGAGAAGGAGCCTGGTTTGCCACATTTGGCAGATATAAAGAATGGAAGCAGGATGATGAGAGTTGACTAAGACATAAAGAATCAACCTCAAAAATTAAGAAATTTTCAAAAACTGTGTAGTTCTGGTACCATGTAGGTTTATAATCCAATTCTACAAAGTATTTATGTAAGTCCAAATATTTTTCTTCAGTCTCAATAGCCCAAAAGAGCAAAACCAAATTATAAATATTTTTCTTCAGTCTTGATATCCTCCAATAGTGCTAAGTGATCAACCAACCAAAAATATATAGACTGTACCTTAACTTTCAGTATTTGCTATCTCTACATTAGAAATTTTAATAACAGCCAAGAATTGAGAAAATATAGGTTCCTTTTGTTCATCGATAAACAAAAGTGACTTTTGTTAAGAAGCTAGAAGAAAGAGATATTGGTTTCTAAAACAGATGGAAATGAATTCTTCTCAATTCAACAGATAAGATAGAAAGTTTGGATTTATTATTTAGGAGATAGTATAATTCTGATATCATACCCAACTCAGCAAGCATCGCAATGTCTTTTTGTTCCTTTCCCGAGACTCCAGACCACCATCAAATGACTTTTCTGTTTGCTGCAGGAGGAACTCAAAGACCATGGGCGTATGCAAGAGAAGCTACAAAACATAATTGCAAAAAAAAAGAGACAAATAGAAGAAAAGAAACAAGTTAGAAGAGTAGTGAAGCAGTGTCTATCGGAGCCAACAAAAACTCTTTCAACTGTGATAGTGAAAGAGAAATTCAGAACCTCTTGAGCATACTGGTTCCTGCATGCTAAACTTATTTTGTGATCTGTAGTTTGGTTGTCGACTTCCTCTGGCAGAACAGTTAACATCTCCAGAACAGCCAAATTTCCATCATTCAGGTTTTGCAAATTCCGAAGATTATAAAAGAGCTGCTCAATGGGTTTACCATGCTCTATAGTTCGAAGAATTAGGGCAGATAGTGCAAGACAAATCTGTGTTAAAAGCTGCCATAAAATCACTAAGCACAGATTAGAACATGAGTAAAAGAGAGCTCCAAGTTATTACAAATGACAGTGGAAAAAATAAGAAAAATTCAAGCATTCATCCCAGATTTTCAATTATATGGCACAAATCTGCAAGCACTGTCATGTTAGGAAGGGCAATAAAGTACCTGTGGGGGGCCTGTACTAAAACGATTGGCAGCCACAATAAGAGCATTTAGCAAAGCATCCTTCACTTCTAACTGCAGAAGGTAGCCTTCATTTTGAATCTGCCAAACCCAATAACAGAAATATTGATTCAAAAACTTTATATGCGGTCAATTTTGTCCTATTTCAAATAAATATTACCATAATATCTGCAACTAAAAACAGAAACTCTACACATTTCTTTCCTTGCCTTCATGTATAAATAAATATTTTAATGAAATAAAAATGAATGAAGTCCAGTACAGCAGCTATTGAGTCTACATGTTTCCTTCCTCTTAAAACTAAATTTGCCATGCCTTTGCAGTTTCTATATTTCATTTTAAAACATAAAACTATCAAAATAACTAAGCTATAGCCGTATGTCGAAATATCACATAATGAACATTTTCTTCTAGCGCTTTCCCTTACATTTAAAAATCAACACACCGTAGAAACACAAAAACAGAGCATTGTACATTGTCAAACTAGTCCATGCTCAGTCTCCAAGGAGTCTTTCATCTCAGTACTAATTCAAACTCCCCATTAAACACCACAGGCAAAGTTCACCTCTATACTCCCCTTTCAACGAATCAAGTTTAACCAGATGAAATCTTAATTTCCTTTCATAGTGAAAAACCTCCTCTCTCGTTGATATTCCAACAACTACTGGCTAATGTACTGGTCTCCATTGTTAAAAAATCTAACTCCCGAATGCATGCTTGTAACCACCAGTAGAAAGTGACAAAATATCGAAAGACCACTGAACATACATTAGAGACGCGGAAAATCAAAGTGGAAGCTGAAGCACAATAAACTTACAATTGACTCGAGCAAATTCGGGTAAGCTAAAACAGACCTAGAAAGAAGGCAATAACTATCTTATGTGTTCTCAAAAACCCTAGGCACTCTAACGTTTGTCCAGGGGGAAACCTGAGGTTTGAGGCATAGAAAGTAGAAGAGGAGTAAGAAATGGACCTTCCGCTTCAAGATCTGAGCGGCAAAGAATTCTACTTCGAAATCGGTGAAGAAGGATTGCGACTGATGAAAATGATCGGAGGTGAGGATTAATGTGGCAACCTCCCAAGCCGCATCCGTCTGCTGAAACTGAACCAGCCATTGATTAGCTGCAACGCGGTTGCAAGATTGAGAATCGTGATTGAGGACGTGAACCGCTTCCGCTACTTTCATTTGCAGTTCCATGCTGTTCATAGAGAAGAAGGAGAGAACGACGCCTGTACTTCTTCCTAATCGCACGGCTACGCATGTCCCATTCCTCTATGATTGGCCGTCGTCTCCCTCAACCGTAAGATTGCAGATTGCTGCTTCTTATGTACTAGCAGCAAACCAACCAGAAGAACGTACAAGGCTTCAGATTCGTTGGAGATGAAGCCCGGCCCATTTAGCCGCAAAAGCAAAAGGCAAACGTTATCCAAAGTCATTACACGTGTCATGCCCATTTATTAATTTCA
This sequence comes from Begonia peltatifolia, assembly GCA_022433055.1. Taxonomy (NCBI): domain Eukaryota; kingdom Viridiplantae; phylum Streptophyta; class Magnoliopsida; order Cucurbitales; family Begoniaceae; genus Begonia; species Begonia peltatifolia. The sequence goes on along the minus strand of CM039518.1, from coordinate 16,311,070 downwards.
CAAAAATTATAAGAAACATATATTTAAAACAATAATATTACTTTTTCTTTCTAAATATTTTTATACGGTAGTTAAGTACAATAAACATAATAAATTTATTACATTAGTTAACTCAATCATTGATACGTCGATAAATAAAAATACGCAAAATAAACTAGAAACACAATTTTAACCAAACCGTGTGGTCCAGTCTCATTCCAATTCCACATTTTCAATAATCATGAAAACTAAATGGGACCATAGATTAAATATTCAACTTAAAATTCTAAAAAAAAAACTCAATCCATACCGAAATAAACCTAAAATCCAACACTAATTCTGAAAATCCAGCCCAAAAAATTTTAAATAATTGTTAAAAAAAATTAGAACTGAATCGTGAAATACAGTTTGGTTCCGGTTTGTTCTGGTTCCAATCCAGAAGTGAAACCAGATCGCGCTCACCTTTATCAATAAGTATATTTAGATAATATAATAATAGAGTAAACATAACATTACAATTGCCTAATTTAAAATTTTAATAATATATAATACGATAGTGATTTTATTTTTATCTTTTTTCCAAATTCTTCTACGAATGATTATGCGCAACAAGTCGATGTTATGTGAAAGAATATTCATAAAAGCATAACCTTAAAGGCTTGAAGATAATTGAGTACTTTGAAGTACAATCCAGGCAATAAGAACAGTGGAAGAAGGTCATGATCCAAATGTTTATGTGATTAAAGATTAACCCCTTAAGCGAAGAGTACGAATGATTGTCAATATAAAGTTCTTCCCACATATGTACTTTGCATTCTTTATCTTTCATTGGATAAAGATAGCACGTCAAGCAACGCTTGTTGAGGAGTTGTTGGTAAGTGGAAGAAGTTAGTCATAGGTTAATACCATCAAGTGGTCCACCGTCCACATCAATCGCCCTAAAACCTTAGTAAAACAGTGCCACAATTCAAACAGGCACTCTTAGTGAAAAATAAATTTTAACAATTCAAGGATCGGTTCATAAATCGATCTAAAGATAATCCAATTGTTGGTCTGATGGGCTATAAGTCAGTAACCCAGACTTTGAACTTTTTTTTTTTTTTGTCGGTCGACAAATGCGATTTAAACTATAGAGAAAAATTCAATTTAAATTTCACACTATGAGGTTAAGTATAATCTGAACCCTGAACTATGTTTGAGTACAAATTAAACCGTATACTATGTTCAAGAAACAAATCAAACCTCGTCGCTATGCCCTGTTAAATACACTAGTGGTTGTCCAGGTTTTAAGTAAGGGCAACTGCGTTTCAAACGAAGGCGACCACGTTTGAACGAGGGCGACCTCCGCGATAGTGAGCATTTAGGGAGCGATCGCCCTCGAGCCGTCCAGCGATTTTGTTTGCGGTTTTGATCTCTCACGTCATTTCTGTGGAGTTATCGGTGCTTCTAGTACAATATTGTCCGCTTTGAGCCGAAACTCGCACGACTTTGTTCTTAGGTCATGCTCAAAATGTGTTGTGCTAGAAAAACTCGACTTGTAGGCCCTAACCAATCTCCACTCCTAAACAATGTGGGATTTGACACTCCCGCTAGTTTCAAAGTGCGGGTGACCACAATTTCTTCGCCATTTCACCCCAATTTTGAATGATTTTTTTCCATCGCTGCTTGCACTTCTTCGTGGTTTTGCCTAACCTCAGCCCTTTTTCTCCATCGTCGATTTCTCTTCGTATTCTCGACCACACTAGTTGTAATGACATCAAGGGTTCCAAAACTTATCTTGCAATGGAAAGACGCTCCAACATCGAGTAAATTGTCTTGGATTCGACCTCCTTAACCAATGTATTTTTTTCCGAAATTAGATTAGATGTAAATAGAGTGCAATTTGAGCATGATATCAAGCATCACTCCATTATTTGCTCTATGAGAGTAGAATTTGGATGCTTCATTTCATTGGAAGTTAGAGAATTATTTGAGAAAGTTGGAATAGCTGGTTTATACGAAATTTGCGGTGATGTTTATGACAGACTTATTCATCTATTATATGCAAATATGGCTTGTACGACACAACCACTGATTGCAAAGATGTACATTCTCGGACGAGAAATTAAGTTGACCCTGAGTACTATTAATGAGGTAATTGGTTTTTTGATAAACGAGCCGAGTGAAGAATACTTTCTTGACATTAATCAAACATGTTCAAAATGAATCTGACACACAAATAGATCTTTCGATGAAGTCAGCATAACAAACTTTTACATTACATCAACGACAATCTACATTGAGCACAAAAGACTCATGCACAATAAGGATGCACATAATGTTAAAAGATTTAATAATATTTAAACCAGTTATAAATTTATAAACATAAACATAGACTTACTTGTGTTCCAACTGAAGAAGTAAAACCCATAAACGTGTCATTTCAGCTATTTCTTCTGCTAAAACCCATAAACGTGTCATATCAGCTATCTTTTCTACCTCTTCCTCTGTCTCTAGATAAAGCAGTAGTAAATCCAATTCATTGACAAGTTTGGGTGTTATAACAATGTAGGTTTTCAGATTGTAAATTTAGATTCAAATTAAGAAATTGCCAAATCAATTCAAAATTTGAATTCAAAAGTAACCAAATCAATAACCTAAAATTTGAATGAAAAATCAGATAAAATCAAGGTAAATTTGGATGAATCTAGCCTGAAAATCATCTAAAAACAGAAGAAATTCATAATTTCAATTAAGGAAATCCGAACTAAACCCGATTTTTGGAAAAACAATTGGATTATTCTCTGAAAATCTGATGATGAACTATTTCAGCTCAACAAATCTGAGCTGGATTTTTAGAAAATTAACCTAGACCAGAACTTAGCTAAAAACATAAAAGAAAAATCAAATGTCTAGTTCTGGAATCCGAGCTGAACTCAAATTTCTTGGAGAAATAGTTTGGCAACTCCTCTATAAATTGAGGGTTCGGGAGATGGGAAAATCACGCCACAACTGTTCTCCCTCTCGAGTTCTTCAAGCAAAGAATAACTTACCTCTTTTCAACCTCTAGACGAAGTCGAGCTCCGAGGAAGAAGCAACTACGAAATTGAGCTATTCCGCGAACCTCCTCTGGTGCGAAGAACGATCGCTATCAGCGTAAGTCTTCCTTCTCACTCAGTTTTCATTTGTCCCTCTCTCGCTCTGTCTTCATCTCTCTCACTCGCTCTGTATAACTCTCTTTCTATATCTCACTCTCTCTCGATAGAACCACGCAACCGAGAAGGAAGAAGAAGAAGATTCAGTTTTAAGAAAATTGAACCAGTTCACTTAAGTCAACTTGAACAGGTCCATTGAACCAGAATCGAACCAGTTCACCTAAATTGGTTTAAACCAAACCGGCACTGTTCACCCAAACCGATACTGTTTATCCGAACTGGACCCAAATCAAATTTTGACCCGAATCAGGCTAAACAGATCGAATATTAAACCAATAAAAAATTTCTGTCTAAATTCTCCTTAAGTTAGAATAAGTTAAGTGAGATTTTAATATCTACATTTGATCTAGGCATAAAATTTCAGAACTATCTAAATCGATCCAAATCAATCTAACCAATCCGATCCAATCTAAGAGTACAACGTAAGGAATTTCTACTCAAATTTCTTTCAAATTGGATTTATTGAGTAGAAATTTAATACCGAAAAATTTATTTAATCAAGATATTATTTGAAATAGTAAGCAAACCTCGATAACCATACCACTCGGAATCCAAGTAAGTGAAAATATTTTTTTCAATGTTTTGGCTATGGTCTTACATCACAAAGTTTATGACATTTTCTTATAATTATTTTGTTATATATTCCCTATATTTGAACACGGTTATTTAGGCATTGATATAGAAGTAATAAAAATAAAATTGGTAAGACATTTTGTATGCGTATGAAAATGATAGAATTGACGAAAAATATGTGATAGCAAAAGTCTGAACGATAATGAAATAGTGAGATTGAACATTTAATGATACTGATGTGATAGCAAAACCTTGAAATGGTGAGCTTGACCGAAAGTAAGTTGGCAAAAGCTCAAACGACAATGAAATGACTAAGTCTAAGGTTAGAAAATAAGTATCAATTAGTTCTGCAATCAGGATTCGGTAAAAATAAATGTTAATTTTGATATTCGCACGTATTTTTGCAAGCTGAGTTAAATCTCATAGTTTATAATTTTGTAATGTAGATGAATTTTTGTCTAAAGAAGAAATGACGTTGTTCGAGAATCTCCTAGAAGCAAATGACCATATGCAGAATAATAAAATATTTTTAAGTTGAATCAGCATGTTTTAGTCTTTTAAATACATTTCATGTTTTAATAGGTTATGTGAAATTTTATTGTTAAATAAAATTTTATTAATGGTTTTAATTATGTATTTATTTCAAGTTTTCGACAAAGTTATTTAATTTTGATAAAGCTTCCACACTTTTAAAAATTTTCATTAATATTTAATGAGGTTTTCAATATTCTGAAATTAAGATTTTTAATACTCGATTTCAAATCAATTTTGGAAAAAATTTTAGGGTTTTCAAAATTAAAATTTCAAATTAAGAATTTAAAATTTGAGGTGTTACACTTGTGTCCCAACTGAAGAAGTAAAACCCATAAACGTGTCATATTAGCTATCTTTTCTGCCTATTCTTCTGCCACTAGATGAAGCAGTTGTAGATCCAATTCATTGACAAATTCGTGTGTTGTGATCCCCTTGCTGACATCTACCACATGTCATGACAACAATTTTCTTACTTATTGTGAGTTTTGAGCTTTATCAACATCCCTCACTCTTTTTTTTTTTTGCTTCCTCACTTGACGTTTTATTGATGGCGACATAATTTCATTTAACTTTGTATTTATTATAAGCCCCATGTTTTACCAATAATAGGTGGCATAAAATGCAAGTACATGTTTATGTTCATTTCCTAATGAAAGTAGAGATGAATACAATCTTCAACTGACCTCCTAAAAAAAAAGGATACAAGGAATTGCATGCACACACGGTAAGTCAGTCGGTTCCCACTTGTAACAATTGCAAACATGATTATGCACATCGCCAACATATTGTTCGTTGCTGTTGATGACCTCAAACCGAGCACCTCCTGCCATCATTGGACTCAAATTTTGAGCTGTAACCTGTAGTTTACTAAGCTTCTTCTTGATATGAGGACATAATAACTCTATCGAGTCAGCCATCTTTTCCTGCCTCTTCACAATTCTGGACATCATGCTCCTTCTAATCATCTTGAACATAGTCAAAATCAATTTATCCCTAGCTGGTAGGATGTATGCTTTGAATGACTCACTCAAGTTATTAAGACTTCTGTCATACTTTGGAATCAAGTTAAAAACATGGGTCGCCTCATCAACGAAATATAGTTTTTTCATTTCATTATCAAAGTGCTCTGCTGTAGTAGCCCTAGATGCATTCCATATTGTGTCTTTGTAGAACTTTCTTCAAAATTGTTTTTTTGAAATTAACATATAAATGTCGGAGGCAGCATCAATATCCTACATGCTTGTCCATAGCGACCACCAACCCTTACAAAAAGTCAACACACAATAAGTTAATTGTTCAAATAAAATGCATAACATTTAAATAAAAGACAAAATACCTTTTGTTGATTTGACACAAATGACCACTCACTTTTTAAATGACTCTGTATATCCATCAACAATAACTCTAGAAACCACGACCATAAGCATGTACATTTGCTTCCACCACTGTTATAGCAACTAGATAAATTTTATCATTGTCATCAATGCTAACTGTTGCAAGCAATTGGCTGGGACATTAACTCTTCAAATGATAGTCATTCAAACAAATGACGGTTCTGCCACACTCAAGCAGATCCCTCTTGCATGCAACATTATACATGTACGTTCTTTTAAAAATGAATTTAAACATAGAATCATTACTATGTATGTTAATGCTGACTATGCTGCTAGGATTGGATCTAAGAATCGCATCCCGTACGATCGTAATAACTTATACTGTTCGTCACAATTTCCTTTATTTTGTGTTTGAGCTTCTTTATTAGCTCTTTTTGCAAAGTTTGGTGTAATATTGACACTGAAGTCTTTCCTGAATGTTTTAACAATAGAAAGAATATCTCAGGTAGACTGAGTTTTAAACATGCCCCCAATTTTGCAGTAGTTTGTCAGCTTTCCATCTTTTGTGAGCAATGATGAGGGTTATTATAACTTTTTATTTAGAAGCTAAGTTCAACTTGCATCTTTGACGCGTGGAGCCGCTGTTGGCATCCTTCTTGCCCCGACACATATATTCGCTACATGATTTGCATTGAGACTCACTCTCAACTTCATCATCTTTCGAATCGCATAATGAACGAAGCTTCTCGTTTAGAGATGCACAGATCGAATGCACCAATATTTCAAACATAACATCGTCATGATCAAATCATGAAGCTCCTGCTCAATGAAATCCGAGATCGGATCCACTTCCATTGCATGAAGTTCTTACTCAACAATCTCTTCCTCACTAGTTTCTTCAATTTCCTTCATTCTGTAATTAGGGTACGAAATGCACAAGTAGATAGAGAGAAACACAAGGATCATCAATTAAACAAATAAAATAGACAACAATATGAAGGAATGGCATTAAAGATCATCAGAGAAATACCTAGGTCGCGCTTCTGCCTTTCCAAGGGAGACCTTGAATTTATATTAGGTCACCTGCATTTCGCATGAGGGCGGCCGTGTGTAAAAACGAGGACAACCTTGCCCTAAACGCAAACTACCGAGGAAGTGGTTCTCATTTGAAATGCGATCACTCTCACTTAAAATGTTGGTGACCACGAGTGTATTTAATAGTGCGTAATGGCAATAGTTGAATTGTTCCCTAAAGATTGTATAAGGTTTAATTTGTACCCAAATATAGTCAGAGTTCAGCTTATTCATGACCTCATAGTTTAAAGTTTAAATTTAACTTCTCTTTGAACTATATCATTTTGGGTCACTAATAATTTTTTAACTCATTTTTTTAACAAATCAACATTAATGTATCAATCGTTAGCAATTTATACCTTATCGTTGCTTTTCCCATTAGCAGTTATCCGATCTACTGCGAGACTCTTCGAGCATTCATTAAGGTGTTTGCATGTGTCTTCTGACTTTTGCACTTTGAATTTTGAAAAACAATGTCTCAAGACTCGGTTTCCACAGGTCTCTCTAGACATCTACTTTAGAATTCTATTTTTCAAATTCGAGCGTCTGCAAGTTAAATTTGAAGAACATTATCTCTGGTTTGGACTTCCACACAATCCATCGAGCTTTCACTGTGGGTGTCCTTGACAATTTTTAACAAAAATTCTAATGATAAGATTTAAATCACAAACAATAGATATGTTAAAATTTGATTTGTCGAAAGAAATAAGTTAATGTTTGCTAGTGACCACAAAGAATATAATTTATTTCGTACTTTTTCCAAATTTAAATCATGGTCCAACGATGAGGTGGGGTGTTGTAATAATTGGAGACTAAAAGAGGAAGAAATAATGATGGTGACAATGCGGGCCTAGAATTTCTTTGAAAGCTAAGATTTCGTCACTCCTATTATACAACTTACAAAAGTCTATACAATTCTCACTTTAGCAGCATCCTTTCACAGCAGCAATTCATTAGATGAACAAATAAAACAAAAAAGACTAAATGACTCCAATCTCAACAACTTTTCTTCCTTTTTACCTCAATCAAAAACAAAAAACAAAACAGAAGTTCAGTACGGAACACTGGTGTCTCTGTTATTTTTCAGACCAGGGATTTTTGCAGTGACTGTTTTGGATGTCTCCCATTCCTGTTTTGATTTCCCTTTCAACTTGCAAGTTCCATTAGGACTACGGCAGTTGGTTAGACCTTTGATCCCGGGAGAATTGCGCTCCGGTTTATAACTACCAAGACTGTGGCGCTGTGAGCGAGCACAAACTTTTCCTTTCTCTTGATACGAGTCCACAGGATCTCCACAGCTCTTTCTCCGTGTGAAATTTGGTGACTTGGCACGAGTCAACGGCACCTTTATCAATGAAAAAAACACAAATTTTAAATCAAAACTTGCTCCAAAGGCTAAAGAGTATAGGCCGATGGGTACTTTAATCATTTAAATTATTTGACAGAGAAGTTTTATTCAACAAAAGCCGAACATAATAATAAGACCTTACACTCGTGAAATGCACAATCTAGAAAAACCTTTAGTTTTCATCGACTTATATCGAATTACAAAGTCTTGCAAACTTTTAGTTTTCACGTATATCGGACTCGAAAACTAGGAACTTGAATTCGCTCACCTTTTTGAGTTCGACCTTAGGAGGCGGCCCCTCGTAGTAGAAACTAGGTACAGGCTTTGCTTTGATCACCAAAGTTTTTCTAAGCTGCTTGATAGCAGCCTCTTGCTCTTCCTATAAATACAATTTGTAGGACAATTAGATACCGCAGTCAGTATTCATACAGTCAAGAAACTGGAAAATGCGGATTCAAAAAGAGTGAATTTCTTATTTATTCATAGTTTTTTCTAAATTTATAGAAATTGAAATTAAAACAATAATATCAACAAGGAGGTATCTAATGGTTAAAGAAGAGTGAAGTACCCTGGTTCTGGCTTCACACTGGATTTTCTCTTCCTCTAAAGCCTGGTGTTTCTCCTCGAGCTTTGTGTAGTACTAAAAGAAAAGGACAACATAAACCATAAAAAATCAAATTCAGGAGTTAAGCAAAGGTTTCGACAAAGAGAACACGAGAGAAGCTCAGAAATGGCTTAAGAACAGTACCTCCTTCCTTTTCTCTAATCGTTCGTCCACTTTAAATGTGGGAGCAATGCCCACAGTTACCTTAGATCTAGCTGTTTGCACTGACATACCAGTACTATGCATCGATAAGGATAAGCATTCCAGTGAAGATGAAAAAGATAAAATAATGTTTTAAAATAAAACTGTTCGTGAAGGATACGAGGAGGTAAGAGACCAATTATCATCTTCTTCGTGATGCTTTTTACAATCTGACTGGAAGTGCTTCTTTGAAGAGAGAGGTGAATTTGGCTGCAAATATATAGAAAAAACATGCACAAATTGTCGACAATACATGGAAAATAGTTAAAACATTATCAACTATAATGCATAAGAATAAAATGGACTTCAATATTACTTTCAAGTTCGTAGTTCAAGTCGTGTGGACAAAAAGGATCCACCCAAAAATGGATTGTCTGAGACGTGTAGTCTCATTATAGCCGGTCATAATTTGGATAGTTATATATGTTAGAATTAAATGATTCAACTAATCTCAACCCAATAATAAAGACAACCCAACAATCCAAATGGTTAAAGATCGAGACAACTTTACTTAATTTTCCCTCAATTAAAATGAAACAGATAATGTTTAGATAGGATAAACAAAAAATCTAATCTCTTTATGTTTATCAAATAGCGGTTTTTGTATAGTATAAATTCAAGGAAAAGACTGAAACTTCAAACATGTCTAATAATTTAAATTACCTGTGAATTCTTTTTGACACTAGGAGATTGCATATTATTAGCATTAGGAACACTGTTCAAACCGACAAACGGAGTCTCATTTCCAACTGGATGTGTGCATACACCCCGTTTTTCCGTCTCCAGCTCAAATGGCTGAGGAACAGTGCAGTCCCCTCGCAAATTTCCAGGAGATTTAGCTCCGATTGGGCTTGACATTGAATATCCGTTTAACTTTTGCACAACAGATTTCTCGTTTTTTTCCATGGGAAAACCAGCATCGAGATTTGTGCTTTTAACGCCCAAAACGTCTTGCTTTTCAGTGCATTCTTTCAAGTCACACCTGTTTGAGTCGTTGGCTTCTGCAATTCTCGGGGCAACATGGATTTTATCGTGTGATACGACATTTAAAGCCACAACAAGACCATTTGGCTTTTTCTCTGCTAGTAGACCACCAAATTCTCTACCCATGACTCTGCATGGTTATGCATATAAGAATTTCAAGCAATTAAGGGCGAGTCAAACGTTTATTTACTGCAAAAGCTAAATAAAATAGCTTTACATGTTCAGATAATTTCTTCAACGGATTTGGTTGATTTCAGTAAAAGAATAGCAACTGCAAACAAGAAACACCGAACCAACGGAGCAATCTAACTTAATCAATTCATCGTATCTCAGGAACCGCAAGGAGATGAACCAGCGAAGCAACGTAACTTAATCAATTCATCGTACCTCAGGAACTGCAAGGAGATGAAGTGAGTTGAAAAGCTTCGAGAAACTAAGGCCCTTTAAAACTAAAAATCACATAGAGCTGAAGAAATTTCCCAACAAGTGTTATTCCTCCTGAAGGGAAGTGTAAATGAAAAATAAGAAATACCCACCGGCCTAATGCTTCAACGACTAATTTAATGTTAATAGAAAGAACAAAGACAATAGCAAAGTTTTCCCCTTTTAGAACTCAAACTGGCAGACCCATGCAGAAAGTCTCATGGACAAAAAAATCCAGAGAAAATAGGTGATAGATGGTTCAGGCAGACGAAAAGAAAGAATATCCTCTGTTGAGCGAAATAGGAGCCCAAGATAAATCTCATAAACTAGCAATTATTACGTTAAAACCCAAAGAAGAAAAAAACCTCAATCCAGTGACAGGAATTGGGATTTTACAGGAAATTTCCAAAAGACGAAAAAAATTTCAACAAAAAAGGAGGAAAAAAACAGTATTCTTCCTATCAACAAAATAGAAAAATCCACGGCCCTTCATCTCCAATCTCATCATCACTCGACAACAATAATAAAAATCTCAAAAGACGACGAAAAACAAACTCGACCAAGCAGAGTTCGCAGTAAAAATATACATCGAAACAAAACGGGAAGAATTTTAAGCAAGCATGATACTCTCAGGCGGGAGACAAAAGAAAGCAACAACAAAAAAGAGTTCCAAAACAATACTTCAGAATCGGAGAAGGAAGAAGAAAGAAAACCCACCTCGGAAAACCAAAAAAAATGAAAAGAAAAAGCGACAGAGATTAGCTCGCAGTTGTTGCCTGATCTGAGTAAATATCGACCTCCCTCCCTTTCTCTCTCTCTGACTCTCTAGAGAAGGAGAAGCCGAAATGAAAGAGAAGGCGAAATTCTCACTTTCTCCAGCGACGACGTGCTCAAAAAACTGTTCTTTCGCTTCTGTTTGGTCGCGGGTTTTCTTTAATCGTAGTTGTTCGCTTCTTTATTTGTTTCAGTTTCAGCGTTGTAATAATATTTTATTTTCTCTTTTTGTTTTTATTAATAATTTTATATTTACCCTATTATTAATAATTTTTAAAATAATATCAATAACTAATGTAATTAAATTAAAATTACCATAATATTTTTTCATAATTTATTATATATTAAGTGTATCAATTATTATTTAATATATTAAATTAAAAATAAATAGAATAAAAAATTAAACATGATATTATTATTTTCAAGTATATACTATAATTATTGTGTAACATGTTTGTTTATTTATTAATAAAAATAAATATATTATAGATTATAAATGACACCACTTGACGTTGATTAATGATTAATATATAAATGTTATGTAAAAATATAAAGTTATAGGGTAAATTTAATATTATTCATTACAAGAAATTACATAATTTAATAGTTAGCCCTTGAAATCAAGGGTCATGAACACCCGATCTTTTAAATTATTTGAACAAAATTATCTTTGTACTTTAAATTGTTAGTAGAACAAGTCATATCTTGACAAAATTTGTTTAATATTTTGACATTTTTTGTTTATAATAGTTCATTTAACATACTATGATTATTGTGTTTGACTCAATTTTCTGCAAATATTTGATATCAATAATCAATTTCAAAGATTAAAAGACAATTTGAATGAAATATATTTGTGAAATTTAGTGTAAAATTGAATTAAATAGATGCTATATCTGTATAAGATTTTAAAATAAAATTAGAGTTTCAAAATAAATTATTAAGTTATTACGCTTAGTGTCAAAATATTATGTCATTCAATAGACTAATTTAAAAAAGGAACAGATTATGTTATCATTGTTTTTTTTTTTTTTACAGAAAATGATAAATCTCGATTTAAAAATTGTTGTTCGTAAAAAGATCAGGTCAAATTGGTTCCCTCTAATTTAAGAATTGAAATTAAAAAAAAAATTATTAATGTGTAAATTGAGCTAAACTAATAATTTAAAATATCTAAAGTTGCCTCTGCCTCCTCGATGTGAAGTCATGTGAAGATGTTTAACGTGTAGGTTGATGTTAATGTTTAACGGGCTGGCTCAACGAGACTAACAAGCTTTAACAAGCCAATCATATATAAATATCCTACCTCAACTCGGCTCAATTCATTTAACTTGTGGCTCGCGAGCTGAATCGAGTTAAAATTTTTCAATATAGTTCGTTGGGCTCGGTAGGCTGGTTAGGCTCGACTCATTTAACTCGTTAGGTTCAGTGAACCAAACTACTTCTGACTCGACCGATTCGTTTGTCATCTTTAAAGTCAAGTCAAATTCATTAGTTTTAGCTCATTCTATTTTCATTTAAATTTTTTTATTTTCTTATTAATTGTATAAAAATAATATTTATATTTAAAATAATAATTAATTATAAATAATTTATTTATTATATTAATAATTATTTGATATATATTTAAAAAATAAAATAACTGAATAAACGCAGTGTTACTTTTTGTACAATATCTTTATCTTTGTATGAAATGACTTGTCTAACTCTCTCTCTTTAGAGTATTGTTTTTTAAAAAACACAATTAGTTGAATTGATGTTAATTGATTACGTATTAATGATGTTGAACTTTGAAGTGACAATTATGTGTTATTTTTCTATTGATACCATAAATCTCTTATTTTAAATTTGAAAAGAGGTCAATTTATACTTTAACATTTAAAATCATTTACATCAAATACACGTTAAACAAAATAAACTATAACATATAAACAGTGAGTAATTTATTCCCTTGTACATGTGAATGGCTTTCTTTTGAACCCTCTCAACGGAATCTTGCTGCCTAATTCTCCCTCAATAGAACCCTAATCATCTCAACACATCTCCTCGATATAGACGATTGAACAAAGAATGTAAGATGAAGAGAGGTACAAAAAGATCGAATAGATAACACCAAACTAGAAGGGATACACAAAAAGTTGCGAAATTGCAATTAGTTTAGTATAGTTCTTTAGGAGGTTTAGGAAAAGGATCTTCGTATCTAGAAATTTTTACTTACGCTTGTTCCATGTGTTTAACAATAATGGTGAATTTTATTGTTGAAGAAAAGTTGTTAAGTGAAAGATTTAACAGTTTCCTGACACTAGGAGAAAAATTACTCACAACCCAAACATTGGGTCTATTTTTAGTGACGTTTCTCGATACAAAATTATCCACTTTATATTGAAACTTGCACGATTTTAATTTTGACTTAATTCAAAATGCGTTGTATTATGTACAGTGAAAAATTCTACTTATAAATTATGCATCTTTCACTCTTTCAAATAATGTTCGATTGTGTACCCTCACTGATATGAATTGATTCTTCACATTGGACACTGGACCTTTTACGTGATAGTTTATCTCAATTTTCTATAAAATATAATTCGAGATGTTAATAATATGACTGCAAATCTTACTATTTAATTGCATTTTACCTTTAAATTTTTATGTTTTATTAATTAACGAGTCAGATGCAAATATGATGTTATGATGTAAAATTAGAATATACACTTAACATCGGCTTAATTACAAACATCTAAATTTCATATAAAGGTAAATATTAATAAGATATGAATTTATGTAATTTTTTATTTTTATTTTGGGTTTGAGAGTATTAACTGTACAAACTCTTTAGCTGTATTTAATTAATGAAAAGATAATTATCAATAAAAAAACAATCGTCCCTTCATGTTAATTGGATTAAACAACACATAACTTGATAGAAAGTCAATAATTTGGATTGTAATGTTTTAGTTGACTTCATTATGTTTATATCATTTTTGAGATAAGCATGCTGCTGTACTAGTATTTAAATTAATAACTTTGATACAAAAAAAGAAGTTATTTTCCACTTCTTCTGTCATAAACAAATCCTAAAATTAACTCAAATAGCATGAATAAATACTTTATTTTGACTTAGTAGAAATCTAGGAGATTGAATATAAAGAAATAGAGTAATCTTAAATTCACCATTTAATTTTACGTTCTGATCTTCTCTTCGACACTAATTAATTAGTACAATTAATATTTATTTTAATTATTTATAATTTATCTTAATTATTATACTACTTAATGAGTGACACGTAAGTGTCACGTTATGAGGTAAAATTAGAGTGTAGTATTAAAATATAAACCTAACATTAACCAAAGAATTATAGATCGATTATCGAAATTTCCTTTTAGGTTTGTAGCTCTAGGGTTTGTTTTATCGCTTTGTATTAAATCATTTTCGATACGATTTTTTGTATGAAATCATTTTCTAATTTATGCTCTTTAATCATATTAAATTATTTCCATAAATAATATTTTTTCTTCTTCATAATTTTCTAGAATGTTTATAAAACCTTGGAGCTATCAATTATGAATTGGAACCGTCTAATTATGAAATTCATTCCACGATGCCCGTAGGTTCAACCAAATTTGAAGAAGTTGAACTTTCTTATTGTAAATTTAACTTTTATGCATCTATGTTGCCACACGCTTGGAATAAATCAAAGGGTCAAACTTTATTTAGCCTAATATTTCTATGAATTATTGTTTAATAAAATTAATATTATTATTTTGTTAATAAAAAATAAAAATAAAAACTTTAAACTATAGAATTAGTGGCAATACAATCCTTGAACTATATTCGTTACCAAAACAACTAACTATGATATGTTAACAAGTCAAAATTTACTGTAAGCCACCCATTAAAATCGTGACCAAACACTCGCTATTTAACGACAGGATCTAGTTGGTTAGAGTGAGAGCCTACCCTTAAAATATGTTTTCTGGAGTAGGAATCCACTCTTACATAGCAGTAGTCACTGCTTTGAAGACTATATAACATAATATAGACGGTCAATCTCTCCTGTGCAACTCTCTCTCTTGTTCTGGCGACTTTTCTCTTCTTTGGCGTTGAAATTGACTATCTACATCTGTTTATCTCCGATTTTTGACCTTGAAAACACATTCCTCACTCCATTTTGATATTTCTTACAAATCTTAGGCAATTTTTCGTGTCCTAATTGATTCTCTCTCCTCCAACGATTTTTCTCTCATTCAAAGACTTTTCTTTCAAATTGTTCATCAACGTTAACGTAAATGACTCTTCCCAAACTCTTTTTGAGACGAAAGGGTGATCCAACACAAGGTGCTCCGACACAAGTGTTGGACTCAAATAATTTTTTGCCGACTCAAATATTTTTCTACTAATTTTATAATAGACGTATATAAGGTTAATTACGAAGCCACAGGAAAAATTGCTTTATTATTTACTCTAAGAGAGTAATCTTTTCACGTTTTGCATAATTGAGAATTGAGAAACTATTTATGCTTATTGGTTTAGGTGGATTGTGTCGGATTCAAAGTGATAGCTATAAGAGGCTTGTTTGGTTATTTATGCTAGTTTGAGTTCTACCACGCATCCTCTTGTGGTAACATCATATATTCTCGGTCAAGGAATCAGGTTAAGCTTGACAATTGTAAATGAATTGATTGATCTCTCTATGTGTGAGAGCCTAGTGCAGAATATTAATATCCTTCTCGGGATGCCAAGTTTATTGGATGTGGGGAAGGATTTGAGTTGCTTAAGAAGATTAATTGAAATCTCAATATTGGTGAGTTTTACGAACTTAAATTGAAAGATTTAAGTGATAAAACCTTTGTTATTCATCATTTGATATCTCCCTCTATTATGCCCCAGGATGAATATAAAGATTTTGTGAAATGCATGAATCTTTATCTAATAAAAAATATACATAATGGGGAAGAGATTCAATCCAAGGTACATGATTTTGAGTCACATGATTGATGACCTGAGTTCTACCAAAAATATATCGTATAACACGTTGATTCAAAAGATTAATGAACATTTTGGAATTGTAGTATTGTCTGACGAGCTTGTGAGACCTTAGCTCCAATGAGAATTGTTGAAGTCCTAGGTGAATGGGTATTAGATGCATATCGACAAGCTTCTACTTCATCAACTCCTCTTGCATCTTACTCTCGAGATGTTTCTACGGAGAATGTCCCATCTCAGCCATCTCATGTTCGCTCCTCTTATACTGTGTCCATATCTAAATAGAGGTTATGCAGTCTTATTTCGATTGTTGAAAGGATGAGTTGACAAATTCAAAATTTTGTTACGACTCAATTAGTGTAACTCGACAAATTTACAACAATTGATGAACTTTGTGAATATGAAAAAGAAGCAGAAGCCACCAACATTGTCGAGCTTAGGCTTAGAGATGCTTCTCATGCTCCTCCATCCTCCAATGTTGGACCTTCAACCAATGTTTGGTTTTTTGTAATTTTTTCATTTGTTGTACTCATGTTATTGCATCAGTATATTTTGAATTGTCTTTGCTTAAGATAAGTTTTTGAATTTGAACTCTTGTTACTTTGGATTACGTTTGTCATTTGAATTGTTTTTAAAATTTTAAATATCTGAGTTGATTATTTCTATTTGAATTGTTTTTTTATAATGACAGAGGGATAGAGGAAAATAAGAAAAATTCTGTCTAATTTTTTATGAAATTCAAGCACAACAAGATAATTTACATTATATAACAACATGAAATCTAAATTTGTAGTATTCAAACATTATGAATTTGAATTTACATGAAAACACGCAAAAGAAAGCTTAAATCAGAATCATGCATAAAAATAGACATAGAAGACTCGTGCATTACATCAATGACGTACTGAATCAAGCATGAAAGACTCGTGCATGAAAAAAATAAATCAGAAGTTAAAAAAAACATAAATGCTTAAGTCATTGTAAGAAATTGTAAACGTAGTACTAGACTTACTTGCGTCTCAGCAGACAAAGTATA
This sequence comes from Begonia peltatifolia, assembly GCA_022433055.1. Classification (NCBI taxonomy): domain Eukaryota; kingdom Viridiplantae; phylum Streptophyta; class Magnoliopsida; order Cucurbitales; family Begoniaceae; genus Begonia; species Begonia peltatifolia. The sequence continues at coordinate 16,294,028 of CM039518.1, read as the reverse complement.
ACTCATAAATCTATCATGTACCGCTTTCCTCTATTATTAGAAGTGATAGTTGCATATCATATTCCTTGACAAGTGTGATTGTTGTATCCCACACCCCAACATTTGCTGCATGTCATGATAATGATTTTCTTATCAATCACTGTTCGGCCTACCTGTCTGGCGTTTTATGACTTAGTGGTATCATTTTATTTCTATCTATTTCAAGTCACATGTCTTGGTTAGTAACTAAAGGTAACAAACGAATTAACTAAGTCGAGTTTGAAAAAATTTAACTTAACGAGTCATGTAAAAAAAATTTAATTGGAGCTGACTCGCAAGGCACGAGTTAAACAAATCAAGCGAGTCAGTTAAATGAACCTAATAAGCTCTAACAAGTCTAACTTAACTAGCCAATTATATATAAATGTTTTCAATTTATGTTGATATAATGTATATTTTTTTTAAAAATTAGTTACTAAAATTATAATAAATATTTACTATTTTTAAATTATGTTTAGCCAATCAAATATTTTTCTACATATCTTGATGAACAAGAATGATAGATAAATACACAAAATAACGAATAAGAGTGATAACAATAAGATTTTTCAATCCTGGTCCCTTAATCGCTATGTCTAATCAAGATTGTTACAAAAAAATTTTAGTACATTGAAAAGTAAGTGACTTTCTTAAGAATTGAGTTTAAGCAAAGTAAGTGACTTTCTTAAGAAAACACAAATTTGAAAATTAAATTTATTAAAATTATTTAGTAATTAATTTTATTCTTTAGATGAGTAACAAAGAATAATTTGCACAAAAATTTACTATTGTTGTAAAAATAATATAAAGCATTTTTTTTTTTTTTGTAAAACTGAATTAAAAATTTTATAATTTTAATGTGTGATTTGGTGTATAAAGAAAAAAAAGGAGAAAAAAAAGGAAATTGAAAGAGGAGAATCCCCAAAAAAAAGGGAATGGGGGAGAGGAAAAGATAATAAATAAAGAGGAATAAATGAGTGTTAATAATCCCACCACAAAAAAAGAGAGAATTTGGGAGAGAGTAACCAAATAAATAGAGAAGAATTAATGATAAAATTGAGAATCTTAAATCCCACATTCAGAAAAGAGAACATATGATAGAGGGAAATCGAATATTTCCAGAGGACAGAGAAAATTTTCACTACAATTTTTTAACACAAATAAGACGGTCATACAAATGGTATGAGCCACTTGCAAGCTCGATGCTTCGAGCCAATAGTGGCTCGACTCGGCCTCCCATTAGAGACTGGGCCAAGCTCAGCTCACTATAATAGCAGGTCAACAAACCTGCCCATCAACCATCTCTATTACTAAAATGCTTAAAGAAGTGCATGTATATACTCATGTACATTTATCGATGATAGTATGGATGAACATAATCTTCAACTGACATCTTTATTAAATGGAGATAAAAAATTTCTTGCACACAAGAAATGTCAATCAACTCTCAATTGTAACAATTATACGCACGTTTATTTAAATCAACAATGTATTGTTCATTAGCTTAATGACCTCAAATCGAGGCGCTCTAACAAATACTGGATTCCAATTTAGAGTTGCTAGTTGTACTTTACTTAGTTTTTTCTTTATCTTTCATGAACATGTGTGAACATCATTATAATTTTTTCTCTAAAAGATAAATTCACATTGCATATTTGAAACGTGAACTCACCAATTGCATCCCTCTTGATACAAAGGCGTCAACATGCGAGTGTCACTTTTCACAAACTTTATCACATATCCATTCTTTAGAGCATAATCTACTACTTCTTTAGTTATCTTTAATGAACTATTCTTCTTTCCTCGGCAAAGATTTAAGGAGCAAGATATGTGTTAAGGTCTACTCTTGCCATTATCATTTTTGGAGTTGTATAATGAACAAAGCTCCTCATTTAAAGTTGTTGAGATTTAATGGATTTTTATTTTAAGGATAATAGCTTCATGATCGAGTGCACGAATCTCCTAGTTAACAAATACCGAGATCAGATCCCCTTCTATCTCTCGATTAACAGATTCACTATCATTGTGTTCGTCAATTGACATCATTAAGTAAGCAAATAGCAAAAAAGCATATGAAGCTAATTCTGAGGTAAAAATGGGAGATCAACACACATAGATTGTCGATTGGGTCATTAGAGGAGAGAACTCTTCGATTAGGGTTCTTGCAGGAGAAGAGAAATGTCATATTTTGTTATATAGTCTCTAGAGCGGGTTCCTACCGTGTAAGTATTGGCGCTAACCCTTAAACTCAGTTTAATATGCTCTATAGAGTGGCTCTTAGTGAGGGCAGCCACACTTAAAAATAGTCATCCAATTATGATTTTAGTGGACAGCTGATGATAAGGATTAGTTTGTGAACAAATTATAGTTCAAAAATTATTTTGTTAACAAATATAGATTAAGAGTTGTTTTATTACTAACTCTATAGTTTAAAATTTTTTTAAATTTTATCTCTGGAAAATACCTTAATTAGAATATTCTTAAGATCAATCAAATGATAATTTAGTATAAAGTCTTTTTGCAAAGCTTGTGTACTTTTTTTTTTTTTTAAAAGAGATACCTTTTATTTATTTCTAAGAAAAGAGGTTTAGATTTTTGACTATCCAATTTTAAACTCAAATAAATGGAACTTGCCGGTCTCGAATTTATTATTTTTGTAGTATATCAAACGAATAAGGCAATTAATCTATACTGTCCATCTTATTAAGTAAATCACAATATGATTAGGAGAAGAAAAATGAATGATATGATAGATTATTGTGTATAAATATATGTAATTATGTAAATTAGCTAATTTAGAGTACAAAATATTGTTTCCTAGAATGATTTAGTCCATGAAGTTAGAAGAATGAAATTATTGTAGACTATAATCTAAACATAGTTTGATGAGAAAGAACAAAAACACAAAAAAAAAAAAAAAACAAATAAATTTGTTGTATTTCACTTTATAACTTCTACGTGACAACATGACTAACAATTTAACTAAAATTTTTATTTAATTTTAAAGAGTGGGCACGGTCTGAGCAAGTTTGGTCCCAACCAGGAACTAGATTGGAACTGTGGCCCGCAATCCTAGTTCTGGTTCCAACATTGGGAAAAGTCGTAGGCCACGGTTCTAGAAAAGTGACCGGATCGAACAATGGCGTATGGTCCCAACCCTAAAAAAATATAGTACATTATAAAAAAGCCATATATAAATATAAATACATTAAGAAAAGGCGTTTGAACTTCCAAAAAAGGAGAGGCGCCGCGCCCGACAAAGGCGTTTGAACTTCAAAGGAAGAAGAGTTCAAACTTCGAACATAGAATGTTGGACTACAAACGGAGAGTCCGACAACCAAGTTTTGAAGGAAGGAGAGTTCGAACGAAAAATGCTTAATGACATTGACGTGTGGTCGTGGTTGGTGGAGAGAGTTGCGATCAACAACGTCGAGGTCGAGCAGTGGCGACTAGCATCTAGACATTGAGGAGCTGTGATTTGTGAGGCGAGTTAGGGAGATGGACTCACTTAGACGACTTCAAGTCTTTAAGTCGTGAGGGACAGGGGTATTGGGCAAGGGAGAGGGCTTTGGGTTGGAGTCTACTTGGGCTTTGGGTTTCAGATATGGCTAACTTGGCTTCAGGTAAGGTTAAATCGATTTCAAGCTAGTTGATCCACGATTCGATTCTCCCACAATTTCGACGTTTTCCCCTCTAAGACCGCGAACTAGACCATGACCCGTGGTTCGTTGTCATGGATGGCCATGGACCGTTCATAGTCCTTATATATGGGGGGAACCGGACCGAATCGGGACTGAAATTGCGATTTTGGTCTGATTTCGCGGTTCCAGTCTGGTTTTTGCCCCCCCAATTTAATTTATAGCATTGTTTAAATTATTTTCTTTTGTAATTGTAATTGTATTTATAACCCTAACAGAAGACCATAACATCATTTCAGAATTTGAAGAAAATAAACTAGTTTGCTTTTACAACTTCTCACGATTTCTTTTGGTTTCATATGGCGACTAGAATAATGTTCGATATTTTATCCATTCGTGAGAGTTGGGTAAGATTATCTTCTTGGGAAATAAAAAAAATGGTGAGAATAATAATAAAGTTGCTGCTGTAAAAAGGGGTGAGTACTAATCAGGAGAATTCCCAAGAAAGACTACTATTGACAGTTTTTTTAGATACAATTACTTTTCAAGTAAGTTCTTAGGAAAGACTGAAATGTCACAAATGATCCACTTAAAATCTAATATCCTAGACAAAACTCATTTACACAGTACAATTATACCATCAAATAAGTTATGCGAAAAATGATAGCAGATGCGATTTGAAAAATATCAGTAATATTTTTCACGCTGTTTAAATATAAAAGCCAAAAAATAAGAGAAATAATAACTAAAAATAAACACAGAGAATTTTTACGTGGAAACCTCAATCGGAAAAAATCATGGAAATTGAGTCTAGAAAGATCTTATTATAGAAAATAAGATTTACAATATTTTTCTAAATATGAAATATTCTAGAAAATATTCACTAAGAGAAATCATATCTCTTAAAATCCTCACTGTACTAAAAAGTAATTCATTTATTTTCTCTCACGCTATTTCTTTTTTCTCTCTCCAAAATAATCCTCATTATTTTCTTCTTCTTTTTCATAAAAGATTTTTCTTCTTATCTTGCCAAAGAGTGCAGTGCAGAAGGAAGAAAAATTTTTCTTCTGCACTTCATTAATAGGGTGAGTTCGTCCCCATAAAGGAGGGATATAACAAATCTCTTACCCCTAGTAAGATATTATATGCTTTGAGTGAACTTCTGCCCTCACGGATTGAATTTGTTTTCAATGAGTATTTCCCAAGTAGTTACCCAACTTGGTAGTGCTAACAACCAGAATACTCTTAACTTCGGAGTTTTGATTGGATCCAATGCAACTGTGCTCCAAAAACGCATCTTACTAACTTGGGGGGAATCTTTTACTTATAGAGCATTTTCATCTTTCCCTCAAGCGATGTGAGATTATGTCCAACCCCTTCTCAGGTCATCACAATCACTCCCTTTTTGGAGGTTCGACGTCCCCGTCGGCCACATTTCTAGTTCGGTAGAGGCACCTTAGTTTGTACGGATATAGTGAAAGTGAAGGAGGAACGAGTTTTCAAGATCGCACATGCTTCATCTACTTTTGCAACTTCTCCTCCAACCTTTACCACATAAGATACTCTATGAAGAATGCGCCTCTTCTACCTCCCTCAGGTCATATATCCATATATGACAAGCACTAACACTCTCTTAATGCTAGTATATTCAGCCTTGCTTTAGCTGTTGAAGGATTGCCTCAGAGATTTGAGAATATTGTCTCAACTAAAGTCGTGATCTTTGCTAGAGTGGCCACAATTGAAGAGTCATTGAATGTCTCGACTATGCTTCCATCCTCAGATGTCGGACCATCATCAGCCTCTTAGATTTTACACCTTTTGTTTTAGCTTATGTTGTACTAATGTAATTCAATCATATATGTATTTTCTTTTACTTATTAGATGGATTTGAACTGTTTTTTATTATTTGCTTTTGATTGTCATTTGAACTTGGTTTTTGTTATTCCTACTTGGTTATATGGATAATTGGATTATGTTATTGTTATTTTGTAATGTCTGACTTTAGGGGATGGAGAAAAAACAAGGAAAACTCTGCATAATTTTCTATGAAATTGAACCAAACTTGACATTAATCAAACATGTTTAAATGAATCCGACATACAAAACTTATGCATAGATCTTTTGATGAAGTCGGCGTAACAAACTTCTACATTACATCAACAACGATATACATTCGGCACAAAAGGCTAATGCAGAGTAAGGATGAACATAATGTTAAAAGATCTAATAATATTTAAACCAGTTATAATTCATAAACATAGACTTACTTGTGTCCCAACTGGAGAAGTAAAACTCATAAATGTGTCATATGAGCTATCTCTTCTGCCTCTTCCTCCGTCCATAGATGAGGGACTATAGATCCAATTCCTTGACAAGTTCGGGTGTTGTGATCCTTTTTGCCGACATCTACTACATATCTTGACAACAATTTTCTTACTTATTGATGAGTTTAGCCTTATCAACATCCCTCACTCTTTTGTTTTCGCCCTCCTCACCTCACGTTTTATTGATGGTGGCTAATTTTATCCAATTATGTATCTTTTTAAGGCCACATGCTTTGCCAGAGATAGGTTGCATAAAATGCGAATATATTTTCGTAGACATTGCCCAATGAAAGTAGAGATGAACATAATTTTCAACTAACCTTTCGAAAAAAATGATACAAGGAATTGCATGCACACACGGTAAGCTAATCAGCTCCCACTTGTAACAATTGCAAAAACGATTATCCACATTGACAACGTATTGTTCATTGCCGTTGATAACCTCAAACCGAGCACCTTCTGCGATCATTGGACTCCAATTTCGAGCTACATCCTGTAGTTTACTAAGCTTCGTCTTGATATGAGGACATAATAACTCTGTCCAGTTAGCCATCTTTTCCTGTCTCTTCACAATTCTGGACACATGCTTCATCTAATCCTCTTCAACATAGTCAGAATTGGTTTGTCTGTAGTTGATAGGATGCATACATTGAACGACTCACTCAAATTATTGAGTCTTATGTCGCACTTTGAAATCAAGTTAAAAGCATGTGTTGCCCAACTTCTCGGATCGATGGCTCTTAGATGTGTTGTTGCCTTAGTTTTTTCATTTCATTATCAAAGTGCTCTACTGTGGTAGCGCAAGATGCATTTAATATTGTGTCTTTGTAGAACTTGCCCCAAAATTATTATTTTTTTTAAATTGACATATAAATGTCAGAGGCAGAATCAACACCCTACATGCTTGTCCATAGCAGCCACCAACCTCTACAAAAAGTCAACTGTTCAAATAAAATGCATGACATTCAAATAAAAGACAAAATATATTTTGTTGATTTGACACAAATGTCCACTTACTTCTCAAATGCCTTTGTACATCTACCAGCAATAACTCTAGAAACCACGATCATGAGCTTGTACATTCTGCTTCCACCATTATTATAGCAACTAGATAAATTTTATCATTGTCATCAATGCTAACTATTGTAAGTAACTGGCCGGAACATGAGCCCTTCAAATGATAGTCATCTAAACAAATGACGGTTTTGCCACACTTAAGCAGATCCCTCTTGCATGCAACAATATACATGTAGGTTCTTTCAAAAATGGATTAAGACATAGAATCATTACTATGTATGATAATGCTGACTGTGATACTAGCGTTGGATCTAAGAATCTCATCTCGTACAACTGTAATAACTTATATTGTTCATCACAATTCCCTTTATTTCGTGTTTGGGCTTCCTTCATAGCTCTTTTTGCAAAGTTTGGTGTAATATTGACACTGAAGTTCTTCCTGAATGTCTCAACAATAGAAAAAATAACAAGTATAAAGGTCATCATAACTCTTTATTCGGAAGTTCACCTCGCATCTTTGATGCGTGGAGCAATCTTTGGCATCTTTGCTAATATGCAACAATCAACCGATGCTTCTCGCTTGTCAAAAGGTTTATCTCGTTCCCATTTTTCAAGGATCTACCACTTCTTCTCTGATCTCTTTCATAAAACTATATTTTCTGCCTAAACACATATATTCGATACATGATTCGCTTTGAGAATGACTCTTGACTTTATCATGTTTCGAATTTCATAAGGAACGAAGCTCTTCATCTAGAGAAGCAGAGATCGAAAGCACCAATATTTCAAACATAACATCGTCATGATAAAATGCATGAAGCTCCTTCTCTCGAAGCTCTTGCTCTACAAAATTGAGATCTGATCCACTTCTAATGCACGAAGCTCTTGCTCAACAATTTCATGCTCACACGTTTCTCCAACTCCGACCATTAAGTAATTAGGCCACAATATGGCAAACGAACAAAGAGAAACACAGGGATCATCGATTGAACAAACTACAGAGAGCAACATGTGGATCTTCACGCGAAAAATTGTTGGAGAAACACCTAGGTCGCACTGGTTTAAACCATTGGCAACCTCGAATTTATATTAGGTCGCTAGCAAAGGCAACCGCGTTTAGCTTGTGGGTGACTGTGCATAAAAGTGAGGGCGACCTCACTTAAAATGTTAGTGACCGCGGTGGTCGCTTTCGTGCATAAAAGTGAAGGCGACCTCACTTAAAATGTTGGTGACTGTGGAGGTCGCCCTCGTGCGAATCGTAGTCACCCACACTTAAACCGCAAACCAACGTGAATGTATCTAACTTGGTGATTATATTTTTAATTTGAATAATCTAGTTTAAATATCTTATTTCACTCTCTTAAAACATTTACTGGCATATAAAAAAATATTTGTATAATTAAAATACAATTAATGTAAAAAATTATTTTTTATAATTATTATATTAATTGTGTCAATAATTATTTGATATATCATCAAATTTTTTAATAGAGTAAAATATGATAGTATACGTAACATTAATCTTTCAATTTTTGAAAAAACGTTTATATGAATATATTCAAAACAATAAATTCATTTCCTAAAGTAATATTAAATAATGATTTGTGCTATTAATGTAATAAATTATAAATAGCTAATTTATTACATTAAGTACATCAATCATTGTTCGACATGTAAGCGAATATTTTAATAGAGTATAATGAAAGAGTAAACGTAACATTGCTCAGTAATATTTATAGGATTCAGCCTAATTTGACCTTTAAATTCTTACAATTGATTTGACACTGATGTAATAATTGACTTATCTTAATTATCTATAATCTGTCTTTTTAATTGCATCAATTAATTAATGTCTCCGTTTGGATTTTCATGTGAAAATTTCTCGATTATTTATCTTATTATTTTTCTCTTCAAGAACGAAAGTATCTACTTTAATAAACGAACATAACATTTTGGTTGTGACTAAATACATTTTGTTATTAATTAATGTCTCCGTTTCAAAATAAAAATAAGGTAAGTCCTATGACCATTTGAGAATGGTCGAGCAAATAACTAATTAAAATATCTTTTGTTGATGGAGATATGATGAAATGAATGAATGAAAATAATGCACTTGCATTTTATGTTAAATTATCGATAAGAACATTGTTTTGGAATGAAATTAATTAGTCACAACCAAAATGTTATGTTCCTTTATTAAAGTAGATACTTTGGTTTTTGAAGAGAAAAATATAAGATAAGCCAATTATTACATCAATGTTAAATCAATTGTAAGAATTTAAAGATCGTTAAATCCTATAAATATTATGAAACAATGTTATGTTTACTCTTTTATTATATTTTATTAAAATATTTACTTACATGTCATTTAATATAATAAATTATATTTTATAATTTTTTACATTAATTATATATTAATTGTATAAATTATTATTTAATATTACTTTACGAAAAGAATTTGTTGTTTTGAGTATATTCATATAAATCTTTTCTCAGAAATTGAAAGATTAATGTTACAAGTATTATCTTATTTTATTCTATTAAAAAATTTGATGAAGTGTCTAATAATTATAAGTATAATTAATATAATAAATTATAAAAGTAATTTTTTATATTAATAGTTTTTTTGTATAAATTTGTTAAGAGAGTGAAATAGCATAAACCGGAGTATTCAAATTGAAACTATAATCACCAAGTTAGACAAGAACAAGGTGAAGCAGATAAGCACAGATATTATCCGATCTCCTTCAACCAGTAATGGATGTAGCCATAAGCGGCAATGGAGCCATCGGTCATCGTCCTGAAATCTCACCTCTCGCCATCTGTAAACCTGCAAAACCTACAAATGCCCACTTCAATCTCATCGAATTTCCACATAATGAGCTCCGACCTGCTCTTCCTTCCTTCTCAAACAATGACTACTCCAACCTTAAACAAACCCAGCAAATCCACGCCCACTTTGTTAAAACCCAATTCAATCACACCCACCAACTTCCACTCCAATCTTTTCCGTCACCCCTCAGTTGTGCGGCTCAGCACAATTTTCTTATCACGTCTTATACCAAGAACAGTTGCCCTGATCACGCTTTACACTTGTATATCCAAATGCGTAGAATCGACGTTGAAGTTGATAATTTTACTGTTCCGTCAGTTCTCAAGGCTTGTGGTGAAGTTTGTTGGATTCGTCTAGGAAGAGAGACTCATGGCTTCGCGGTTAAAAATGGGTTTGATAATGATCTCTTTGTGTGCAATGCTTTGATTCAAATGTACGATGGATGTGGGGCTATGGACTCCGCAGGTTCGGTGTTTGATAAAATGCCTCAAAGAGATGTTGTTACATGGAGTACAATGATTGGTTGCTTTACTCGAAGAGGGCTGACGGATGAAGCACTGAAACTTATTAGAGCGATGCATTTGCTAGAAGTGAAGATCAGCGAGATTGCGATGATTAACATGGTCAACGCCATTGCTAACCACTCGGATAAGAAAATGGGAAGAGCCGTTCATGGTTATTTGAGAAGGATTATGAATTATGAGAATCCAGGAGTTCTTTTTTCCACTTCCTTAACTGATATGTATATCAAATGTGGAGACTTAACCTCAGCAGAAAGGGTCTTTCATGGGTTAGCATCGAAAAATGTAGTTTCATGGACAGTAATGATTGCCGGCTACATAAGGTTTAACAGTTTAATAAAGGGAGCAAAACTTTTTGTCGAAATGCTTGAAAGACAAACTTTTCCGACTGAAATAACGATGCTTTGTTTGATCAAAGAGTGTGCATTGATTAAGTCTTCCGAATTTGGGAGGTGGCTACATGTTTATGTTCTAAGAAATGGATTCCACCTTTCCTTGCCTTTAGCTACCGCTCTAGTAGACATGTATGGAAAATGTGGAGAAGTCAAATATGCTAGAAGAGTTTTTGATAGTGCAGGTAGAAAGGATGTAATCATTTTGACTTCGATGATTTTGGCATACTCACGAGGGGGTTGTGTTGATCAGGCTTTCGATCTTTTCATCGAGATGTTAGCCAACGGAATACGGCCGACTAAAGTAACACTAGCAAGTCTCCTTTCGTTATGTTCAGAAACTGGGGCACTCGAGCTCGGCAAGTGGATTCATACTTTCATCACTCATCACGATATTGAATTAGATAATGTTCTTACAACAGCTCTTGTAGAAATGTACGCAAAGTGTGGAGAGATAGACGGTGCGAAATTCCTTTTTAATCGAGCCATTCATCGAGACGTTACGATGTGGAATACGATGATTGCTGGATTTGCAATTCATGGTTATGGTAAGGAAGCTATCGAACTCTTTGGAGAAATGCAGAAAGAAAATGTCAAACCAAACAGTATGACATTCATCGAACTTTTACATGCATGTAGTCATGCAGGATTGGTTGCCGAAGGGAAGATGCATTTCCCGAAAATGGTGAATTGTTTCGGATTGGTTCCGAAAATCGAGCTCTATGGATGCATGGTGGATCTTTTTGGCCGAGCCGGACATATCGACGAGGCTTACCAGGTTATAGAACACATGCCTATGCAGCCAAACAAGATCATATGGAGTGCTTTTCTTGCTGCATGTAAACTTCATAAGAATCTTAAAATGGGTGAAATAGCTGCTGGAAAAATTCTTGAATTGGAGCCTCTAAATTGCGGGTACAATATTCTCGTGTTGAACATTTATGCGGAAGGAAAAAGATGGAAAGACGTATCCGAGGTGAGAAAAAGAATGAAGGCATTGAATATGAAGAAAGAAGCCGGATTAAGCTTCATTGAAATCAACGGTTCAGTTCATCAGTTCAAAATGGGAGATAAGACGCATCCATTGACCGAAAAAATTTACGAAATGTTGGGGGAGATGAGGAAGAAGCTAAGCGAGAATGGGTACGTGCCAAACACATCGGTCGTGCTGAAAAATATCGACGAGGAGGAGAAAGAACGTTCCCTCAATTTTCATAGTGAGAAATTGGCAATGGCCTTAGGCCTTATTTGTACATCTGCAGGGACTCCAATTAGAATTGTGAAGAATCTTAGAGTTTGTGATGATTGCCATGCTGCAACCAAGCTGCTGTCGAATATTTATCGAAGGAGGATAATAGTTAGAGATCGCTGCCGGTTTCACCATTTCATCAACGGATCGTGTTCATGCAATGACTTCTGGTAAATACTTGCTTCTTTGTACATTTCTCATTTATTTGCTTTATACAGGTAAATTCTTCAAAAGTATGGGATACGCATACTATTGTTTTTTTTTTTAATTTCATATTTATGTAGCTGTTTTATAGCTTTTGGATATTGAAAAATGGTGAATATTACAACAAAATAATCTTTCAAGTATTCATTTTCATTTTCATTTTCTTTATTTTTATTATTTTTTTGCAAATTCTTTACTGATTCATGAACTAAACAACTCCTATCAAGATCATAAAAAAAAATTGAGAAGATGGCATCACATGAAAGTAACCTTAGAACTTACTGCTTACAAGTGACTCTTTGAGGAAATAAGTAGGCTTTGGGACAAAAACCTAGAGGTGGGCAAAACTGATCCATCCTGGTGTTCAGTCCAGTTTTGCCCACCAAAGGAAGTGGTTTCAGTTCCAAATTCTTAAAACCTATGGTTCACGGTCCGGTCCATGGTTTAAGGGGTTAAAACCGTGAAAACCAAATCGAACGGTAGGTCAAAAATTCGACCCAAAAATGGATTAAAAATCGTCCCAAAATCTTAAAAAACTGGACCATACCCGAAAACAGGCTCAAACTCTACCCAAACTCCAAAAACTCAACTAAAAACAATAACAAATATAAATAATTTTTTTAATTCTTTTTAAAATTTGAATCTGAACAGTAAAATACGGTCGGTTCTAGTTCCTGTCCCTGTCCCAGAATCTCACGGTTTCGTACCCAAAATCTCACAGCTCCTGTTCTGGTTCTAGAACCATATAACCGTGGGCGATGGTTTCGGTTCCGTTTCAGGGGTGGAACCAGACCGCGTCCACCCCTAACAAAACATCTCCATTGTCTTAACAATAAAAGTGTTGCCTGGCTATAATCACCTCCTCCACTGCCATGGTGGTCGCAGCAGCATGGAGGGGGGCACAACCGCTACTAATTTAGGTGTCTGCTCTTGAGATTGCTGGTGGCTCACGTTGTGTGCATCTGATTATATAATAGCTAGAGTGATACAACGTCAAGACAACTTTGTGTTATCAACAATAGAACTTTATTCTATAAGCGTATTAAAAAAGCTCTTTTGGCAGGTAGAGATATCGCTTCCGCTCCGGCTGGGTTGGTGGGGTAATTTTCACAACAATATCGTGGAACTTTATTGATTTTCTCTTTGTCGAATTTTTAACTTTGTCAATTATGTGATAAAGTCTGAAAATTATTATATTAAAACACCTTATGAAATAAAAAACATAACATTCTCGTGTTAATTTATCAGATAAGTTTACAATAAAATTCAAATTATTGACGACTAAAATATGAAAATTCAGTTTTGTGACGAAAATTTAAGGAACGTGACCATATTTACTTTCGTAGTTTTCGGATAAAAATAGTAAATATGATGTGGAACTTAAGAGAAAAAGTGATTTTTTTTTTTATGCAGATTGATTTTTATTTTTGTTTTTTAAAAGCATTCTTACAAATTTTCATAAAATGTTTAAAATATTTTTTCAATGATATTAAAATGAGGAAATTAATAAGATAAGTAAGTATTAAAATATGATGATATTGAAGGAAAATAAATTTGTTATGAAATTAGTAAAATTAATGTTATGATTAATTTAAATGGTAAAAATCAAATAAAACACTAAACACTGAAGTGTTTTTTAATTCAAATATTATATATTTTTTTTTTTTGTCAATTCAAATATCTAACCTCGTAATATTAAGTAAATTCATTAATTCTATTAAATGGACGATAAAAAATTGCAATTAAAGAAAATAGCCAGCATTAAGGTTTTTTCTCCCTGTAGATGCTGAAATGGCGAGAATGATGAAATTTTTCTTCACCTCCCATGGCAGTCAAAATCATCCATCTACAGCTCTTCATTTGTTGTATCTGGTGAATTGGCATTTGGATTTGTAAATTGTGAGGAATCCGAGTTGAACTTTCACGTCCGGTTCTTCGATTTCCTTGAGCTTTGTTTTCAGATCAATTAACCATTCTGATGGAGCGACAACGACGCGTTGTTCCTCTCCAAGTGACAACGACGTCTCTCTGTCCGATTCGCTCCGATTCTCCATCGGTGCTCACGGCGACAAATCCCATCCAGTTTGAATCTTTAATTCATAATTTCACTGAAATCGGAATTCTCGAACCAGCTTGGAACGTCGACGTGAGACATTGCGTAGATGTATTTCATGACTTTGTAGCCATTTTTAGTGAGATTCAGTTCTTCGAAAAACCTGTTCTTGTTATACCTACAGCTTCCGCAATACTCCGATAACGGATCGAGATCGAAATCGAAAGCGTCGCAAGTTGCCTGAGAGAATTCGCCTTCCTTGACGATCTCTCTGCGGAGCCATGGATGAAGAGGATCAGCAAGGCCTGACCAGTTATGGTAGCCATGGACTTCGCACCATTGAGTTGAGATATTCTCCTTGGGAGACAACGTCGGAGTCATGTGACCGCCGTAGTCAATGAAATCAGAAGCTCTTTGCGGTAGCCGGAGAAGAGAAACGAATGGTTTTGGGCGACGAGAAGAAGGATACTTTTCCATCATCTCGTTATCTTTATGGTGGTTTATTGACTTGTGTTTGTGGCTTTGATTGAACGAAAATTCCATCTTGTCCATGGCGGATGAACAACACAGGGGGTCTGGTTGTCGTCCCTTTTTCATTGAGCTTTATTGTCATCACTACATACCCCAACACATGCGTGACTTGACACTTTTTTGAAAGGATAGAATGTCCATGGCTAACATGCGTAACTATGAGATTTATTAAGCCTAAGCATAAATTATAGAGTATCCATTGCCAAGATCTCTTAATTCGGGATGTATATTGCTATTCACTTTTTTTTTAGTAATATTCAATTTAAATCATGAAATATGAGGAATTTATCAAAAACTACCATAAAATAATTTTTTGAACGATCTAAACCTTCAAGTATAAAAAATGTTTGCTGTAAACCCTATTAGTCCCTTGTCTTCAGAGATCGGGGAGAATGGTAAGGTGAAGACGTGCATATTAGGTTCAGAAATTTTGATATCCTCGACGGATGTAAGTCAGTTGATTGGTTTCCCAGAGGATGAGGACGAGGACTGTGAATAATACTATCATACTTCTCGGGATTGCAAGTTTATTAGAGCAGGCGAAGAGTTTGAGCTCCTCAGAAAAATTCATCGAATTCCTGAGATTCGAGCATTTAGCAAAGTAAAATCGAAGGACTTCAATGTAGAAACTCGAGTTATTCACAATGTGATGGTCATGCTATTCTACCACGAGATGACCACAGAGATCTGGTGAGTTGCGCAGATCTATACGTTAAGGAGAAGTTGTATAATGAGAAGATATTTGACCTGGGGTATCTTGAACAACATGTTAGAGATTAGCCGGGCGTGCATCAAGAAGATGTCATATAACACTTTGATTCAGAAGATATTCGATCACTTTAACATTCAGACGCCGCTTGAATAACATATGAGAATTTTGAAAGTGAGTGATGTCTTCGATAGCTTGCATCTAGTGAGGATGAGCCTAGTTGAAGTCAGAGGTAGGCAGGTGTTCAAGGCCGTTCAAGAGGCCTCCACCTTCGCAACTCCACCCGTATTCAACTCACAAGATGTTCCTATGAATGATCTGCCCGTGTAGCCCTATCAACATTTCAATGCATGAGATAAAGTTGAGTAGAAGCTGGACATCTTCATTAGCAAAGTCGACTAGCTGAATATGACTCAAAGAGACGTGGAAGCCTCAGTTAAAGAGTTGTGGCAGTCATATCGAGCTCTAAATACTAGAGTTGAGGAATAGATGAATATGGGGGGTGACTATGGACTAATAAAATGTTGAAGATAAAGATTATTTAGATTTGTAGTGTTTGCATTTCATTATGTTCTTCTTAATTTGTAATAGTTGTAATTTACTTTCACATTAATTATGTTCTTCCTAGTTTCTAAGGACCAAAATGTTGCTTGGATTAGATCTACGACTTTCATCTACGTAGACCTATAATAGCTTGTATTGTTTGTTGTCTTTTCCTTCATTATGATATCATGCTTCACTTCTTGCTCTGCTGGCCAGACTTGATGTAATATTGACATCGAAATTTTTTTTTACTGTCTCGATAATAGAAAGAACGTCTGATGTAAAGTGACTTTTAAACTTGTCCAAATATTGAGTTGTCATTCATTTTGCTGAAGTATGTCAACTTTCATTTTTCGCTCACAGTTGTGGACTTTTAAACCTAGTCAAATATTGAATTGTCATTCATTTTGTTGAAGCATGTCAACTTTCATTTTTCGCGCACATATTCGTGGGTTTAATGGAAACTCTTTATTTGAAATGTAAGCTTACATTACATCTTCAACGCAAGCAATAGCCATTTGCATCCGTCTTCAAACACTGCCGTCAGTCGTCGAGCTTCGCTTTTATTAAATTTAATCTCATAACTATTCTTCAGCGCATAATCTATTATTTCGTCTCAAATTTTCTTTAACGAACTGTATTTCTTCCTTAAATAGAAATTCATCGCACAAACTTCGCGTGACTGTTTATTTTCGCATTCACCGTCCTCCGAAGGCAAATAGCTCGCCATAAATATGTGTCGAACACGCTTCCCATTTCATTTTCATGTCACAACTTGTTGCACTCTAACTCTTAAGAGCTACTAGAACTAACATCCATCGAAGTTAAAAGAGTTAATACGAGTCAATTTAGTTGATTGTTGCCGGAATGAGTTTTTTTTAGGGTTATGGTTCGTGAAACGTGAGGTGGAAATCACAAAATGGGGATCTATTTATACTTAGGGATATCAGCCCCACGATCTTTGAGATAGATCAAGATCGGAGGGTGCCTACTCCTCAGTGTAGGGAGTCCCCACCCTCTGTTCGATAGTGTATTGGGTTGGCACCCCTGATGTTTAAGATTGGCCCCCCGATCTTTGAGAATGGAGGCCGACAAAGTTTAAATCAAACGTTTTTCATACTTTGAAGTTTAGATCATTTAAGAAATCAATCTACCCCCCGTTTGAGAGTGCATTGGGTTGGCACCCCCCAATGTTTGGGATAGGCCCCTTGATCTCTCTGAGAATGGGGGCTGACATTGACAAAGTTTAAATCAAACGTTTTTCATACTTTAAGGTTTAAATCATTTAATAAATTATTTTAGGTGATATTTGATAAATATCTCATAATTCAGAGTTTAAATTGAATATTGTCCATTGTTTTTGTTGAGCTCAATTTTAGGTCAAATATTATTATAAAACATGAGTTTTAAGCCAAAATACGCGAACGTTTTTGAGTACCCTTGATAAAAAATGAAGCAAATATAAACTTTAGAACTAAAAAACAAATATGATTTTAAAGCTTGAAATTTCAAATTTGATTTAACTTTTTTTTTTCAAGTTCTTTTTGATTTTTAGAACAAAAAGCCAATTAAAAATTTTTTATTTTAAAATAGAACCAAAATTTAATTTTTCTAAGAAAAGAAACCAAATCAAACTGGATCAAATTTATATCAATTTGACCGAGATTATTGAAACTTACCTACCCTTAAACATCAAGGGTGAATTCGGTCTGGTCCACTTCCATTCTCATTTTGCAAACCTATTAATTTGGGTTCAGAATGTAAGAACCAGAATCATACCAAAACCAGTTTGAAACCAAACCTTGGTTCGACAATGATTTTTCTAAAGTTAAAACCAAACCGAATCTAACTCAATACTAAGTTGGTTCGGCTAGACATGTTGGGTTAGAACCGGTCCTATCCCTGCCTAAAATCCGCCACTCAAAAATAATCCAAGTGAAGATTAACCTCGCACAGTCCACCATCGGAGAAAGGCGAGCACGAGCTAACCCTTCTTATGGAGGTCCGTACTCTGTGGTCGAGCTACAGAATCATGTCGTTTCACTCATCATTGACTGTAACAAAAACCCAATTGCTCTGGAGTAATTTGGGGAAGATAACAAATACTTGTGGAGGTGGGTAATGGAGTGAAAGTCTCTGAGTTGCAAAAAAAATTGCTATCAATTCATCTGGGCCTCTCAAGCCTTTCTTGTTTCTATCCCTCTGTTTCTTTCTTCTCCATTCTCAGGTTCTTTCTCTGTTCGTCTACTTCTTTTTACTGTAACATCTCCTAATTTGAAGCCCATCGTTTTCTCTTGGTCTTTTGTGTTTCTAAATCTATTTCTGCTTTTCAATTGTTTGGGTTCTGTGCTGTTTTGGGTGTTTGAATGCATGATTGATTTTGTAGGGGCATGACTAACATCACGTTGAGCAACCAACTGAATTGTTATTGCTCAACTGGTTATGGAGTCCTTGAGCATCTTTCTGGAGGAAGATTATACTATATGGTTCCATTTTCAGGATACAGTTATCTGTTTAATAATTCCAGAAATTTGATGCTTCGCCACGGTCATTACCTTGCTCGTCGTTTTCCAGAGAGTACAAGGCTATTGAAGCCTGTTTACGCTGGAATGGTGGACGACTCCATGGACCCTGAAGATTCAGAAGATCTACCGGAAAAGAAAGAGCGTTCAGAAGAAGAACTTGGAGGGGTTAGTAGACTTCTTTTCTGTGCTTTTTAGTATAACTTCACATTATTTGAATTTTGGCTATTTTTTCGTTTTTCTGGACTTCACTTTTTGATTGAAATTAGTTTTCCACTATGAAAGTTGAGATGACGTTTTTGAGACCAGAGATTTTAGCTCAGCATGACTGCCTTGAGATACAGAAAGTCTTTAGAGAGCGGGCTCACACACAATTACAACTCTAGAAATGTTCAGTAAAAGATCAAAGTTTTCTTACATTCTTCAGTGTGATTCACACGTATCATCAATTCTAGATTGAAGGATACTTCGTTTGGCATGCTGATGCTGATTTGGAGTTGCCTTTTCAACTTAGAAATGGGACAGTTTCACAAACATATGAATTGTAAAATCCGGCTGATTCGATAATAATAATAATTGCTCCGGATATCCTCTTTTAGTTTAGCTTCCCGAATATAGTTCAAGTTTTTGATGAGTGGTTTCTAAGCACCTAATCTAGGTTTTGTCGATGAGACATAAACGTTAATGTAGATTTCATGCTTACTTCAAGAGAGATTGAGGCTACCTTGAGATTAGATGTTTTAACAATTTTTTGGAATATCTAAATTCATCACAATGTTGTTGTTTTCGACAATAAAGAGCTAATTGTTGAGCTTTGTGACAATATTAATTTACTATTATTGAGTGGACATATTGTTTTGAGTAATTTATTTATCTGTAATTAGATAGAAAGTGTTAAATTATGTCTTTGGTTTTTTTTTTCTCGACAAGGATTCTTATCTTGTCGTCTTTGTATTTTTTTTTAATGTAATTCGTTTCTTATTGAAAAAAAAGAAAGAATGAAGCTACTTTTGGTGGGACCCTCCATAAATTAACTTATTCCTCCACAAATTACCTTCAAACACATACCAAGGGTGAAGGTAAACATGGCCTGAGGTCATGTTAAAGATGAGGTTTACTTAGGTTTATCTTTCCCTCTTTAAGATTATTTTTGCTTTACATCTACAAGAAAAAAAAAACTGTGCTTTCTCCCATCATTCAGGTGAACAGTGAGATCCTAAGAGAAAATCTCGAAAGAATAGTGGGGACGGATGATTCTGCATTTAGTGGGATAGACCTTGCAACCCTTATCCGGAAAAAGTATGGGAGGTCTTATGATGTTCAGCTAATAAAGAAGGTATGCTAATTAAATTTGAATATACTGTCAAATAAGCAGCCTGACTATATCCCATTGTCACGGTTTTGAATTACTTATTACTTGTTTAGAATGTAAGGAGTACTTGTTTGCTGAAATTAAACGAATGGCTCTCGTTTATTCTACAAATAACGAATAAATATGTTGGAGCATCTAATGTAATTTTTTCGTTGTACTTGATGTGTATCTTTTAATTTCAGCTTTTTTTTTAAAAATTTCTTTCTTTATGAAGATGTTAAAAATGATATAATATAAACTCTGGGTAGACAACTCTACCTACTAGTTTCGGTATAGATCATATTTTTCTGAGGTTACCCTTTACATTTTTCAGAATAACTCTGTCCTATAAAAGATAATCTTGTTTCTTGCTCTGAAAAGAAGAAAAAAGAAAAAAAAACCGATCTCAACTATATCACCTTGTCATGGTTTTAATTTACTAATTCTGTTTTTGTAAAATATCGACCAAAAAGCATAAAATTTGGATGTTATTTAAATGAAGTATTAGTTCAAATTGAACTTTAAGCTTGAAATATTTCATTATTAATATTGTTTGTTTGAATCACATTTCTGGGACCTAACTATTATTAAAAACTGTTCTTAATGTATGTAGGAGTTCATGGGACGTAATCTCCTTGCTTTAAATGTCATGTGGAAGTACATGGAGCAGGTATGTAGATTCCTATAAATTCTTTTTAAATGTCAATAAAAATCTGTAACATTTTCATCATGGAAGTGAAAACATTATGTGTTTCTATATTAATATGTTTGAATTCCTCTTCGTTTATTAGTGTCGAGCACTCAATATCGCATTTCAAAATGTCTTCGTGTTGCATGTGATTTGTCGACCATGCAGAGGAGTCTCATTCAACTGAAATAATTGTCTTCAATACTATTGTTAAGACCTCTAATGATCTAAAGAAATTTAGAATGCACACATACCCTTCTCCTTAATTGCACAGTTTGTTGTTACACTTTGCATCAGCAATTCGAGAGACTGGGTAACTCTCTCTGGAGTTTCCTCCCTCTCTACTTTTACAACCAACTAAGATGATTGACACCTCTACCTTCCTATCCCCTGCTTTATTACAATTCTTCTTACTTCCTAACTGCTAATTACAGTTAGGCAGGTGTTAACCTACCCAACTGCTCCAGCTTTATCCCCTTGTTGCCTCCTTCTCGAGTGTGTAAACCTCACTAGAGATTTAACAACTATGTAGCTTCTCTGCTGTGTTTTTGTGAAACTCATTGGACTACTCTGCAAGTGGAGAATACTCTGCCATGAATAGGACTTCCAAGCTTATTTCTCCATTTATCGTTTACTTATTTTTAGTTATATGCAAATGGATTTTAGTTGTGTGTTGAGTAAATTCTGCAACTTACATCACGTATTATACCTGTGAACTCTCTACCTTTGTAAAAAATAATTCTTTCTATGTTGAAATTGTTAGAGATCCTTTCCGCTTACCGAGGAAGAGTATTTGCTGCGGCTAGATGATGTGGCAAACACGTTAAAATGTTGGGGAGCTGTTTCTCACATCCGGAATAGTCTGGCAAAATTGAAAGATCGGCCACGAATAGGCAAGGTAATATGTTTCCCCATATTTACTTGTTTTCAATGCTGTCTTTCCGGGTTAGCTCATGGCATTTATGTGTCATCAAATCGGCCCACAGGCTGGCCTATGTCCGACGAGGCTATTTCTTTTCTTAAGGTCTGGTTCTGAATCAGCCCGAGATCAGGCCTGAACATGTTGTTTTTTACTAAGGCTGACATAAGTAAGAAGTTAGCGTTGCGACTGTAAGTAATAGAGTCCTGGCTGGCATTGACGATTTTGTAAAAACCATTGCTATGCTTTAGTACGAGCCTTGTGGCATTTAGAAAAATAGTCAGTCTGTGGGATACCTGGTGGTGATGACCTTGAGTAACATTGAACAAGAAAGATGAGAAAAGGAAATCTTCTGAAGCTGTCTTATTTGCTCTTTTTTTTTAATCCAAATTTTTTTCAAGGCATGGTTTTTGGTATTTATTTCATAAAAAAGGCACTTTTCTTTTCAATGGATGCTAAATTGATGCTTCTATTCCTTTTGAGTAGGCCGTTAGCATTTTCATCGACTTAGACGAGTCAGGAGGGCGATCGGACGAGTGGATCTACAAGTAGAACCTCGACCGTCTCGGCACAATGTGACTCGTTATCCCATTTAAAGTTGAGAGAACTCTTGTTGTACAAATGACATTTACTCATTCTGTGTGACATAATAGTAGGTAAGTTTTTCGCCATGTAGTTTTTATTATCATTATTTTTTTACATTATGATCACTTGTAATTATTAAGTATTTCTCAATTTGGTATTAACATATAAGGAGGGTGCCTATGCATCGAAAACATAGCAGGACATGTACCAGTGAGTGTGGGTCAAACCAACCCAAACTATGTATGACATGCTCCGATTATCCGTGATGGTAATGAGATGATGATACACACGATCACAAAATTAATCATATACTCAAATATACATGCGCTGATTTACATGATTTTGTGTTTGCATTAGCCTTAGAGTAGACAATTTAATGTCTCCTGTAAATAGCCCCATTCAAAGACATGAAAAGGCTAATTATGCTTCGTAATGGGCTAAAAATCGATAGACTACCAAGTAACCCATAAAATGAGTCTTATTATAGCTCTTTTTGAACAATCTAGTGAGTTGGTCACTTGCCTGTAGTTGATTTAATAATCTATTCCTCTTAGTTTATGAACATATTAATATGAAAAAGCAATCAAAACTATTGAGAAGAATGAGGAATGCTTGATCAATACATTGACATTAATAAAAATATTAATCATCAAAGACATAGTAGAATTATAAAATAACACAAAAAACCTTTAGAAGAGCCGACTCTAAGAAGCACGAGTCTCCTCTGCAGCAGCTTCAAAGGTTTCCCCGGCAACGAGCTCAGGGACATCGTCGTCATCCCCATCATCTTCTTGTGCATTTGTCGCACCAGCTCCCCCTCCCCCTCCCCCTGACTGCTTTTGAAACTGCTCCGCTAACTTTCTCAAGTTGTCCAAGTTGTCAGGACCTACAAATAAGTCAGGAAATACTCAAATTATTTTCTCAGAAACTGAGAATATGATGGAAAATAAAACTTGTTGTGGAGCGTACCTAGTTGGTTGATGATACCAGGGAGAATATCCTGCAATTCTGTAAAGCAAAAACTCATATATCAACAATTGAAGCCAAACCAGATAAGCTTCAAATAGCAAAAACCATCTGAAGTATTCAACTACCATAAAAAAGAGATTTGTTTGCACCAGTGCTAAGTAAAAGCCAACCATGGCTCAAAAAACCAATAATAATAACTTATTTATTATTTAAACAATGTCTGCAGAACAAACCATGGTTTACAACACATGAACACAGGGTGGTGTTGGAAGCGAACTAGAGAGAAGGGAGAGGTAAAAGTCATACACAACCTACCATGCAGTGGCATTATGAACAGTCGTCAAATACTTAATCAAGCACACATTGCCATAAATATCCAATAACAGGTGAAATAGTCTAAAAACCACAGTTTCAAAAGCAACAGTTACTTAGAAAGCACATTAATAAAATTGATAAGAAGGTTAAGCAGCATCAATAGCGACATTTAATGATAGAGAAGATACGAACTTTTAGTTTGAGGGGCACCGCTAACAACCCAAGTATTGGCAGCAATAGAGGCTTGAACTGAAAAGAGAGAAAAAACCACAAACTAAGAAGCAAGATTAAGAATAATCATCAAGATTAAGTTCAAATATTCATAAATTTAGCTGCACCTTTTGGATTAATAAATTGTATAACCACATCATCCTTGAAAATGTTAACTTCCTCAATTGCAGGAATAGCATTCACCCCTATCCGCTTCAGGGTGCTTTGAAGCCTTTTGTCGTCTGTAGTGATTGTCTTGTGGACAGCCTTCTTCTTTCTGTAAGATATATATTGATCGTGACATCAAATTTCCATCCCAGCAAAACCTTTTTTTTTCAGTAAAAGAGATGTATATAAAGAAAAAGGCTCTACAAGAGCCCAAAAAATCGACAGAATCTTAAAATTATGTATACAAGCTAAACAATAAATTTCACAACTGCAGCCAAAAAGTTCAGTACGAGACTGAAACAAACTGACCTTCGAACACTACCCTTTCCACCAGTACGAACTGCACCGGCCATCTTCATAAGTCTCTCACGATTCATCTTTGCAAGGCAGAAACAGATAAATACTTATGCAATGAACAGTTCAATGGTGACTTAATCATTGTCATTGTGATAAACTAAAATCAAACTACAGTAACATTCATACTTCCATTACTCATAAATGATCACAAAACAGTAAAAGAAATATATCAAAGCTTTTTGTTTCCTTGAAAAAAACCCCTCTAATGCGGCCCATCAAAAGTCACGAAGCAACAAACAAAGACCATTGCCGCTAAACAGTAACTACTTTCACTGTCAGAGAAAATCAAATATACAGTAAAATGGAGAAAAGTGAGGAATGAGATAAATTATGAGACGCTATCAGTGACACAAACATACTGCGTACTCACGGAGACCCGAAAAAACCCGGATAATAAAACAGGAATTAAATTATATGATTGAAAAAGAAGTGTCGATCCTTAATTTCAATTTGAAAACAAGAAATGAGTGACGAGGAAAAAATTGAAGGAGAAAAGTAAAACCTTGGGATTTAGGGTTTTTCGTTGAAAGAAGAAGCGAGGAAGTAGATTGGTGGAACGAGCTTCACCTCACTGGTAATAGATTGGGCTGCCCAACATTGTATAATACCTTATGTGGATCTCAAAGGTTGACATCCAATCTGGTTCATCCGTCGGCCCAATAGAGCTATAATTTTTTTTTATTAATACTACATTTATTTTCTTGTTATACTCTTTTCATACAAAATAAAAAAAAATGTAGCATTTTTTAATTTTTTAATATATATTTTTTTGAATATATATATATATATATATATATTTAGGATAATTATCAATGTTAACTTTGTACTGTGTCTTTTATTTCCGTTAGTCCATTGTACTAAACAAACCAACAAATGATATTCTGTACGTTGATTATGTTATTAAAATTGACATTTTATTAACAATTTTGTTAAACTCTTTTTCAAAAAATTACTAAATGATATTGTATTCATTTGAAATTTTTACCACATGTTTACTATATAATAAGAAGATAATCTGAAAATGTTTGTGATTTTTTAACCCATGTAAGATTTATTGTAATTTTATTTTAATAATTTATAAAAATATTATAATAAATCATAACAATTTTTAAAAAATCACGAAAGTTTTCTATTATCCGCTCATGATGTGATGAACATGAAACAAAATTATCAAATAAATTCAATATCTTATGGTATTTTTTTAAAATTAATCTCAGTTTCTTCTTTATTTTATAAATTAGTTTTTAAAAAACTACCAAAAGATATGAGATTTATTTGAAAATTTTTTCACATGTTTACCACATCATAGGTAGATAATAAAAAATTTTCGTGATTTTCTAAAACTTGTATGATTTATTATAATATTTTTATAAATTAATAAAATAAAATTATAATAAATCGTACATGTATTAAAAAATACAAAAAATTTCAGATTATCTTGTCATTAAGTGATGAACATGTGGTAAAAATTTTAAGTGAATCTAATATCGTTTGGTAATTTTTTAAATGAGGGTTTAACGAAATTGTTGATACAAGGTCAAAACCGATAATATAATTAAAGTACAAGGTTTGGTTTGCTAGTACAAAGAGTTAATTGAAATAAAATGCATAGTACAAAGTTAAAATCAATAATTACTCATATATTTATATTTCTTTAATTATTTCTGTTAAAAGAAAAAACAATTCTGAGCCTAGCATGGATTTTTGATCTTCTACGAGAGAATAAACATTTTGACTATTTTCATGCATTAAGTTGATTTTTGACTTTTTATTCACTAGGTTGATTTTGCACATTAATAACTTTTTGCTTAGGGTAATATTCAAAATGTTACTCAAAATATGACGTATTTAATAAAAAAGACTATAAGGACATTTTGTAAACAATCTCACCCTTGAAATATAAAAAACCTAACAAATCAACCTCTGCGGCACCCCGTTCTTGAAGATCGAGGGACCGATCTGTGACAAGGAGGGTGGGAACTCCCTTTCCCAAGAGTGAACAATTGCACTCTCGCGATCTCATTTTCGGGTAGAGATCAGGGACCAAACTATACGAGTATAAATAGATCAACTCCCCATTTCGCAAATACTGCTCCCCCTTTTTTGCACTACGCGATTCTCAGCTCTTGGAAATCTTCGTTCTAGAGACAATCGACCGCCCTAATCGGGCCAAATTGATCCAATCCCTCTCACAAATTAATCGGCATCCAGCTCTCTCTCCAAATTGACATAAAATCACCAAAACCAAACTCATCGCAGAATATCGCTCAAAATGGCTCCTAAGTTGGTGTTCAAACGAAAGAGACCATCAACATAAGGTGTCTCGTTCAAAGGAGGTCTGTCACAACACGCACCGTCACAAGCTGATCCAACTAACTATCCATCAGAACAAGGTGGTTCGACTAACAGGCCTCCGAGTCAAGCCCACCGACAAGATACCAAGTATCATTCTCTTGGATTTAGATTTCAGCTTTGTGAACTTAAAGTATAAGGAAGACACGACAAACCGGTCGATTATATTCTCAAAGATTATTTGATTTTCAAGTTTTGAATCGTTGGGAGTTCATAATTTTTTTGACCGAATTTGACTATGAGACATGTTTGAGTTGAAGGGTGATTGTTGTGAACATCTCATTCAATTATTCTATGCGAATTTGACTCCGATAGGGGATCGAGGTAAGGTGAATACATATAACTTTGGTTTGGAATTGATAATATCCCCATCAAACGTAAATCAGTTGATTGATTTTCTGGGGGACGACAACGACGACCTTGAGCAATACTACTATGCTTCTTGGGATTGCGAGTTTATCATAGCAAGTGAAAGACTTGAGCTCTTTAGAAAAATTCATCGAAATCCCGACATTCGACTGTTCAGTAAACAGAAATCAAAGGACTTCAATGTATAAGGTCAGGTTATTCATAATGTGATAACCTATGCTATTCTACCACGAAATGGTCACAGAACCTAGTGAGCTGCATGGATCTCTACATAATAGAGAAGTTGTATAATGGGAAAATGTTTTACCTGGGGTACTTGATTTGAGCCACATGTTAGAGATTAGCTTGACGTGCCACAAGAATATGCCGTATAATAAGTTGATTCAGAAGATCTTCGACTACTTTAACATTCAAACGCCGCTTGATGAGTAGATGAGAATCTTAAGAGCAAGTGATGTCTTTCACAAGTTGCATTTAGTTTGGATGGAAATAATTGAAGTCAAAGATAATGGGTATTTAAGGCTGATCGCGAAGCCTCCATCTCGGCAACTCATCCACTTTCAGTCACCTATCAAGATATTCCTATGTAGGATATGCCCATGTAGCCCCATCAACATTACAATGCAAGTATAGAGTTGAGTAGAAGCTGAACATCCTCATTGGTAGAGTAGAGCAACTGATTGTGGCCTAGAGAGACGTGAAAGCTATGGTTAAGGAATTGTGGATTTCATATAGAGCTCTGGATGCTAGAATTGAGGAGTGAATGCAAGAAGATCGGGACAATGCACCCACCAAAGGCTGAAGATGAAAATTATTTTGTAGACTATTTGCTTCATAGTTTGTAATGATTGTAATTCATTGTTTGTAATAGTTGTAATTTGCTTTCACGTAGACTATTTTGTATGGTTGCAATCTACTTCTTGCATGATGATGGTTGGAATTCACTTGTTGGATTTGTTATTGGTCAATATATATTGTTTTGGATATGCAGAAATTGTTTAAAATATCTATGGAGGTAGGGGTGGGCAGAATCGGAATGGACTGGAGTGACGTTTTGGTCCAGTTTTGGTGCCAACTCACCGAACCATGATCCGGTCCTCGGTCCAAAGATCAAAATCCCACCGGTTTTGGTTCGGTCCTCGGTCCATAGCGAAAAATCCCAAAAATTCGGGACCAGACCGAAGGTTAAAAAAAAATGGGCCTTCACTCAGTCTTCACTCTTCAATTCCAGAACCAAAAGGCAGTCGCTAGTTCCCCTCGCCCAGTTGCCCTCGCCCTCGCCCATGCCCAGTTGCCCAGTCGCCCTCGCCTATGCCTAGTCGCCCTCGGCCTCGGCCTCGGTCCCTCTCACTCAGACACTTTCACTCTCTCAATCTTTCGCGGTCACGAACTCACAGAGGCACAAAGTGTTGAAGCCGCAGCGAGTAGCCCTAGCCCAACATCGCTGTTCAGGTTTCTGTTTTTGTTTAATTTTTTTTTTCTAGCTAATATGTTGTTTTTGTTTTGATAATTGATGATTGTGTTTAGTAGCTTGTTATTATTATCTTATTGTGATAGTTTGAGATTACTGTTAAAACATATCATCTCCATTCGTTAATTCCAATTCTATAAAATTGTCTAGACTAAATGCTTGACCAAGGATTAAAAGTTGTGATAATATAATCTTTGCTTTTCGTTGAGATATAATTTGTATTCAGAATTATGGTTGGAGAAACCGAAATCGAACCAGATCGAAATTTTTGGTCCAGTCTCGGTCCGGTCTGGTCTGGTCTCTCAAAGGGCCAGTTTCGGGGTTCGGGATAAAAATCTAGAATGCTTCTGTCGATCCGATCTTGAGCGAGAACCGAACCAAACCAGATCTCGCTCACCCCTATATGGAGGAATCGAAAAATAAAGAAAACTCTGCTCAGTTTTTCAACTTTCTATGAGTTATATGAACAATCTTCACAATTACATTCTCATCACAATCTAAACAACCTGACAATGTAAATAGCAATATAATCTCATCACAATCTAAACAACACTACAATCTATACAATTTCACTATATAATCTGTTTACAACCACAAGCTAAAATTACGGCATTGACCATGCATAGATGACTTATGCACACAAATAAAAACACATGTTAGAACGTACTTAAGTACGACATTCATGTATCGAATATGAAGAATCACTTACTTGCATCCCGACAATGTGAAAACTCATGATGTGTCATGCGACGCTAAAGCAGAAGTATCGCCTGAAGTGGAAGGAAACTCTCCACAGGTGCAATTATTATGCCCCGCATGAGACATCTTCTACATGTCATTGTGGAGTTCTTCTAAGAGATTGTTGAGCTTCGTGGCTCATCGACATATTGCACTCTTTTTTTATTCGGCCTCTCAGGTTAGCATTTTCTACTGACAGAAAAATTTCATGCATACTTATAATAAGCTATATAAGTTGGCCACTAAGCGGATGAATGAAGTTTGTGTACATCTTCGAATAAAGTTTTTGGTGGTAGTAATGATGAACATAATCTTTCAGTGCAACTCTCACAAAATTGATGTACATAATTGCATGGATACACGGAATCCCAGTAAGTTTCCATCGATAATAGTTGTAGTCATGTCTATTCAAATCAAAAACATATTGGTTGTTGTCGTTGCTCACCTCAAATTGAGTAGCTCATGTAAAAATCAAACTCTAATTTCGAGTTGTAATTTCTAGCTTTACAAGCTACTTCCTAATTTGAGGACACAATAGATTTGTTTACTAAGCCATCTTCTTATGATTTTTTACAATCCGACATCAAACACTTTCTGATCATCTCGAACATGATCAAAATTAGTTCGTTCCTCAAAGGTATTAGAAATGCATTGAAAGACTTACTCAAATTATTCAATCTCATATCACACTTGGAGATAGAAGTGAATGCATAGGTCGCCCAAAATCTCAGATTAATGTCGCGAAGAGCTGCGTGGGCGGTCGGGTCAATGGAGAATAAGTGCTTCATTGCTCTCTCAAAGTGAGGGGATGTGATTGCTCTAGATGCATTCCACATTGCATTTTCGTACGCTTTGTCCAAAAAATCTTTGTTTGAAATTTGCATAAAGATGTTCGAGGCAGCAGTGGTATTCAGCTGATGGTAATACATCTGTCACAGCAGACAACAACCTTTAACAAAAAAGATGAACAAGTTAATCAATAACAAAAACATGTACGAACACACATATAATAAATAACTGCATAATCATTATACCTTTTGTCGATTCAAAATAAATGTCCAGTCGTATCCCATCTCAGTGTCTATGTCGATCATCAGTACTTACACAAACCACTTCCATAAGTCTTTGTATTCTGCTTCCACAATTGCAATAGTAACAAGGTAGATTCCATCGTTACCATTAATGATGATGACTATCAAAAATTGCATTTGACACGAGCCCTTAAGATGACAATCATTCAAACATACAATCAGTTTACCATACTAAAGCAAACCACTCTTGCACGTAGTCATACACATGCACATTCTTTCAAATAAAACCTTCGACGTAGACTCAAATACAAAATTCACTTTAAGGACAAGAGTGCTGCCCAAATTAGATCTATGAATTTTTTCTGTGCATGACCACGATAACTTATATTGTTCGTCGCATTTCCTTTCGTTCCATTTTCAGGCTTTACTTCTTACCATTGTGGCAGGACTTGATTTAATGTTAACATTAAAATTATTCCTCATTGTCTCGATAATGAAAATAACTTCCCATGCAGGGTGACTTTTAAACCTGTCTAAATGTTGAGTTGCAACCATTTTGCCGAAGCATGCCAACTTTCAATTTTTCGCGTACAGTTGTGGGGGTCATTCAAGTTTTTTATTTGAAACATAAGCTCACATTGTATCTTCGAAGCATGCAATCTCCATTTACATCTGTCTTCACACACTAATATTTCGTTTCTAATTTTCTTCAACGAACTATATTTCTTCCCCAAATAGATACTCATTGTACAAACTTTGTGTACCTGTCTACTTTGACATTCATCATCCTCTGTGTCATATAATGAATGAAACTTTTCCTTGTTTATTGTTTCCAACTTAGAATGCATTTCTATTTCTTCGTGATTGAATGCACATAGCTCGCTATAAATAGGTGTGTAGTACGATTCTCATTCCATATGCAGATCACAAGTCATTACATCGTCTAACTTAAAAGAGCTACTAGAACTAATATCCATTAAAACTATAAGAGTAAATAAGAGTCAATTTGGTCGATTGTTGCCAGAATGAATTTTTCGAGGGCTAGGGTTCACAGAACAGGGGGTGGAATTTGCAAAATGGGGGGACGATCTATTTATACTTGCACAGATTAGCCCCCCAATCTCTACTCTAAAATGAAATTAGGGGATCGCTCCCCTTGGTGTGGGGGGTCACCACCCCCCGCTTGCAAGAGTGCACAAATCGGGGGTTGGGGACTCCCCGATCTCACTTGATTGATTCAGAGAACAGAGAGTTACAAGAGGTTGATTCGTTAGGTTTTTCATACTTCGAGAGTGAGGTTGTTTAGAAAATGATTTTAAAGTCATTTTTTTAAATACACCAAACTTTGAGTCTTATTTTGAATATTACCTTGCTTATTTATCTAAATTTTTTAATTCTTTGACTTGTAGTTTCCTTAAAATATTGAACATTGCTGAGAAAGGATTATTTGATAAAACGATTATAAATAGTGATGAGTTTCTTTTGTGGGTAATATTTATATTTGGGGTAATGATATATTTATTCTCTATTCTTATCTTTTAATTTTTATTCATTAATTGGTGTAGTTGATTATTTATTTTAACTGTACCAATTAACGAATGTCGCATCAAAAGATAAAAATTAAAAGATAAGAATAGAAAGTAACTATAACATTACTCTTAAATATGTAACTAATGGTAGAAGTCCAAGTTTATTGGAGGAGAGAAGAGATTTTATATAATGAGATAATTGGCAGAGAACAACAACGAAATATTTTGTTAAGAATACTATTTATGTGGAGTATGTGATTTTTTCTGAACTTGTGTTGTATTTTATTGTTTTTTTGGTATCTGTTGTGTGTGCAGGTGACCACCATCGTAGCATAGAAACTCTAAAGAAGAAGATTACAATGCATCAGTGGTACCAGAGCCTACCAATCATGGCAAAATTGTCTGCCAGAGGTGATTATGCAGAAGAGTTAGAAAATAATTTGTCGAACATTTAGGCAAATATTGAATGTAACATCTTTCAAATAGCCATAATGGAAGAGGCTTTTAAAATATTATCTGAACTTGTTGCAGAGATAACTTTCTTCTGTTTTTTGCATCGCCCATCACCAGAGTTGAACATTAACATTCCATCTTTGTCCAATAACAAGAGTAAGATATTGATCACATTTCCTCCAAAACTTGACTTTAAAGGAGTGAACCATAAAATCATAGCTCAGGGACTCTTGATTTTTCAATCAAACAGAAAATCGACGATCATTGAGATTCTTCCGTTAGGACAATTGACGAGTGGCCGAGCACAACAATTTCTTGGTTGATGAGCGATGAGGTTGAGGATTCAGTTGTTTCTTTTCACCACCTTGTGGTGATAGATGAAGCTCCTTCGACTTTCACTAGCGATAAGGTTGAGACACTCCTCCAAGCGTGGTGACAAAAAGAATAGTGTAATAAAAAAAAATAACAAAAATCGTTCTAAATCATATTCGAAAAATAAATCGAAATAACAGACATTGACACTTATATAATAGTGATAGAAAATCGAAAACCTTGACTTATTATCTATAAAGAGATAAGAACCAAATGTATCAAATTTGTAAATGTCATACTCTAGACATAGATGAGAAAGAGAGTGATAAGTGTAATTTGAACGCCACATGAAAATTCATGATAATATCTTGATAAGTTTTAAGAGTTTGTAGAACCTTCATGGTTCTCCTACAAATTGAAGTCAATTCATCATAATTGCTTATTTTCATTACTAGGAATAGATATCATTATATAATGCTATTATAGTGAACTTAATATAATAATAATAAAAAAGAAATATCAAGTATGAGCCTATTAAAAGTCATAGTTTATCCAAAACTAAAATAAATTTCAATGGCTCAAATAACTCTAATGACCATCTACGTAAAGAGATACTAAAATATCAAAATGATATAAATAACTTTCCTAAACTATTGTTGTTGCCCATATTCCTCCTTTTTGATTGGTTAATGGATCTTTTGAAATAATTCTAATGACCATCTATATAAAGAGATACTAAAATATCAAAATGATATAAATGACTTTCCTAAACTATAGTTGTTGCCCATATTCCTCCTTCATGATTGGTTAATGGATCTTTTGAAATGATTTTCACTTTGCTTCTTGGATCTTCATCACATAGACCTTCCCCTGTTCAACGACGCATACTAGAAATCATGGATAAGAAGATTAAAGGATTTGTAAAATTGGGCCACGTCTACCTAGACAATAAGACCTACCTCATTTAAGATTGACTATGTAAAATCCATTAATATTAAAAAATTTTGAATAGTTTTTTTGCATTTTTTGAGTTATTCACGTTCAGTCAATTGTAATTTCTTCGGTCAATTGATCAAAGTAGTGACTTTGACTTTTCTACTGGGTTGAATTTTTAAATTTTGTGCTAAAAAGTGTCTGCTCTTTCATTTTGATCGAGCCAACTATTTTAGTATCGTCTGGGTAGACTATATTCTTTTAAAAATTTGTGTTCATGTTCCAAATTCCTTGTTCGTCTCGATGACTCTTGTTCAAATCGTCCTTGATCTAGTTAGAGGTCTTTGGTGGAATTTTTGGAGTTTCTCTTATTTTTATTATTTTTTCCCTCGTCCCGTTCGACATATTGAGGTTTGGTACGTGTTGGAAGTCAGGATTTGACGTGATTAAATGTGATATGTATGTATGTATAATGCGTATGAAGGAGAAGAATGATTCTCCATTCTTGCTATCTGACACAATCGAAGGCCGAAATTGTGTTCTCTAAGCTACGAGCAACAACTCTTGTGAAGTAATCTCAAGAAATTGTAAGTTTTTGACCTCTATTTTTACATTTGAAGTTTAGGGTTTTGTTAGAAATCGAATTCGAGCTCGGAAACTCAAATATGAGAATTATGTTTGGTCCATATGAGTAGATTTAAGTTATTGAGTCGATTGAAGGGAAGAGTTGGTAAGGGAAGGTATTTTTGCGACTTCTTGTCACTAGAAATAACCTAAGTGTCGACCACTGTGGACGTTGGTCGATACTTCAAGCCTTGTATTAAGAACAGAGAGCTGTAAGTATCGACACTTCAAAAGGAAGTGTCGATCGCTAGTGTAATTAGAAATTTGACCTAGAGCTCAAAGTTATCAAAACTTTTAAGGAAGTGTTGACCACTAGGCCATTTAGTGCTTCAACTCGAGAGCTCGAAAGTGTCGACTTGTGGGATGAAGTGTCAATCACTACTGCATTTTAGGTTGAAACTTGAGAGGTTTGAAGTGTCGACCTCAAGAAGAAAGTGTCGATTGCGGGTTAATCCGAATGATAATAATGTTGATTGATGGGTCGACCTCTACTTATAAGTATCGAACGGTCCCTCATAAAGTGTTGATAACACATTTTTAACTAAAGGAAATTTTGTCGACGAGGTGAGAAGTTCACGACCATTTATATTATTATGGATTGAGTTCCTAGTGCTGGTATATGACTCGTCTTTGTGTCTCCCTTATTGGTTGATGGGGATTTCCTGACTTTGGTTTCATTTTGTGCTCGAACGAGTTTGTGGACTTCGAGCCGGTTGCTGAAGTTGTTGCTCCAGTGCGCAAGAACAGCGATAATCATTGAGGTAGAGGTTTTATATTATTTGCATTGCATTGCATTATTGTTTTCCAAAAATCTAATTTTAGTGAGTTCTCACCGTATAAAAGTGTAACGGGGCCTGGTTGCTAGCATGTCTATTTTTACATGTATATATGTACGGTTTACACATTTACCATTGATACATGATTTTATGCTTTGATATATACATATTTGGGAGGATGAATCTTCGTGATACTTTGGACGGTTTCGATGTCAAAATATCAAGAGGATATCTCAATACGCCTTCTAATGCATGAAGGTTGTCTTGTTGACATGTTTATGAAGATGGGTATTAGGGAGGTGATGATGTACTCTTTTGGTTTCGAATTCCTAAATCTGATCAGGGTATGCTTGTATAATGGTTAACGGATAGTGTCGTGTTGAGCTTGCTCACCAGCTAATTGGGGTGATGTTACTAGATCTTTGGATTGTCATTTTTCTATGCTAGCGTGGCATAGGAGTCCTTGAGTGATCCTCTTTTTTCATTGAGGTAATTTTTATGTTATACGAACAATAATGACATATTTTCATATAGTCGTCTATGTATGCGACAATATTTAATTTATTGCCTCATCAGTGACCTATTGAGTCTATTTATTTAAAATTATTAAATGCGTTTTCATAGATTAATGTTTTGAAAACCATTTATTTATCTCATCATGTTTTGAACTAAAATAAAAAAAAAAATTTCACATGCATTTAGTATAACATTTCTACTAAATTAATTATTCACTCCAAACGACCCCCTCCCTTCCAGAAAAGAATAAGGGCAGTGAGTAGCTGAGATTTGATAGAAGCTTTTCTTTATTTTCTTTGTTGTATTAGTGTTTTTTGGTGAGAAATTGATATTCATTTGGACTTGTATTAGTTAAAGGATTTGAACATAAACTTATAAATTTTATTGAACTGTTTTTATTTCATCATACTACTATATATGCATTCATTGCATGGATCTTGACTTTTGATTGTGTTCAATTCTTCTGCTGCAAACTAAATCTTGAGCTGAGTGATCAGGTACTTTCCAAGGATCGGGTCGCCCAGCCCAACATCCTGTTTGGTCCACTTCCAGTTCATGACAATGTCCAAAACAAGAAAAAAAGTGGAAGGAGCATTGCAAGAAAAGAATATAGGAATGGTTGATAGCTGTGGTGAACCAATTAGTTGGAGGAAAATTCGAAAACCAACCAAGGAAGAAAGTGATGTTCGAGAAGCAAGTAGATACCAACAGTGAAGAGAAGGCTTAATGTCAATAATGCTTTAAAGAAATGATGTCACAAAACTGCATTTCCCCTCTCTCTTCTCTTCTCACTTCAATTTCTTTATATATTAGGTTCTGAGAATGTAAAAATGGTGTGCGAATGAAATCAAGTTGTTTCTTTCTTAGTGTTTGATGGTAGTTTTCTTCTCTTTATTGTTAGGAAATCATAACATTTTGTTCAACTGCAACCCAGGCTGAAAGATACCTCGGCGGGGAAGCAAACTGGTGTCGATGCTGAGAGCTGTGGGAACCCAGTCATTTGTGTAAGGGCACATTAAAACTATGGAATCTAAAGAAACAAGGTTTCAACTGCGGTCCAATCGGTAGAAGTTGATGATGGTGATGTGGGGTTAATGACGATTCAATCTTCTCTCCTTTGCATGGCCTGCATCCATGGCAAGAACTCTTTCTCGTTACTTGATACAGTGGACTCAAAGAAGGTACTTCATCTCAATACAGTGGACACAAATCATAACTCTACAAATTGATAACTTATTCCATTCATGATGGGGTTAAGATCAAATGAAGTCTACAAGTATCAATTTTGAATTGACAAGCTAAAGAATTGGGTATCTTTGATACAGTTTGGGCAAAAAAAATGGGTACCATTTTGTTTTTGTCACAGCTCTTCGCTGGGTAGTGAAGTGAAGGAGTTAACATCCCCTCCGATCCGCTTCTGCAAATGCTCCAAGCTGGCCACTCTCTGCAGTGATGCAGTCTGTCCCAGATTGCTGGCCATTTCTGAAGCCAGTGACAATGGGTGAATTTCTTTGCCTTGAGCAGAATTATGTCGTTGGGATGGTGGCTGATAAAAATGAGAGCTTGGATCATCTTGCACGCACACTGAAGCATCTGTTGTTGTCTTAGACGGGCTGCTGTCAAATGACGGTAGACCTATCGCCGATGCTTCTGATACAGCACGGATCATCGGGTTCAGACCCATTAGTTGTTTCACTGCCTCCTCGGCCAATTTTACCTGGAAATATCACAACTCATGAATCAAAATTGCATCTCTGAAATATTGTTTGGAAAATTTGAGGTAGTAATGGCTTACTTTTGTTCTCATTGTTTCAACGTCTGCTTTCAGAACCCTATTGTCAACGGCTGCTTCATTGTACTTTTGGGTGATATCAGTGAGACGCTTTAACAGGGTAGAATTTTCAACTCTTAACTGAGAAACCTAAGATGATGATGACAATAATAATAATAATAAAAGAACCATCAAACTAAGTATTCTTATACCAACTGAATTAAAGGGCGCAGTCGAATTAAAAAAATGAAAATTAGTTCATACAAAGGCCGAGTTTTTAAAATTTTCAATCTATTTTATGACATGTATAGTGTAATTTGATGAATACATGAATGTAGAATGAGAGAAAATTCTGCTTTTGAATCTCTTGTGCTCATTTTCATCTAAACAATAATGTCGATCCATAAAACCATTAATTGAAAGTCAACTAAAAGTATGCGTGATGAAAAAATTAAATAACTTTTCTAGTGTTTAGCTCACAAGCATAAGAGGGCGAACATCGACAAATCCAGTGTGATATTACCTGTGTCTCGAGCTCAGTTAAATGCGCCTGCTTTCTTCTTCTTGAGCGTCTAGCCGACTCTCGGTTGGAAAGCATTCTGAATACAACTACTCGAACATTAGGTAAAGAGTATTTTCTTTTGGGTCATCTTACAAATCTATGCAAATTTAGGATCTACAATGTAAATCTGGCAGCCACAAATTTAAGAAACAATTATTCGTGTATTAACAGTTATTGAGACATCTATATGATCCGAGACAAAGAGAAGCATTAGTTGAATAACAACTACAACAACATACTTTTCGCATATCAGACCAAAATAAATTAAATTGTAGAACTTGAGTGGGTTGGTTACCAAAGAATAAAAATGCTAAACAAAGTTTGATAACAACTCTATTGATTAGAGAAAATAATTACCTCCTCACGCGCTTTGCATGAGTAGGGTCCAGATTTTCTGTGGTTTCAATCTCTCCTTCAACCTCTTCGTCATCAGATTGTTCTTTCGAAGACGCACTCGTAGATCTGACTGAAACCGCAGATTTCTTTTGCATTGCAGGTATTGGGGATCCATCAATTTCTTTATCATTTAACTTGGATGTATAATTCTCTGGTTCAACATGGAAAAGAACACACATTTGACTAACACTTCAAGAATAACTACACAGTTTAGTAAATCAAGATCTTGTCTCTAGACAGAAAAATAAGTCAATTTAATAGAGCTCCTTCCCCCCACCCTCTTCCCATTAAAGGAAAATATACTATTTTCAGTAATTTCCCTTTTCAATGAGTGAATTTAACTAAACTCAGGCTACTCTTTAAGGGAAAAGATGCATAATGCAAACCTTTCAAAGGGGCCAGAGATCCTATATTTGAAGTATTAGAAACTTCTGATCCACCATTAGCTAAAGCAGAATCTTGAGCTTTAACAATTGATCCCTATTGACATGATAAGAGCATTATAAATCATTAACCCATGTTTACCTAAACGAAGAACCACATCATTAAACTGTTTTACCAGGCGTTCCTAAACATCAACAAGATAAATCTTTTTAAAAGTAAAAATCAACTTGGTAATAAAGGAGTTTAAAAATGCTTACAAATGTACGTTGTAGGTAATAGAAGTATAATAACTGCTGACATATGCTTGAGCTTTACTCATTTATTTTTATTATAACAAAGAGTAATGTTAAATTTATTTTCTAATTTTTGACATTCTAACTTAATATCATGTCATGACACTAATTAATTGATATAATAATCATGTAAACGTCACTCAATATGGCACTCCCGTCACAAAACAGAAATTCCTTCAAGCTAGTTCATCTAAGAAAGAAAAAGTGAAGTTACATTCACCCTTCTCATTTGTCTGGGCAAGCAGAGTCTGGATATAAGCAAAGATCAACCACCAACCCATGTAAAACTAGTAAATAAAAGAGGGCTGTTCAGAAAATACTTTCCCAACTTTTCTCTCCCTTTCTCCTAAAATTTTAGCACGCAAAAACACCGAAGATAATTTTATGCTAAAAAGTAGACAAGAAAGGAGAAAGGGGGAAAAAAAAAAAAATTTACCCGAGACAGCGCTACAGCAGCACAAGCTAGATTCAGCTTGTTCTTTAGAAAAGCGTGGTACTCCTCCGAATCAATCGCAATATTCTTCCCAATATTGTGACTATCATTCTCGTTGACATCATTATTCTTACTTCCGTTCCCCACAAACTGAAATCGAGAGTTTTTAGGGTCCTTAAGTTCGACGACATCAATTTTCTCACCAGCTGAAGATAAAGCAAGGGAGTTTTCAGAGACCGTGCCTGAGGCTTCTTGAAGAAACCTATGGAATGCCCACTCCGAGGCACTGCGGCTCATTTTAGAAGGTTCAGCTGGTTCCGCCGGCTCCGACGTCGGAAGTTTCGACGGTGAGGACCAATACTGATCGGAGATATCATCGACGCAGAACACCCTATCCATTTTTGACAGCAATTGCCAGTGCTCCTCGTTCTCTGTATCTCGTTTACGCGAGGAAGATGACAAATTTGGGTAGGAATATTTTCGTCATTTTATGAAATACATGATTGGCTGATTGCTAATACAATATAATATTTTATCAAGTGCCTACACCAAAATCCAAATTATTTAATATTAAGTTCTTTAGTCGTATAATTTTCCACTAGTTGAACAAATTTATTTAATAATTAAATATAAAAAATTAATAAAAATAAAGTAAATATTATTATTATTATTTATTTATACCAAAAGCAAATTAATGTGCTTCACTTCTAAAATTTAAAAAAATATATCATTTATTTTAACTACAAATAATCCATCATGCATTAACCATAATAATATATTGAAAAAAGTTCAATTCAGACTCTATCGTATAAGATCATTTATCATTTAGTTATTAACATTTTTTTTTATCTAATCAAACTTTATCGTATACGCCGTTTGTAATTCAAACTCTGTAGTTTAATTTCTGTCTGTACGTAACATTCTTTTTTTATATTTAAAAATTTTAAAAATTATAAAATTATAAATTAATTTTAAAAGAATAACAAACGATATTCAATTTATTTGAAATTTTTACTACATATTTATCACATTATGAAAAAATAATCTAAAAATTTTCATCATTTATTATAATTATTTTATAAACTAATTAACTAAAATTATAATAAATTGTACAAGTGTTAGAAAATACGAAAAATTTTAAATTATCTTCTTATAATGTATTGAATATGTGATAAAAATTTCAAGTAAATTGAATATCATTATTTGCCGTGGACATGTGAGAGTACGATCAGTTCAATTGGACCAATTATCCTCCCACGCTAAATGATAAGTTAATTTAAAAAAAATAACAAATTTACTTAAAATTTTTATCACATATCCAGCACATTATAAGAAGATAATTTAAAAATTTTCATGATTTTCTAATAGTTGTACGATTTATTATAATTTTAGTTAATTAGTTTATAAATTAATTATAATAAATCATAGAAGTATTAAAAAATTAATATATATATATATATATCAGTTTACTTTGATATGTTTGAGCAAAACTTAGCGGAATCTAATTCTAATAATAGAGTTTAATTAGTTTGATAACACAATAAAAATGATTGTTGACAAAAGTAATTATTGATATCTCGTCAATTTATTAAAAAAATTATATTTTATTATCAGATTGATTTAATGTTTATCATTAAACTTTAAATAAATTATATAGGCTACAAAATGATATACTAAAATAAATACAAGCAATGGTGGATCCTTTATTCTTGCTATTATTAATTGAAGGGCATTAATATTGCTTGATGACATCATATTTTAAAATAGTATCAAAGATGCTGATATGATATATTAATTAAGCATGTCACAATCTTAGTTAAATATATTTTTTTTGGTGGCGATGAATCATAATCCATGATTAATTGAATCAAGAAAAAATAATTAAATAATAAAATGTCAGCCTCATCCTTATACGAGGATTTTATGGAAGACTTTGAAGCCCATATCTAGTTCAAACTTGATTTGGCGGAATCTAACCCGGTCCCATGAGGCGAGTCGAGCCAAGTTTAAGAATCGGGCTCGCGAGCCTGCTAAGGACCGAGCTAAACTAGCCGGCCAACGTGCTGGCTCGTTGGCTCGGCAGAGTAGGCTCGTTGATAGCTCGTCCGTCCATCCTCAGATGCCGGACCCAGTTAGCGACTCTCTAAAATTCAGACGGTCAAAAATACTAAAACTCATAAACAATCAATTAAAAATGGGAGAAAATAATCAATAATTTTTTATTTTCGACTGTCGACATTTTCTGACGATAAAGATAGAAGGTAGAAGAAGTTGAGAAAAACTCGATGAAACTAATTTTATTGAAAACTAAGAGAAAATCTCTCACCTTGTGTGATGTAATCGTAGCTTTTTTCAGTTTTTCCTCGCTCACCGGCACTTTCACGACACACGAATGACGATGGACAAATCTGGTCATTGCTCGCTTGACGCTTCCCAGATAAACAGAAACAGGAAGTGAGGAAACCGAAGGAAGTTTCTGTTTTGTTTTTTTTTTTTTTACTTTTTAACTTAATAATATAATATATTAAATTTTATAGCTTTTAATCTTTGAATTATTTTTTTTTCATTTATATTATTATTTTGATGGGCGATCGATGCTCTCCCTGGAGTGGGGCGACGCATCGCCCCGCTCTCTGGGCGATCGATCGCCCTATTTGCCCTGCTTTTTGGGCGACGCATTGCCCCCAGGGGGCGATCGATCGCCCTGCCCTCTGGGCCACGCATCGCCCCTGGGGCGATCGATCGCCCCGCTCTCTGAGTGGGGCGACGCATGAAGCATCGCCCCAGGGGTCGATTGATCGCCCCGCTCGTCGCCTCACTCCGTCTTTCTATTCTTTGGTGCGATCAATAGGCTTAGGCGAAGGCGAACGATAGGCTGTTGTACAACGTATACGCTATTTGCAATCTAATGGTATTATGGCCGTTGCGCTATAACCGTTGCATTTGCGCTCAACTTACAATCTAACGGTATTATGACCGTTGCGCTTGCAATATTATGACCGTTGACAATGCAACAGTATTGTTGGCAACCTATAAATTCTGTTCTACTCTCACCATTTTTTTTCACCAATTTCTCCAAATCTCTAAGTAATCTGCTCTCAATATATTCTTCGTACTCTCTCTCCCTCAATACTCAATCTATTCTTCTTTCTTCAATTTTTTCTCTAATTTGTTTAAGGTAAAATGTAATTTATTTTTATATTTTAAATTATATTTGTAAATATAATTTATTTTTTATATTTTTAATTATATTTACCTGAATTTTTTTGTGTAGGTTTTGTACATGTGTACTCAATTCACCTGATACAAAATTTGGTTGAACTGCAATATCATTCGTGTGGTATCAATTTTTTTGAAATTTATATATTTTTAATAGTATGGATGCACGTAATTATACTATTGTCGATGAAGATGTTGAGGAAATTAGAGAAATAAATCCAGTATTTTCGATAGGACAAACATCCTCATCTGCACAAGTATCCACATCATCACCTAAAAAAAAAAGGATAAAACGTCTGAAGTTTGGAAGCATTTTGTAATGAAAGAAATTAAAATTGGGAGTAAAGTAAAATCTAGAACTCAATGTAACTATTGTATTAAAAATTATGCATATATTTTTGGTAGCTCAACTAGCACACTCGGTAGGTATTATAAAAAATGTCACTTAAACGAGCAAGTTAGAGACCCTACACAAATATTATTCACAAAATAAAATGCGAGAAGGAATAGCAAAATTTGGAGCAAAATTTGTAGCACAATGTGAGTTGCCTTTAGCGTTCACCGATAGTGATGAATTTGAAAAATTTATCACTATGTATGCTACTCCTAATTTTAAACGTGTTCCTCGAAGTACAACTAGAAATGATATTATTAAAATATTTAATAATATAAAAATGAACTAATTTCATTTTTTTAAGTGCCCCTTCCATGTCTATTTGTATTACTTCTTATTTATGGAGTACACGTAATTTTGTAAGGTATGTTGTTGTTACTTGTCATTTTATTGATGAATCTTGGCAGTTAAATAAAAGAATATTATGATTTTGTAATTGTGAATATCCTCACACTGGTATTACTATTTATAGATATATTGTAACAATATTACAAGAATATTCTATTCGAGATAGAATATTTAGCATAACACTTGATAATGCTAGTGTTAATGATGTTGCTATTTCTCATTTTAAAAATTATTTTCAATTAGATACTACTCACGATTCTCTTTTTCATATGAGATGTGTTTGTCATATTTTAAATTTAGTTGTTAAAGATGGTATGATATATATTTTGCCTCATATTGAATTAATTAGATCTGCAATTTTTTATATAATTGGATTTAATTCGAGGCAACACGAATATATAGAGTTTTGTAAAGCTGCCCAACTTAAACCACGAAAATTAAAAACGGATGTTGATAATAGGTGGAATTCTACTTATTTAATGTGAGAAAATGCTAGGCCATATTGCCAAGTTATTTGTGTTTTTATTAATGAGAAAACACAAAGTATTAATCTTGATAAATCTAGTTGCGACATATCTAATATATTTCTTGATTTTTTAAAACTATTTTATGATGCTACCAATGAATGTTCGGGAATTTATCATCCCACTTCTCATCTTGTACTCCCAATTTTTATAAACTTAACGAGTAATTTTACACAATATCGACAAATAGATGAATTTAGAGATATAATTAACAAAATAAAAATAAAATTTAAAAAATATTGGTTAGATATTCCTCTTATTTTTTGTTATGCATGTATAATGGATCCTCGATATAAATTAAGAGGAGTATGTGTGATGATTAATAAAATTTCTAATAATTTAAATATTATTTCTTTAGTTTCTACGGAACAAATATCTAATGGAATTGTTAGTTTATATTCTTCTTATGAATTTAAATATTCTAATGTTAGTCGTTTACATATTTCTTCCCGTGATAATTCAAGTAGCAGTAGTAGAAATAATGTAAGTTCACAATTTGATATTCATGATATTTGGAGTCAATTAGATACAGATGTTTAGTCTAATTCTATGCGAAATGAATTAGATATTTATTTTGACACTCGATATCAATTTTCTCGTGAAGAAAAATTTTGATATTTTAGATTGGTGAAAAATGTTTTCCACCATATATCATATTCTTTCAATAATGGCACGAGATCTACTAACTCCTCCGGTATCTACAGTAGTATCGGAGTCTGCTTTTAGTGCAGGTGGACGTGTGTATGATGAACGTCGATGACGACTTGCACCTGATCTTGTGGAGGCGCTTATTTGTATGAAGGATTGGAATGATGCCGTTACAAGAAATCAA
The DNA here is from genome assembly GCA_022433055.1 of Begonia peltatifolia. Lineage (NCBI taxonomy): Eukaryota > Viridiplantae > Streptophyta > Magnoliopsida > Cucurbitales > Begoniaceae > Begonia > Begonia peltatifolia. The sequence continues at coordinate 16,249,652 of CM039518.1, read as the reverse complement.
CAATGCGAAGATGAAATACTTGAAGATTTTAAAAATTTGGAGGAGGAAGAGGAAGATTAGGATTGTAAATTAAATTTTCAAATATTTTTTCAAATATTTTTTAAATGATTGAAAATTTGTAAATGTAAAATTTATAATGAATGATATTAATGATATATTATATTTTTTATATATTTATTCGTTAAAGTAAAAAAGTACAGAGTGAGCTGATACATCGTCCATTGCGCGATCCGTCGGCCCACTCTCACTCACTCTCGTTGTCCTTCTATAATTTTACTTTTTACATAGAGTGATAGCCGATCAAACGCTTTAAGTGGGCGATTGATCGGCTATCTAAAATTTTAGATAATAAATCCCTCCCCCTCAGGCCTCAGCCGATCCCCAAAACTCAAAACCACAAATCGCCTCCCGAGTATCGAGTACACCCTCAGACGATCCTTTTGACCTCAGAGCAGAGCCACCAAGATCAGGTTATATATTTCTATTTTCTTCCACAATTTGAAATTTTCGGTTGTCGGGCTAGTGAATTCCCGCTAGGTCGCGTGTAGTACAGTTGCGTGCCACTCGCTCGGTAGGGCGCGGCGACGGCTGATCGATGATAGCCGAGTCGACTGACACCCTAAAGGGTGCGATCGTTCGGCTCTACGCATGTTGATGAATTTGTTTTGTGCTGAATGTATTATTTGATTTTTATTGTTAAATTTTGGTTTGAATTGTGTGATTTTTATTGCTGAATTGGTTTGATTGAATTGACTTGTATCTTGAGGTTAGTTTGAATTGTGGGTGTTACAACTACTTGAATTGTTTTTTTTTGCTTTCTGTTGTGGAATTATTGTATTATGCTTTCTGTTGTGGAATTATTACATTGCATTGCTTTTTGTCGTGGAATTATTGCATTGTCTGAATTCTGATTTTTATGGCTGAATTTTAAAAGAGTTTGATTTGATTGCTGAATTCTAAACTGTCGGTTGGTTGTACATTATGGCTTACAGACTAAAAATGCCTCCAAAACGTTTCAAAGCTTCTTCAAGCTCAGCTTCAGTAAGACAAATCGATCACTCCTTCGTAAACTCTGAAGCAAGGAAATACTTTATGGATTTCATGGCTAAGAATAAACTTATTATATGTGAAATTCAATTTTAACCTTCGGAGTCAGATAAAGATATTTTAGATATGCTCAGGCAAAGAAAATGGAAAATTCTTGCTATATTAGGTGGTGATGCAAATGTGAGTATTGTTCGAGAATTCTATGCAAATTTGAGGGCATCAAATTCAGATGATACCGTTCAAGTTCGCAACAAAATAGTCCAGTTTTCAGCGAAGATCATTAATGCTAAGTTTGGTTTGGAAAACTTAAATGAAGACGATTATCATACAATGATGGAAGATGAGCCAGCTTATGAAATGATCATACAAGAAATGGGACACCGAGGTTCACAATGGGTTTACTCGGTAGTCAACCCAGCTCAACCCTTACATTTGATTATAAGTTGTCTCAACTGCTATGCTCAAGCTTGGTGTAAATTTATCAGAGGAAACTTAATGCCAACGTCTCAAAATTCTGAGCTAACCAAAAGAGCGGGCAATGTTCTTATATTGCATTCTCACTGGTCAATCTATAAACGTCGGCTGAATTATCCACAATGATATCAGTGCATATAGTAAGGGTTCCACAATTGCTTGCCATATCTACCCTGTGCACATCACATATCTATGCGCCGCACAGAATGTACCTATGAGCTCAAGTGATGAGCCTTGGATACAACAAAAGATTTATAGCTCCTCAAATATTTCAAGAATTGCTAAGTGGCTGTACGACATCGCTAGAAACAATGGACTGAGATTTATTGAGGATGATGCTAATGTTGAGATTCCTCCTCAACTAATGTCATTACCTCGTATCCGACGCAGCACAGATGGTACTATGACGGGTGCACAAAGTAGCTTAGTGCAGACGAAAAGAGAACGTGCCGAGACTCGCCGAAAACAGCGATATGAAAGTCAATCAACTATTCTAGCTGATCAAGGTGCTTCTTCATCTGCCGTGCCACCTCGTTTTTACTCAACTAACGATGTAGGACAGATGCTGGAAAATCTCACTATCGAACAAAATCGAATGTTTACCAATCTAACTGTTCAACAAATCAGTTTCGAATATGATGTAAGACAAATGTTGGAAAATATTTCCAATCAGCAATCACAGTTATCACGAGAACAGAATCGCATCGAACATTGGTTGAGGAATATGCAAAATCATTCACTTGAGCAGCCAACATTCTTTGCACGATATGTGAGAGCAGTAAATAATCATTATGATAATTTGAGTCCAGCATTATCCATCTTTCCAGACCATTTATTGAGGTCATGTGAACCTCAACGAGAGACTGATCCACGAGAGGGTGATGACAACGATCAGCCTGCCACGTGAGGTATGTTATTTTTCACATATTTTTACTATATTTTTTGTTTTATTTATTAGGATTAAATTGTTAAATGCTTATATTTTTTAAATTTTTAATAAATTTAAATTTTATTTCTAATATAGATTAATAAAATATAAAATATATTTATATAAAATAATTTTATTTATATAAGTTTAACTCGTTAAGGTCGGTTTGTGGAGCTCGGCTCGGTCGGCTCGTGGCTCGCGAGTCGGCTCGGGTTGAAAATTTTTTAGAGTCAGCTCGTTAGGCTCGGCCCATTAGGCTCGACAGGCTCGGCTCTGCTCGACCGACTCGTTTAACATCTCTACTTTATTTAGAGGAAAAAAGATTAAAAAAAAAAAAAAACCTCAAAGTAAGAATTTTTTTAAAATTTTTTTTAAAATTTATTATTTATTGAAAAAAATCTTAAATTTTGATAGATAATCAATTTGATCCTGAAAAGGGGGATGAGGAGGCCAACCTCTCCGGAGAGGACGGCTGGTCTAGTTGAATCACCAGGCCATGGATGTGTTTGTATTTTTTTTTTTCAATTGAGCCCCCTCTCATATTAAAAAAATTAATAATTAATTCAAAACAAATATTTAACGATATTAGATTTACTTGAAAATTTGACTACATGTGCACTACATTATGGATAGATAATGTAAAATTTTTTGTGATTTTATAATACTTGTACAATTTATTATAATTATTTTACGTCAATTTTATGAAATAATTCACTAAAATTACAAGAAATGGTACAAGTGTTACAAAATCACAAAACTTTTCATTTTATCTTTCAATGATGTGTTGAATATGTGGTAAAATTTTTAAATAAATTCATTATCGTCTTACATAGAAAACAATATTCAACTATCGTTTTACATAGAGAACAATACAGATAGACCAAACTCAAATAAATTATTATTTTATCTAGTCTAAAGTTATATCCGCCTAAGTCAATTTTAAAGTGACTTGTGAACCTTGAAACATTTAGTGAAATCGAATAAACGATATAATGGTAATTAGCAATTTAAATCATGAATTTTGGGATATCATCATCTGATATTATAAAAATTAAATTTTTAACAATTTAACTCTTTTCTCTTTTTTCTCTAAAATTTAACATTCCAATTTTTAATTATTCAATCGTATAATTACATTTATACTTTAAATTTATATTCTAATTATTATTTATTAATGTAAATAATTTATTATTTTAATTATATGTAATTATTATTATTGTTATTATATTAATAAATAAACAACATTAAAATCATAATATCAGCTAATGTGAAAAGCTGAGGGCGCATCGACTACGTTTTCAAGGCCTTGGTTGAAATTGCCTTCTCGTGTCTTCTTTGCCTTTTGGCGTTCTTTTCATGCTTTAAGCCTTTAACCAATACCACTATTAGCAAACATTAGAAGTCACCGTCGAAAGCATCTACACGTACGTACATGTGTGTATACAACTTCACGTACGTACATACACATAATAGCTTAGTGCTTGTACTCTTCAAGATATTGCCTTCCTAAAAAGCTGCGTACATACATATTTTTTACATACAAAACAAATATAAGTTTCTCAAAAAAATAAATTATTGTATCTACGTATTGTGTAAGATGAAAAAACTTATTCTAAATATCCAAAGAGCGATCTTCAAATGTTATGTATTTATTTATTAGATTCACATGTATTTGATTTCATATGCCCTCGTTTATTATTTGCACTTTACATACGTTAAAAGGTAGTAATAGTTTACGAGCAAGAAAGAAAAAATCATGCAACTCGGAGAGTAACAATGAATTGTAGTACACAAAAAAAGTGATATCTAGGTTATCTTTTTGAGCATTACATTGTTTGTTTTGGGTACAAAAGGTCATAGCTTAGTTAAGACGAACACGATTACTATTTGCTACAGCTAATTGAGCCAACACTTTCATTATAATTATATAGAGATAACAATCGCAGCCATGAATGCATGAAGAGATGGTTTTTCATAAAAGGTGAATAAACACAAACCGAAGAGGTGGCTAGTGCGTTTGTGGAAGGTGATTTGATGACACAAAATTTTTGGCATTGAATATAGGAACATGCGAAATTCACTGCTACCCTCTATAAATAGCTATAGTTCCCTTTGAGAATTAATGTGCTAAACTAAAATATACAACTATGAGTGTTGATTAATAGGTAATAAACATAATTATTTTGATGATAAGTGAAATTAATTGGTAATAGTAGTCTAAGTTATTGATGGCTTTGAAGCTTAAATTGTTGTTGGATATATAATTGTATGGATTATATTTTAGAAGCATATAAAATAAATTATGTTCGCATTGACAATACTCTTGAAAGTGAGTATTTGAATATTTAATATGTTCACATTGACAATACTCTTGAAAGTG
>CM039518.1:15950769-16244813 GCA_022433055.1 Begonia peltatifolia | reverse complement strand
GTATTTGAATATTTAATATGTTCACATTGACAATACTCTTGAAAGTGGGTATTTGAATATTTAATATGTTTACTTTAGTCTTTGCAATAATGTTATAAAATTCAAAATATGATTCAATCAAAAAGTGATTCAAAATGTCTAACTATAGGTTATAAAATCTCTATAAGTATATGAGTACCCTTTTTACAGGCTTCCAATGATCCAATCCAAGATTGCTCAAGTATCTTCATAACATGCCAACTAGGTACGTAATATCCGGATACGTACATACTTAAGCATACATTAAGTTTCTTACAGCCAAAGCATAAAGAACCTTTTGCATTTCTTTGACTTCAAAGTCACTTTAAGGACATTGACTTTTATTTATTTTGTCTCATTTAACAATATGAGTATCTTCTGGTTATCATTCTTGCATGCCAAATCTTTTCAAAACCTTCTCGATATAGTTATTTTGTGATAATCCAAGTATACCTCGATAACGATCTCTGTATATCTGAATTCCTAATACAAAAAAGGCATCACCAAGATCTTTGATTTTAAATTTCTTTGAAAGAAATTTCTTGGTGTCGTGCAACAAGCATATATCGTTTCATGCCAATAATATGTCATCGACATATAAAACCAGAAACATAATTTTATTCCCACTAAATTTGTGGTATACACAATCATCAACTTTATTCGCCTCAAAACCATATGAGGTGATTGCTTAATGAAATTTGTAATACCATTGACGGGAAGCTTGTGTTAGCCCGTAGATGGATTTTTTTTAATTTGCAAACTAAGTTATTTGATTTATCCAAATCAAAAAACTCGGGTTGCACCATATAGCTCGTTTCATCAATGTCACCATTGAGAAACATCATCTTTACATCCATCTGATGTAACTCTAAATCAAAATGAGCTACTAGTGTCATTATAGTTCTAAATGAATTTTTCGTAGATATCAGAGAGAAAGCTTCCTATAGTCGATGCTTTTCTTTGAGTAAAACCTTTAGCAACAAGACGTTTTTTGAATCTCTCAATATTGGCTTTCGAATTCCTTTTAGATTTAAAAATCCATTTACAATTGACGGGTTTCGAACCTTAAGGTAACGAGACGAAATCTCAAACATCATTGTCTTTTATAGACTTTAACTCCTCATTCATGGCATCAGTCCATTTTTGAGAATCGAAACTATTGATGGCTTGGTGGAAAGTGACAGGGTCATCTTCCACCTCGCCGAGTTCTTCATGTTCTTATAGGAATACAATGTAATCATTCAAAATCGTACTCCTTCTCTCTCTAGTGGACTCGGTAATGACATAGTTTCTTGAGGGTGTTGAATTTGTTCATCAGGAATAACTTACTGAAGAGGTTCAGGAAGTGATTCAACATTGTCTTTATAATTATCCACTTGATCGAAATCAAGGAAAACCAAATAAAAAGGAATAACGTCTTCCTAAAAAACAATGTCTTCCTGATCTCCCCTCACAAACTCTACATCTTCAAAAAACTAGGCATTTCTCGTTTAAAAAAATGTCTTTACAGTGAGATCGTAAAATTTGTAACCCTTTGACCTTTCAAGATACCCTACAAAGCAACAACTAATTGTCCTAGAGTTCTTTTCATTGGGTCTATAAGGTCTTGCCTTAGCTGGGCACTCTTACACGTGTAAATGTTTTAGAACGGGTTTTTGGCCTGTCCAACACTCGTATGGAGTTTTGTTAGTTGTCGCCTTAGTATGTACTCTATTAAGTATATAAGCTGCCCTCTTTAATGCTTCACCCCAGAGGAATTCAGATAAGGTCGAATGAGTAATTATGCTCCTTACCATGTCCTTAAGTGTTCTGTTCTGTCTTTCAGCGACACCATTCATATTAGGTGACCCGGCATGGTGCACTGCGGAACAATACCACACTCCTCTAGGTATTTAGCAAATGGTCATGGACATTGTTCACCTGATCCGTCATATCGACCATAGTATTCACCACCACGATCGGATCTGACATCCTTAATCTTTGTATCAAGCTGATTTTCAACCTTAGCTTTAAAGACTTTAAACATGTCTAAAGATTGAGACTTCTCATGAATGAGATATAGGTAACTATAACGCGAGTAATCGTCAATGAATTATATGAAATAATGTTGACTATTCTAAGATGCCGTAGAGAAAGGTTCACAAATATCTGTATGTATCAATTCAAGGACTTCCGAAGCTCGGTTAGCTTCTAATCTCCTTACACTTGTTTGTTTCCCTTTAATACAATGATACAAACTTTGAAGTCAGTCATATTAAGAGGGCCAAAATCTCGTCTGGCATAATCTTTTCAATACTCGTTTGAGAGATGTGACATAAGCGTTTGTGCCATAACAAATCTGAATCATTATAAATTAATTTATGTTTTGTATCTCGTGAATCAATATATAAGGTTTCGTTAAATAAAACTATGATTTCAAGCATAAATAATTTGTCATAAATAGATAAAAATTCAAAACCCATTATATTTGAATTCAATGATAAACTGAATTTTTCATTTCAAAATGATTAAGAATAATCATATTTATCCAATGTAGAAATAGAAATTAAATTTCGTCTAAAAGACTGTACAACAAAAGTATCATTCAAATCCAAAAATTGTCTAGATTTTAGTAACCATCTAAAATCTCCAATAGCTTCAACTTCAACTGATTTGCTATCGCCCACAAAGATAAATCTTTCAACATCATTTGGCTTTCGGCAATTCAGACAACCCTGCATAGACATACTAATATGAGTAGTACAACCCGAATCTAACCACCACGTATGTCTTGATATATAAACCAAATTAACCTTAGAACAAACAAGATTGAGAAGTTTACCTTTCTTCACGCGCCATGCGTGATAATTGGCACAATCTTTCTTTTGGTATCCTTCTCCATTACAGAAGAAACAACTGAAGCCCTTAGACTTCTTTTGTTTCGACTAAAAAGAAGCACCAATAACTTCCTCCTTCCTTTTCTTTTCTTTGTCCTTGGAAGATGATACCAAATGAGAACTTTCTGTCTGATCATACTTTATTCTCTCTTCCTCTTGAACACAATGAGGTATTAATTCATTACGCGTCTACTTATCCTTCTGGCAGTTATAACGGATCTTAAATTGCCCAAACTGAGAAAGAAGAGAAATCAAGACTAAGTGAACAAGCATGTCTTCTAACAGCTCTAACTTAAGTTCTTTGAGTCTTGAAGCAAGATGAGACATTTCCATTATGTACTCCATGATATCCTTTTTTTCCATTACACTTGAGTGAAACAATCTTAGCTAAAATCGTGCTCGTTTCAGTCTTCTTGTTTTTCTCAAAACGTTTCTCAAGTTCATCGAGGAATGTTTTGACATCAGTGTCTTCCGACATATTGCCTGAAATGCTTCCGGAATGGTGTGCTTCATGATCTTCAGACTTACACGATTCGAACGCTCCCACTTTTCCAGCTCCCTTTTATCATTCAGTGTACTTGATGCTGAAAGGAGTGGGAAGCGTGCGACCCTAAATGCAATGTCAAGATCCATGCACTTGAGAACAATCATTATGTTCTTTTTCCATACTTTATAGTTGGTCCTGTTAAGCATAGGAACTACATTAATGCTACCTATTATACTTGAGATATTAACTGTAACAACAGAAAAAATGAAACAATATTAGCTCACAAAATGATATGCGTATATATGACAATAGTATAACTCAAAGTATAGTGCCTCCATCAACAAGAAACCTGCACAACAGTAACACTTAGTCTTGAGACTAAAAGTGTTAATTTGTAATTGGTAACTTGGTCAAGTATATAAACATTGACAATAAGACTTGTCAAACAATGAACTTATCTTTGGATAAATTCAATGTTCACATGACATCCTAATAATTGTAACATATTTTTAATACTGCTAACAATCCATGCAACTGTATTAACGTTAACCTTTCTTTGGACCGGTCGATATTCATATAATGTCATGTCTCATGTCCAAGATATAAAAACAGAATAATTAAAGCAAAAAAAAACTAATTTTATAGCATGTTACTCAACCATTCTATTTTACAATGTAAAATTTCATAAAATTGCAATAAAACAAAGTTAAAAAAATTCATATACATACATATTCAATAGCTAAAGAATCAACCAACCTAGAATAGAAGGTTCAAATCGGTCAAAACCGGGCAAAACAGGGGAATCGGGGAGAACCGAGCCCTGAATTGTCTAGAAACAGTCACTAAAAAAGACCCAAAATAGCCAAACCAAAGTGAACCGAGACTCATTTGATCAAATGAACCTGGCCTTTTTTCGGTTCAACTGAACCAAACCGAACGGGATCGAATCGAACCAGATCGGATCGAACCAGACCAAAATCGAATCAGTTTGGGTTAAACCAACCAAAGAATCGATTTGAACCAAAACCGAACTGAACTGAACAGTTTGGTTCTGCTAGGACTGAAACCAAATGGTTTGTTCCAATTTTGACCAAACCTAACCCAATCAGTTTGAATCGCCGGAGAGGGGCTACGAACCAACAACAAAAATCGCCGAAATCTCACTGATTTTGGTAAATATTCACCCCAAAATTGTTTGATTTATCAAAATAATGATAGATCGGACAATAATCCTTAACATGCATCACAAAAAATTAATTTTTAAGGCATCGAAACATGCATTCTAGTGGAATTAGATGCATAAAAAATAGCCCAAACAATTGTTCCAAAAATTAAAAAAAATATATGTTTAATCCAATTTCAAACCAAAATCGATTACTTGTAGTCCAATGTTATTGGCTCTGACATCAATTGTTAGATTCAAAAGAAAAACCAAATTAAATTATTGAATTTAAAGAATAGCGAAAACCTAACCTAATTCTCAAATCTTCACGTTAAAATATCTATAAGTAAATCATTAAAACTAGAAAGACGCACCCGGATCCATTGTCTGAATGTAAAATACCTTAAATCGGGTACGTGGATCTTCCGAATTCGACAATCGTTCTCTTTAATGCTCTTTATAATGATAGAGGTTCCAAAGAGATCAAGGGTTCAATTGTTAATTGGGGACTATAATCCTTTAGTTAATTTAATAGAGTAATTTACCATTTTGCCCCATCACAAATTGATAAATTACTCCTAATGTCTCTACACATTATAATATAACCATATTATATTCAATATACTCCAAATTACCCCTAATGTCTCTGCACATTATAATATAACCATATTATATTCAATATACTCTAAAGTCCCCTTGAAGTCATATTAAATTCCTTTAATATAGACTTAAATCCGATGATAACATAATATATAATTTATAATTTTACAATTTATATCCAAATAGAATTATAAATCCTTATAATTCTAACTCTAGTTTCAGTTATACAATTTCAAGAACCACGAGTAACGGTTTGGTTCACACTTTTGGTGGTCAAAAATTGAACTGAAATGTGAGTAGAAAATGCAACCCACAACTGGTTAAAATTCTACCCAAAATCTCAAAAATTGACCATATATCCAACCTAAACTTTGAACACCAGACCCAAAAACAACCAAAATATAAATAATTTTTAAAAAATAAAATTTACAAAATTGGAACTGAACTAAAATCAAACCGTATTTCAAAGTTCAGTGTAATTAGGTTCGATTTTGATTATCAAATTTTGGGACCCATGAGGCACAGTTGGATCCCATACCAGTGAATAAGCATGATAATGGTATATTAGTAATGTTTAAAAATATTGAATAAAATTGATCAAAATACAACAACATAAAATACTTTTACCTTTAAACATGTACTGGATGATACATTTTTATTTTCTTTTAATTGACTGACCTACAATCTCTTCAAGAGCCATCAAGCAAATATAATCCCTTTTCACAAGAAGTATGAAATCAATCCTTTTACCTAAATCATGGCTAGAACAAAGGTGGTGGATGGCTTTCTTCCCGTCTATGGATGGAACTCATTGATCATTGAGCTCGAGAGTTTGAAACCGACCATTAAGAACTCAGATGGAACCATCTCAAGAACAGCTCAAAGCTCTTTCTCACACTCGTGCTTGGGAACTCACGACAATTGATATGTTAAATGATTTTCGTGAGTAAACGTTATTGTCGTGCTTTGGGTCGTTACCAGAACAACACATCTTGATAACAGTTGATAAATATTTTATGTTTTTTACTTGTAATGGTCATTTTGACCAACCCTATTTATTTTAATTCACGCGATTTTACACAACCATTCTTTGATTTAACACAAATCTTAATTGCATTGTCTTCTAGTCTTCTAAATCAATCGTATTATCGAGTTTGGGTGAGAAATAGAGTGATTTAAGATAATTGAAGTAGATTAAAATTAATATCACAAGCGAGAAACAATCAATGCATTGACCGTTTTGCCAACCATTCAAAGTAGAACGGAAAATTGTTCTCTATTCTATTCCCCAATTCGTCTTCTTTCCAGCTGCTAAGCTTTCAAGCCTCCAATCGGTTTCTCTGGGATTACTCTCATCTGGGAGTACTTGAATATTGTTAGTTACTTTGCTACCGGGCCATTTGCTTGCTGTCTCCTTTTTTCTTCAGATTTTGCGTTCCAGATTTATGGGGTTTTTGTCTGAAATGATTCTCGTTCCCCACGTTCATCTTGCTGTCTTTGTGTTTTTTTTTGGGTCCTTTATTGTTTTTGTTGTTAAGGGTTTACGTATTCCGCGTGCTTCGTGCTTCGTATGAAATCTCAAACATTCCGAATTTAAGCTGTTGAATTGATTTCTTCAGAATGGGGAGCACCAGTGACAGCAACTATGGTGCATACACCTGCGAAGCATTGGAGAGGGAGCCATACTGGCCAACAGAGAAACTGAGAATTTCCATTACAGGATCCGTAGGTTTCATTGCCTTCCATATTGGTCTGCCATGAATTCTATCTTGTCGCAGTCCAATCATTCTGTGATTATGTATAACAACACAATGATCAGATTTAACAAGCTCGAGGCTGCCAGGATCAATGGCGTTAAAAGGTTGATTTTCCATTTTTATCAACGATAAGGCTTATGATGAGTTAATGCAAAATATATGGTCTGGGTTTAATCTCCTTTTAAAAACCATTGACTAAACAACTTATTTTTATTCTACTGCCGGTTTTTCTATGCTTCCAGTGCTTGCATTTATCCCGAATTTAAGCAGTTGCATACTAATGTGAGCTTGAAAGAGGCAGATGTCTAGCTGGCCGAGGTAGTTTTTCTCAAAACTGTAACGATTATCGACAATGAAATTAATTTTGCGAAACATAAAGTGAGCTTTTTAAAGATCATTTTGGTTAATACATAGCCTCAAGATGCTTATGGATTGGAGAAGCTTGCTACAGAGTTGTGCAAGCATTACACAAAAGATTTCGGAATGGAATGCCAAGTGGGAAGGTTCCATAATATTTACCGGTAAGGCAAAAAACCCTCATCCGATGACCAGATCTCTCACCTTCATTGATGAATGTTTAGAGGTGTTCTCGGGTAAGAACTGATGATATAATATTTAGGCAAACAGCTGTAATTTTGGAAAGATTTTTAAGTTTTTATTGACATTTTGAATCAACTTGGTTGTCTAGATTGATGAAATCGGACTTCTGCGATGACATGGTTACCATGAATGAAATGGCTGAGATTGTTCTGAGCTTTTTGAAGGGCAAGAAGCTTCCGATTCACCATCTTCTGGGGCCAGAGGGCGTATGAGGTCGGAACTCGGACAACACCCATATCAAAAAGAAACTCAGTTGGCTCCGATGATTAAGCGGCAAGTAAACTTGAGCCTGATTTGGCTAAGAACGGATCTTCCAAATGTGTTTTCAAAAACTGTTTTTATAGAATACTTGGTCTGAATTACTAAAAACTGTTTTCAGTAAATAATTCTTAATAACAAAATGTTAATCAAGGGCATTTGGTTCTTTCAGGACAGCCTGAGATTAACAAGGAACAGATACAGAGAGAAAAGGTACAAGGCGTTGACCTGACAATTTACAGGTCATCTAAAGCAGTCGGAACCCAAGCTCTGGTTCAACTCGGATCATTCCAGGATGCCGACAGCCAAATTGCCTTCTTCGATCCCCTCATGAATCTGAGATTTTACATTTTCTCTAGAATATGGTGTTAACAACACCGTGGTATTGTTTCTTCAATTTGTGATTTTGAACTGGAATTTTTCAAGATGAGTAATAAAATCAATGAGCTATGCAATCCAATCTCTATTGTTTTGGCCAAAAACTCAACGATTACTTTTAAACAACGACATGAACTTTCAAATTTGAAGCTTCCATAGAATCCAGGACGAAAGAAAACAGCCATCGAGAGTCAAATTCCATAGTGGTATTCTTGTTCAATTTTTCTACCACAATCTATTCATAACAAGAAAACACAAAAATCATTATAAACGAGCGAGAGACTTAACTCTCTGTAATAACTCTTCCGGTCCCCTTTTTCGATCATGTTTAAGGGTGCAGATATTCGTTCTAGAGTATCAGTGATCTTCAATCTTTTTCAAGCCCTTCATATCAGTTGTCTCCACCCTGCATTACAAATATAGATCAACATATTGTAACAAAATACAGAAACCATAGCAGTAGAGCATTGATCAATCTATCACCGGAAGTATGGATAAATTGCAATTCAACCAACAGATAAATTTGAACAAAGAAGATTAAATATAAGCAGTATACAATTTTGACGCTTACGTCGTGCCATAGAGAGCGATCTTTTGAACTTTCGTAATCTCAGCGTTGGATTGATTATCCTCGATAAAAATCATCAAGCTGATTCATATTGCCATTTTAAGATCAAATTCCACAATCAAATAGGAGAGATAAAAGGAAACCATAAACAAATAATGTACCTTCTAACATTTTGAAACTTCACATACTTTACACTCACTGGTTTCCCCTGCAAAGCAAAATAGAGATTCTCATACAAGAACTATCAATCCAAAAATATTTCTTTTTCGTTATGGGGAGCACTAGAACAACATTGCGAGTAATTAAAAACCCACTGAAAGATTATCAGGCGATAAGACAATTGTGTCGTGAGGAGGAAAGTCGCCGACATTGCTGCAATTATTAAATGAACAAACGATCAAACACTCCAAATGGTATGTCAAATTAATCAACAAAAAAATTTACCTAAACCCCATATGCTCCTTGTTAGAGAAGAGTTTCACTGTCCTGGGACCTGTAGAACAATATTACATTACTATCAGAAATTGATAAGCATTATTTTCACTGGACAGCAATTTTAAATACTTGTGTAATAAACTGATTAGATAGATAATGGCATAAAGACAAATGGCTATGAATGGGCAAATATCAGTGTGGTATAAGACTTTTTACAGCTTTTAGAAAAATTATTCACATGATGTAGTGCAAGAAAAATAAAAGTTACAACAATATAAGATATTAATTTCACCATTGCTAAATGGATTTAATTCAATATTTTCTAGAATTTTTCGTATTAGTTTGGTTCTCTCTACTTAGAAAAAATTTGATTTAGACTAAGTTTATTCTTTAGCACTTTTTCGAGAGGGGTTCTTTCCCTCTTTCTCTTAGCATAAACTGTTTGTTATAAAAAAAACCAAATGAAAAGCCTTAAATCAAGTTCCTGTGATATCCCAGATATTGCCCATCCTGTTTACAGAATTATATCGTACAAATTAAGATTTCACCATGGTTGAAATGTACAAAAGAAAAAAAAAAGTAAAAATGAAAAGCCCAATAGTCGAGGAAAAATATTCATCCTATCATTCACTACTAAATCATCTTCTCAAACGAAAATCGGTAACTTTGGTGCTAGAGATATAATATATCCAGAAAAGAGAAAACAATGATAGAAACTTCATACTTGAACTGCCAGATACACCAGTTAAAGCCAAACGCCCTTGCCAGTTTGAATTTCAACCATTTAAATGCCAATCTCCATTTTCTTAACATGTTCTAACCAGAAAATATAAAAAGCACGGGGACCGAAAAACCAATATTCTTCTCAGTATCCAAACATCAATCCTTAAAGACGACTAACTCCAGTTTAAATGAGGAAACATAGTAGCAACCCTTTCAATCAAAATATTATGACAATAAAGTTTAGTTTCAAAAAATAATGAAAAAAAAAAGTGTTCTTCTCACACAGAAGAAGATCAATAATATGTGTATATATATATATATATACACACACACCATAGTTTCTAGGTGACTACTATCAGTATTCTCCAGCCAATAATAACTGAGATTGGGTGGAGATGTCATAAACCATACAGTCACAAAGCGACTGCAACATCGATTCAAAAATAAGATTGATTAAAAAAAGGAACAAGAACAAAAATTCACCTTGCTGGCCCCATAGATGCATAGTTCATATCTTTGAATAAATAAGCTAACATGGGTGTAATTTTCAATCTTGATATGAGTGATGGTCCGAAGATGACATTATTTGATGTTTAAGAAGATTTATTAAACCATGCTAATATAGTTCTTTTTCCTTCTCCATATTTTTTCAATCAACAACAATTTATGTTCCCCCAAAAAAGTTCCTTTTGTGTATGAGCAAGCAGATGGTGAGCCAAAAAAACTGCAGATGTCTCCTAGAAAGAAGTGTAAATCTTCTGAAAGAAAACAGACTTCCCAGATGGTCAAATATAGGTCTCAATAATCCTCCATTCAGCCATCTCAAGGACTTGGCATAAACAATGCCACCAAAAAAATAAAAAAAGCTAGAGCATCAAAATAAACAAATAAGAGCCCCATCCCAGCTAGTAGGGTAAATTAAGCACTCTGAATAGCCAACGTGATGCCAAAATCAAATAAGTACTCCGAAAAAACAAGCACACTAGAATTCATCAAACAACATTGTCAATATTTATAGGCAATTGACTTATATGTAATTTTTAAGGGTCATAAATAGTAAATATCTGGCTGCATCGAGATGTATCAATGTTTGTTTTTAGAACAAGTAATAGATACCTTCCTCTTCAGATCCTTTGATGGAAATGGCACACAATTTCACAACTTGGTTGAATGGAATGTATATCAAAAGTTGCTCGTCGGCATCACTCATGAGACTCAAACTTTCATCATCTCTACAACTCTGGTTGATAAATAAATCAGTGAACACAACTTTTTTGGCATTCCAACAATCAATTATTAGTTCTACTACTGTTATTGATATACAACTCAGTAATATATTCGAAGCATTTGTTAATTATGGTTTGATAAAATAAAAATGTAAGGATAACAAACCACAAAAAGAACACCTCAACAAGAAAATGCACCAATGTACAGAAAATAAAATACTCAAATTACACATAATATTTATAATTGCAAGTTTTTCTTTTAACTGGATGTTCATGTCATCATCTATACAACTGAACTAATTCTATATAGCCCGAAAGCTAACAAACAATTAAGCATCCAGTGACCTTGAGATGACTAAAATAGGAAAGGAAATTTTGCCATTACATGATATAGCTCTAAGAGCACCCATAAAAACAGAACAAGTACTTGTTAACATTGTTCTCTCATAAAGTCTATTTTAAAAGAAATTTTAAAGATGTCTCAATGAAGTTCAAAAATCTGAACTCTCAAAAGAGTTTTTTCTTTGGTTGGAAACTAGTACAAGCATGCAGGGAATGTGAATCAACATTGATCTCCATGTTTTTGAGTATTTGGCAAGAGGGCAATGTTAGAGCTCATGTCAGTGTCAATAGGTTATGTAAATAAAGATAGATTATGTTCATTCTTCAAATGAAGGAATTCCAATCAGTTGTTTTCGCACTTTTCCCTTCTAAAATTTATGATTCCATCACTATAGTTTGGCGTTTCAAATCAAAGGTTCAATCACATGACACAAATAATTGTTAAGATTTTGGTCTCCTCACTAGTATAGATTCCATAAAAGATAGAAAAGAGTTTTTTTGGGTACCGAAAGTGATTCTACTCACAAAATAACCCAGAGTTAAATAATTGAAAAAGGATAGATCAATAACCTCAGCACCTATTTGCACATTCTTTTATGCTATCAACCTACAAGCCTCAAACAAAGAGTGTTATTACTATGTAATAACCCATCAATTACTAACCTTAATCTTTCTTTTTATAAAAAAAACATGTATATTGATAGAAAAAAAAATACAAAAAATAAAGGAGAATAACCCTACTAAAGAAAATGCAAAGAGCATCATTTAGTTTATAGCAATTTTCCTCCAACTAAAAAGAACCAAATGAAAATGGTAAACTCTAAAAAACTTAGAATGATCTACTCGAGACTTGGACTAACCTCAATCTAACGACAGTTAAATTAAACAGAAGGATCCATGATGCCTTCATTACGAGTCATAATATAATGCACTTATATTGCAGGATAGTGAAAAGAGTCAATCTATGCAATAAGAACATTTTCTTGTGATTGGAAACATCATAATGAACTTAGCAGACCTTTCCTGCTCAATCCTTCAGCAAACCCCACACAAAAAAAAGAAAAAAAAAACCTCTAAATATCTTTCCATTCTTTCCTGAGTATAAGTGGATTTTCTGATTGATAGCATGAAAATATATATATAATATGCCAGCCAGAGCACAACATTAGTTTTAAGAAAATTAAATGTCTATGTTTGTCTTTCTTCTTGGGCATGAATAGAAAAAAAGAATTATTCTAATCAGCCACAATGTCAAAAATACTTGCAACAATCACATTGGCTAGGGTAGAAAGCACACTCGAAAAACCCATTTGCAAATAAGCCTTAGCTAAGCAATGCGTTACAAATCAGATCGTTTTATACCTGACTTAGAGCATTATGAAGGGTATGAGCCGAGTTTTGGTTCAGACACTCAACACTAGACCAGTTAATAAAATCCGAAAGATCAACCTGACAGCCACAACAGAAGAGAAATCGGTCAGCTCAGAAAATGGAGAAAATTAAAGGAAAAACAAAAGTGAGCACTGGGTTTTTTGTCATATCAAGAATCCAGAAACAAATTGAAAATTCTCACAGAAAGTTCTCAACTCTTTCTTGGGAAACAAACAGACAGCTCGAACAATCAATATATCACTCACTTGGCTTCTTTGGATTGCACTGGATGATTCCACAGACATGGCTACAAATTGATTGCCAGAGAATCGGCGATTACTTTTTCCAAGACGGTCTACAGGCGAGAAACGAACAGCACCAAGGATTCGAGGAGGATTCACCAGTCTTGTAGGGTAGGAAAGGTATCAGACGACAACGTTTAAAGGTTACAAATTGTAAAAACTAATTTTCTTATGTCTATTATTAGTATCTTTTAAAATACTCAAAATATAAAAATTTATAAAAATATAAAAATATGTTATTAAATTACTTAGTAGATGTGTACGTAATAAAAAAACAAAAAATTTATGAACATATTTCATTATAATATTTTATGAATTACTTAATAGATAAATATATAATAAAAAATAATTATGACAAAATATATTATATTTTAA
Source organism: Begonia peltatifolia (assembly GCA_022433055.1). NCBI lineage: Eukaryota > Viridiplantae > Streptophyta > Magnoliopsida > Cucurbitales > Begoniaceae > Begonia > Begonia peltatifolia. The sequence continues at coordinate 16,231,335 of CM039518.1, read as the reverse complement.
AATAAAATGACCCATCATGTAATAGTAATACTTAAAAAAAAAAAAGTAATATTTATTATAATATCATTTAAATTATTTAATTGATATGTACGCTGTAAAAAATAAAAAAATGTAAAAATGAAATATATTAATTTATTATATTTTAAAGTATAATTGACAAAATATAAATAACATAAATCAAATATTAAAAAAAAAATCTAAGTATTTAGACTTCAAATGTATTAGTATTTCGCTGAAATAATATATATATATATATAATAAACATAAAATTATATTTTTATTTATTTCACTATCATGACAAAAAAATAGAAGAATTAGGAAGAGTTTATTGAATGTATGACTTGGAAATCCCCCTCATCAGAGGAGATGAACTTTTGATTTTTCAAAAAATGAAGTCACCCAACACAAGTTCTTGCAGTGGGAGATCAACATAACAAATAAATTTAAGAGTCTCAACCTATAACAAACAAGATAAAAATATAAATGATAAAATATAAAAATGTATTAAAATAAAAGAATATATATATATATAATTCAAATAATAAAATGCATCAAAAGAAATTTAAAAAGATTCGTTAAAGATCAAACTAAAATAAAGATAAGAAAATAAAATGTGTATTTTTTTCAATAAGATAAGATTACATCGTAGGTCTACATGTCATCAAAGGAGACGAAATGTTTATTTATAAAATATAAATAGATTGCCGGAAGTCATTTGTGTTAACTTGTTTTGAAGGTTAATATAATTTTAATGACGATTGTTTTTAAGTGAAATTATTTTATATTTAAGTTATCTTTAGATAATGATTGTTGTATTATTATTATTAGTAAGTAAAGAAAATTATTATATCATTGCTTTTAATTGAAAATATTATTAAAGAGAAATGTTTAATCATATTAATGTGTTCAATTTTTAATAAATCTTTAAAACTTGAAGTTAAATGAATACAAAAAATATTTTCAAATTGTTGGCTGAAGTGACAGAGTGTCGATCACTAGACATCTATACAAAATTCCAAAGAGTTTCAAGTGTCGACCGGTAAATGGTATTGTCGACCGCAGAAATAAATGCAAAAATTCCAGAGAACTTCAAGTGTTGACAAGATAGTGCCAGTGTCAATCGTACGAACAAATGTAGAAATGTTAGGAGTTGCTAAAGTGTCGACTGGGAAGTCAAAGCGTTGATCGAGTTGCTGAACGACTTTTAAAATAACACACAACGTCAACAAAGAGTAGACCAATCAAGAGTAAGTGTCGACCGAACTATCTATTTTTTTTAAGACATTTATAAATAGAAGAATGAACACTCATGCAAAAGCACCCAATCTAAATATTGTAATGAAGTGTTGCCGAATCATAATTTGAGAATCTCTACTTTCAACTTATCTTTTACCTCCTAGTTCATCAACTTGTGATTGTAAACATGGAGAGTGTGTGACAATTGTATTCATTAATATTTTGATCACATTGTTTTTGTGAACGTGTAAAGAACGACTCCCTGAAGAAGAGTCTTGTAAGGTATTGATTGTCGCCTAGAAGATCAATCAAGTCAACTCAAGAAATTGAGATTAGAAATAATCTTCAAGAAAAAGCCTTGAAGCGCAGACGTAAATAAGACTGACTGAACCGCGTTAACAACTCAATTGCATTTCTTCTCTCTAAATTTCTTAGATTTTATTCACTCTGAGTTTTAACTCTGAAAAACAAATCTTATAGCTTGAGAATATCACTATATTTGAATTTGTGCAAATTCATAAACTAATCACAAAAAAGTTGTTAATAACTTAATTAATTTGTGATTGTACACATTGAGAGTATGTGACAATTGTATTCATCAATATTTCGATCACATTGTTTTTGTGAACGTATAAAGGACGATTTCCTGAAGAAGAGTTTTGTAAGGTATTGATTGATGCCCGGAAGATCAATCAAGTGAACTCAAGAAATTGAGATTAAAAAAAATTTTCAAGAAGAAACCTTGAAGCGCGGACGCAAGCAATACTAGCTTAAGGGCAATATACTACTAGGTATCATTTCTTTGATGGTAATAATTATGTCTATTAGAAAGTTATGATGAAAATATTTATTTAATCCATGGATTATGACTGTGGAGTATTATTGAAAATGATCCTTATATTTCTACCAAATCAGAAAATAGAGTAAATGTGTCTAAATTGTCTATAGATTTTGATGACCATGATAAAAGAAAATTAAGCTTGAATACCAAAACTATGAATACTTTATATTGTGCTCTTAATAGTAATGAATTTAATAAAGTATAAGATTGCGATAATACATATGAAATTTTACATTTACTTAAAGTTACACATGAAGGAACTAATCAAATGAAAGAAAACAAAATAAGTATGCTTGTACATGAATGTGAATTTTTTTCAATGAAGAAAGATGAATCTATTAGTTCAATGTTTACACGGTTCACTAACATTACTAATATCTTAAAAATGCTTGGTAGAGTGTATCCAAATCAATGATTGGTTTGGAAAATTTTATGATACTTACCAAGAAGCTGGCAACTCAAGGTGACGGCTATCCAAGAAGCAAGAGATCTCAAAGTTTTCAAATTAGAAGAGCTTATTGGATTGCTAATGACTCATGAGATAACTATGAAGGCCAATGAAAAGGAAAACCAAAAAGAGAAGGAGATCTCCAAGAAGAAAAATATTACTCTCAAAGCTTTTTCAAGTAAACAAGGTGAGTTTGAAAAATAAGAAGATGAGTAGGAGATTGTTTTCATCACAAGGAGATTTAATAAGTTTCTCCAACGCAAAAAGTTATAAGAGAAGAGGTTCTCAAATTGTGACAAGTCTCAAAAGAAAAAAGAAGCCACATGTTTTGAATGTGAAAAGTCAGAGCACTTCAAGACCAATTATCTTCGAGCCAAGAAAGTGCCAAAGACATTCAAAAAGAGAGCTATGAAAGTTATATGGGATGACAGCAAAAATGATACTTCCTCTTAAGATGAAAAAGTTGTCAACATGTGCTTATGACTAAGAAAAATAAAGTAAGCGACTCCTATAGTGATTTAGATGATGATGTTGATGAAGGTTTGATAGATGTTTTTAATGATGTAGTTGATCAATTTAATTTGATTAAATCTAAATACAAAGAATTGAAAAATGAGAATGTTGATTTAGTTAGAAAGCATGCTAATGTCACTTCTCCATTAAAAAAATGATATTAAGTGATTGAAAGAGTTAAAATGTTGGTTTAAACCATATAGTGCTTACGTTTTTTAACAGTAGCAAAAACTTAAAAATGTTCTATTGCAATAGAATGAGTCATAAATCCTTTCCTTGTCCTCCAGAGTTAATTAAGAGAAATTCATGTTCTAATAAAAAATTTGCATGATTTAGGATAGCTCAAATAGAAATATCATGTTTATTGATATAACAATGAAAATATTTATGCTACTTATATGGATAATGTATCTTGTTTTGTTGAAAATTGTATTACGAAAAATTCATCTATTGATAGTTGTCTTGACATAGGAGATTATGTCATGTTAGTATGGATACCTAATCTAAAATCTCTAAAAACAACCTAGTTAGGTGTCTTTCAAAGATATCCTTTGAAAATGATAGAGTGTATGATGTTTGTCAAATGTAAAAGCAAGTAAAGAGTTGATTTGTCTCAAAAAATTGTCTCTTCTTCCAAGTCTCTCCAACTTCTTCATATGGATCTTTTTGGTCATTCAAAAATCATCAGCTTAGAAGATAAGCACTATGTATTTGTTGTTGTTGATGACTTCTTTTGGTTTACGTGAGTCTTCTTTTTAAAATCAAAAGGTAAAATATTTGACACATTTTCTAACTTTAGGAAGAAATTCGAAAAAAAAATGATCTCTCTATTGTTGTCATTCATAGTGATCATTGTAGAGAATTTGAGAAAGAGAAGTTTGAGTGTTTTTATCTTAAATATGACATTGAGCAAAATTTTTCTTCACCTAGGATACCTCAACAAATAGGGTTGTTGAGAGAAATATTGTCTCTCCAATAGCTAACTACAACTACACTCAATGAGAATTTTCTCCCTAAATACTTTTGGGCGGAAGCCGTAGCAACGATTTGCTATGTTCTTAACCTAGTTTCCATTCGTTCTATTATAAATAAAACGCCTTATGAACTTCGGAATGGTAAAACACCCAGGGTAAGATATTTTAGGACTTTTGGTTGCAAACGTTTCATTTTTAATACCAAGGATAATTTGGGTAAATTTGACTCCAATACTGACTTTGAGATATTTCTAGCTCATTCCTTAACTAGTAAAGTTTATAAAAATTTTTAATAAAAAAACTCTAGTTGTGGAAGAATCTATACATGCCTCATTTGATAAAATATCACAACTGTTAATCAATGTGGAGATAAATGATGATTTTAGAAAGAGTTATGGACTCTCTTGATATAGATGAGAATGATAGTTCAAATCATGAGAGCACCTCTTTAAAACTTTCTTCTAATGTATTAGAAATTACTTAAATCAATAATGTTAATGTCAATTTTTCAAAGGATTGAAGATATATTAAAAGTCATTCCATTGATGATATTCTAGATGATCCTATCTTAGGAGTCAAAACTAGAGCCTCTCTTAGGATTTTTGTGCTAATATAGTCTTCATCTCTCAAATTGAACCTAAAAAGTTTGATGAAGCCGAATTAGATGAGAATTGAATTATGGCTATGCAATAAGAGTTAAATCAATTTTAGAGGAACGATATTTGAGAACTTGTTCCACTGCCTAAAGATACTCTATTATAGGAATTAAATGGTTACTTAAGAACAAATTGGATGACAACAGAGTTGTTATAAGAAATAAGGCTAGGTTGGTTATTAAAGGTTATAATAAAGAAGAATGTATAGATTTTGAGAAAACTATTGTTTTGGTTGCTATGTTAGAAACCATTCGTATGCTTTTAGTCTATGCTTGTTTTAAGAATTTTACTTTCTTCCAAATAGATGTTAAAAGTGCATTTCTTAATGGATTTATTTTCGAGTAGATGTATGTATAGCAACTCTCAAGTTTTGAAGTCCATGATAAACTTGATCATGTTTATAAGCTCAAGAAGCCACTCTATGGATTTAAACAAGCTCCTAGAGCTTGGTATGATAGATTGAGAAATTTCCTCTTAGAAAGAATGATGTACCTCCAAAACTCATTACAGCTCCAAGGTCCATTACCCGGTCAAAAACCAAGGCCCGTAATATTTTTGCTGACAAATATTTTTCTTTTGCAGTTGAAGATTTCTTTGATGACTTGGAATGGAAGTGTAATGACCCGAATGTGTACGTATTAGCACGACTGTGGGGCAAACCTCGGGATCTAAACCGAGTGTAGGTGAATCTTAGAATCGAGTATAGGCAAATCTCGGGTTGTAAAAATGAGGTCATTACAATCTCACATTGCTTGGGAAGATATATGAAAATGAAACATATGTAAGGAAACTCTCCCAATATAGCAAGACGCATTTTGGAGCACAATTGACAACGGATCCCATAAGAACTTCGAAGTTAAAAGTGTTCCGGCGAAAATAATACCATGTTAGGTGACCGACTGTGAAGTACTCGCCAAAAAAATCTGTGAGGGAAGGATATTAAGCTATGGCCCAATCCTCAGAGCGGACAATATCTTACTGGGAAGAGGGGTCGTTATAAATGGTATCAGAGCCTGTAACCAACCCAAAATGTGGTCAACAAGGACGTTGAGCCCATGAGGGCGGGTGATTGTGATAACTCGAATGTGTACGTATGAGCACAACTACGGGGCAAACCTCGGGACCTAAACCAAGTGTAGGCGAATCCGAGACTCGAGTATAGGCAAATCTTGGATCATAAAAAGAAGGTCGTCACAATCTCACATCGCTTGGGAAGGTATATGAAAATGAAACATATGTATGTAAACCCTTCCAAGATAGTAAGACGCGTTTTGGAGTACAATTTGCAACGGATCTCATAAGAACTTCGAAGTTAAAAGTACTCCGGCGAGAGTAGTATCATGTTGGGTGACCGACTGGGAAGTTCTCATTAAACAAATCAGTGAGGGGAGGAAATTGAGCCAGAGCCCAATCTCCAAAGCGGACAATATTTTACTGGGAAGATGAGTTGTTATAGGAAGTCTATCTCACTAGACATGGATCAACCATTGCACATTATTACTTGGGAAACAGATGAAAGTTACTCAAATTCAAGGGAAAATTTGTCTTCTTGGAACGTAACCATGTAGCCAAATACTTAAGGGCTTATTGTAATTTTAGGCAAACATTTAACTTTTATTATATTACGTGCATTTAGTTATTTAGTAATAGATATATGTTAAGGTTAGTTGGTGGCTTGGGCTAATAATATATGAAACCCAATCAAAGCATGAAGCAAGGAAGGAGCCTATCAAACACTTGGATTGCAAGTTCACAAATGGAGAAAATGGCAGAAGCAAAAGCCTCAAATTCACTCACAATTTGAATTTCCTTCTGAAAATTCAAAACCACTAGCTCATTTCCTCCTCAAAGAGCTGTAGATTGGTTGTCATTCAAAGCCACACTTACCATAAAAAGAATGCATCTCATTGCTTGAATGAAAGATAGTCACGTAGACTTCGGATTTGGGACGCTCCTTCATTATTGTTTTTCCTTAGTTACCTTAGGATATTTAAGCATGACTATTAGTGATTATAATTAAACTTTTGTTCAATGAAAATCTGCTAGTTTATTTCAAAACCATAAAAGTTTGAAGACAAGGTAAGTGCTTCGGGTTTACTAGGCAACCAAGTGGAGTAAGTGTCTCCATTGCCTCCAAACTTAAGAACATTTGAAGGTTCTTATTCCTATCTTTCTCTTCTTTTAATATAATAGAAGGAATCAAGAAGAAAAAGGTAATTCTTCCCTAAAGCTGCTGGTTTTCTCCTTGGAAGAACCGTTATCCGAAAAGCATCATCTTAGCTTCATCAGACAAGTCAAGGGTTTGTGTTTAAATTATGTTTTCAAAACACATTTTTTAATCCAATCACCGAGGTTTTGAAAGTTCTTTCATAAAGCAATATTTACCCCAAGTTTCGAAAATTAGAGTTTGATTGTTTACCTTTCTGCATCATTATTTTGGTGTTTTCGGCTACACCAAGCATTGAGTGCAATTTTCTATTTTGTGGGTTTAACTCAGATTTTTGCAGGTCGATTTTCACATCAAAGAGACTTCAAAATTGGTAAAATTGATTCGATCTTATTTACCAAGCAAAAAAAAGATGATATGCATATTGTTCAAATTTATGTCGATGATTTTATCTTTAGTGCGATGATGATTATCTTTGCTATGATTTTGCTTCTTTAATGTAAAGTGAATTTGATATGAGTATAATGGGAGAGTTGATATTTTTATTGGAACTCCAAATTAGACAATCTCATAATGACATATTATTGAGTCAAGAGAAATATGTAAATGAGCTCTTAAAAAGATTTGACATGAACTCGTCAAAATTGTCTAGTACCCCATGATCACCACAACAAAATTGGATAAGGATAAACATAGAAAGAGTGTAGACAGTGAGAAATATTGAGAAATGATAAATTATTTTCTATATTTAATCGCTAGTAGACTCAATATTCTCTTTAATCTATGTTTATGTGCTAGAACAGAGGTTGCTAATCAATGTTAACAAGAAAATATTAGTTTGAGCAAATCTCAGTTGTTTAAACCATGTATATTTTTTTCTACTCATTTCCCACATACCTTATATCATTATGCTTATATGATATAAACAATATTCACAGTCCATATTCAACCCTTTATTTTATTTATTGGTACATACTTTAATTGTTATTTGTTTCTTTAAAGTATATTTTATTTAAAGGTTTACAGATTTTGGTATTGTAGTGTATTTTCTTATTCTCTTCTTGATGAGTTGTCAACATATAGGCTAATTTCAATGTCACTTCTTTTTGGAAATTCAGGTCTGTGATTGAAGTCTGTAATGGTCTTACATTTCTTGACTTGATCGTCATCCAGATCGAGGTTTTTTTGCCCCATTGTTTAACATTTGCATACATATGTTGGACCGGGGTTTATACCTCCTTTTTCTTGTAGAATCTCATTTCCAAGTATGGATGCAATGTTCCCTTACTTCTAATGAATTCATTCAATACTCATGATGATACACAGAAGGTACACGCAATCAAGATAGAAATAACATGACGTATAAGTACCAATTGTAGTTTTATGTTTTTGGCTCTTGGCACTTTCCTGTTCTCATTTTCTGCCACCACCTGCAAAGGGTTGGGGCAACAATGTCATACGGACATAACCTTTGTCCATTTGATGCAGCTGCTGGAAATTGCTCAGGTCCCTGATGAACACCTAAGGTTCATTCTACTAAAGTTTCATTCAATGTTTGATGTTTGGATCTCTGATTGATGAAGGTAAGTGAATTCAAGTCCCATCGAGAAGTTTAAAATCTTCAATACAAAAAGCTTATAAGTTGTGTTTCATTGAATGTTGCGAAATATTTGTATTGGGAACTTATCAAATTGATGACATTTTTCTGAGGTGGGTAAACTTGAAAGCAATTACCTGTGAAGGCAACTTCTGATTTACTGCTTTGTCCAGGTCCTTTTCCTCCTCAATCATCGTTGGATTTTTCTGCACAGTGTCCAAAGTTTGCTTTAGTTAAAAGTTATTCAGCTTACAAGTACGGAGAGTAAGAAACAAAACAAACCAAAAGTTTTAGTTTATTTTGGTTATAGGAAATTGAATATTAATCTATAATGTTTGCAATCATCATCCGAGTCCACGAAAAGCCAAGAATTGCATTCTTACCTCAAATTGGCAATTATGGCCTTTCACCACAAAATCTGACGCCTCTTATATTAATCTACAAGGATGGAATGTCTGTCAATGATTTAATCCAGAAGCTCACGACGATTTGTAACAGTCTCGCCGCTATCGGAGAACTTGTCTCGACAAAGGATCAACTGCTTTACCTTTTTTAATATAGCCTTGGGGATGGATTACAACCCTTCTGTTACAGCTGTTTCGAATCGTCTAGTGGAGCCGACGATTGAGGAGATTCACAGTCTATTGTTAAGCTATCAATAAACAGAGCTCTGTTATGTCTTTTTCTACCCCTTAAATTCATAGACCTCCTCAGTCTCACCCTGGCAACAATGGTGCTCCTGGCGTTTTGGGCCGCCCTTCTGGTTCTCCTCAGCGTCGCCCTCCTCGCCAAAACTCATTTAGGCCTAAATGTCATATTTGCCATAAATTGAGCCATAATTCTTCGGTTTGCTATCACAGGTCCAACTTAGCTTTTCAGCCTGCTCCAAGGTCCACGAATACTGTTTTGGATCATGCTTCTTTCTTGTCATCACTGCCGAAAGACTCACTCTCTAACTCAGCTGTCTCGTTTCTCGGCTCTGGGGCTTCGAACCACTTCACGCCTAACTCCTCTCTTTTGCGTCTGGTGGCTGCCTACGATGGTTTTGAACAGATAACCGTTGCAAATGGTGACAGAGTTCCGATTTCATCTATTGGAGTTTCTTCCATTTCAACTCATTCTGGCAAGTCTTTACAGTTTTATCAAACTATTCATTCTCCTTCTATTTCTCACAATCTTGCTAGTGTCCATCGTTCATGTCTTGATAATAATAAGTATCTCATTTTACCCGTTTTTCTTTGACATGAAGGATCTGACGTCCCAAACTGTTCTGCTCCGGGGCCCCTAGTAAATGAGCTCTATCATCTTCTAGCTCACCATTCTTCCTCTGCTTCAATTCACGCTTTTGCTTCTTCATCGACTCCATCTGCGTTACTCTGGCACCAACGCTTAGGACACCGGTTTTTTTCAATTTTAAATTCGATCGCTTCCTCTTCTAATTTTTTTTTGCAAAACATGGGACTGACTTGTGTACTATTTGTACACTAAGTAAATCTCACAAATTGCCCTGTCCTCACTCTTTGTCTCGGGCATCTGAAATTTTTGGTTTAATTCATACTGATCTCTCGGGTCCTCTCCAGTTGTTTCTGTTGACGGCTTTCGCTACTTTTTATCTTATTGACTATTATAGCAAATTCACGTGGATCTATCTACTCAAGACAAAGCACCAGGTTCACAATCATTTCGGCAAATCCATTAAGATTGTTCAATCTGAATGGGGTGGGGAATTTCGGTCCCTCACCCAATTTTTCTTATTCAATGGGATTAAACAGTGTTTCGTAGAGTTGAGAGAAATAATCGACGTGTGTTGAGTAAGGTTACCCTTAAATGTAATTTTCAATTTTCAGTTGTCAATACAACTCTAAATTATTGTAACGGTCATGATGAAGACTTAACATACATTACCGCATGATGTTCTTTTTATCTATCATTGACAATCAAATTCAGAATATGAGCGAAATAATATATATGAATGCATTCTCCATCTAAATCCAAGTCTTTCTAAAGTCACAAACTCTTAACCAAATATGAAAGAATAACATCGTTGAAGAGGCGATATCAATTGGAATAGTAAACACATTCTCAATTCGTCAATCAAACAAACATTTTTTAAAAATGTTTCCAGTGGTTTCACCCTTATAATTATTAATCTGACGAAAATTCAAAATCTTCACATGCAACTTGCAATTGCCGTCCACAAAGTGTCCTTTCAATACTATGTAATTGATATTTTGATTAGAAGCCAAAGTATTCGAAATTAAGCACTCTCTTTGACTACTTTTCTTGATGTACTCTTTCACTTGACTTTTTTCGTTTTTCTATCTTTTCAGTATCCTTTCCAATTGTTCTATGCGATAGCATAACAAACAAGTCTTGAAAATATTGAAGCAATTCTTTGAAACTTCTCATTCAACCATTCTCATAGGCAATTCTTCTTTAATAAGCATTCTGGCAATGTAGTTACGTTCACTTGATTGCGTAAACGTTGACACTTTAGAACTTAAAGATAACTTTATCTTTCTTAACAAAAGGTAACATCTTTTGTTTATTGTCTAGTCCTGCCAAATACTTTTTATATGCACATAAATGTCTTGTCATATTCGATGTACCATTCCTTCACGATGACATGCATAAAGTTACACACAATAGTTGTAATTAGTTTTAGGATTTTCGGGATCACTATCTTGAACCCATGTAAAGCGTTCTCAAGCACCCGATCTAAACGTCTGTTTTCTTGTATTAACATTATTATCACCACATATTCATAATTCAATCACCAAATAATAAAGATAACAATACGGTAATAGCTTTAGTGTGTATAGGCATAACACATTAACACTCTGCTTGCACACCCTCACACGCACAATCACGGTGTTATGGACACTGACTGTGTTGTGTGCACACTGTGAGTGAGGTCGTGAGGGTGGGTGTGCAAGGCATTTACGTGAGTGTGAAACTGCACACAGTGAGTGTGCAATAGCACACTCTCACTGCACGTAGTGAGTGACCGTGAGTGATCCAAAGCATAAGCACTCACGGTCATTCAATCTATTATCTAAGAGTGAGTGTGTGTGCACATTGAGGAGTGAGTGTGCACACACTCACTCTCAGAATCGCAATGAGTGACTCACTCCCAGTCACTATGACTGTGAATGACTCACTTGTCACCACAATCACGGGTGAATGGGAGATAGAGTTCCATCGAGTAGCAAAATTCACCTTGGTGAATGGTAAATGGAGAACTGTGATTCAAAGGCGTAGGGCAAACTGCGAAGTTTTAAGGGTGACTGGCACTGCGACGGTGTGCGGCGACAAACTGTCTCGTGATTTCAATCCTCCTCCAGTTCATGTTGATGGTTCTCCGCAAGATATATGATTTGGTTTAGAGGATTTATTTATTTTGACAATTTGTGCGTTGGACTTGGCTATACCCACTCTTTATAAAAGAATGAACGCTCATGCAAAAGAATCCAATATAAAAATTGCAACGAAGTGATGCCGAATCATAATTTGAGAATCTCTACCTTAAACTAATCTCTTTCTCTCCTAGTTCATCAATTTATGATTGTACACATTGAGAGTGTGAGGATTGTATTCATCAATATTTCGATCTCATTTTTTTTTTGTGAACGTGTAAAGGTGATCAAGTATGTTGCAAACTAAATTAAAAGAGAAAATTAAAAGCATATAATTGTTCTACTACGTTTTTGTAAGGTTACTTAAACTTAACAAAAATAAATTAAGATAAGATAGAAATACAAAAAATAATATGCATTACAAGAAATATAAAAGATGTGTAAGAGCCGACCTCGAGGTCGGATGTTGTTTCATATTAGAATAACGTAGAAAGTAACGAAAGTTTGGGGGTAGTAAAAATGGAGAGGTTGGCACCTATGGATTGTGGAATTTTTTTTTTTTTGTTATTTAAAGCACGAAATGATCTACAATTAAAAAGTATTGTGTGGTAGAGTCAAAGGAGCGAATGAGCATATATATAGAAATTGAAGTAATAATGAATCGATGATAAGATATTAACTAATTAGAAAATTTTTCGGTATATAAGTACAGACAAAAATCTGTTGTGTTAACTTAAAGTATATTTTAAAGTTAAAATATATTTTGATGATGAATCTTTCTATTCAAGTTTTCGTTGTTGAATGATTATGTCGATAATAACTAAAGAAAATATTATTCTATTGCTTCTCATTGAAAATATCCTTTAAGAGGGATATTTAATTTTTCTAACATGTGTTCGAGACTTTTCAATCTTCAATAAAGTTTTAGAACTTGAAGTTAAATGTTTACAAAAAGTTCTTAAAAGAGTTGACCAAAGTAACAAAGTGCAACCGCTATTTATATTTATGAAACTCGAGAAAGCATCAAAACCAAATAGTGCTAAACTAATACAGAAATTCTAGAGAATTTCAAGTGTCGACCGCAAGAACTAATGCAGAAATTTCAGACAATTATGAGTGTCGACCGAACAGTGATAGTGTCAACCGCAGGAACAACTGCAGAAATTACTGAGAATTACAAGTGTCGACCAAAGAGTGCTAATGTCGACCGCAACATCAAATTCAGAAATTCCAAAAGCCTTCAAGTGTCGATCAAGTTGTTGTTTTAAAATAAAACACAACGTCAACAAAGTGTCGAGCGAGCAAGAGGAAGTGTCGACCGCATTAGCTATTTTCTGAAAACACTTATAAATAGAGGAATGAAGACTCATGAAAACCATCGAATCTGAAAAATTGCAACGAAGTGCTACCAAGTCTGAAAAATTGTAACGAAGTGCTACCGGATCAAAACTTGAGAATTCCTTTTTTCCATTGATCCATTACATCTCCAAGTTTATCAACTTGTGATTGTATGTATTGAGAGCGTGTGAGACTTTTATTCATCAATATTTTGATCTCATTACTATTTGTGAACGTGTAAAGTGTGACACCCTCGAGAAGAGTCTTCTAAAGCATTGATTGATGTCTGGAAGATCAATCAAGCGTAATTAAGAAGTTGAGAGTTTGAGAAATTTTCAAGGAGGAGCCTTGAAGCGGGGACATAGACAAGATTTGTCGAACCACGTTAACAACTCAATTGCATCTCTTCTCTCTAAGATTTGCTCTAAAAAATTAATCTTATTACTTGAAAATATCATTAAATTTGAACTTGTACAAATTCGTAAGCTAATCACGAAAAAGTTGTTAATAACCTAATTCACCCCTCTCATAGGTTATTTTCGATTCTACAATTGGTATCAGAGCTTGATCTAAGACTTTTTATTGTAATTTATTATTGCTTTATTGTAATATTGCATAATAACATTCAATTTTAACTCTTTGCATGTAGAGGGGCAATCTATCTGTAGGCCTCCGTTTTTTTATGAAAATTATTATGTATATTGAAAAACTAGGATGAAAATCTTTATTCGAGCTATGAATTATGATTTATGAAATATCATTGCAACTGAATCATATATTTTTATCAAAGTTGAAAATGGAGTTAACGTTCCCAAATTGCCAATTGAGTTAGATGATTTTGATAAGTGAAATTTAGGTTTGAATGCTAAAGCAATGAACACGTTATATTGTATTGTAATAGAGATTTAATAGAGTGTAAGAATGTAACAATGTCTTTGAAATTTGGCGTTCACTTGAAATTATGCATGAAGGAACTAATCAAGTGAAGGAAAGTAAAATGAGTATGTTTGTGCATGAATATGAGATATTTTCTATGGAAAATGATGAATCTATTAGGTCTATGTTAACTTGTTTCCCTAATGCTACTAAATGAAGATTTGGTTAAGAAAATATTCTAATACTTACTAAGAGGATAACAACTCAAGGTGACGGTCATCCAAAAAGCTAGAGACCTCAAAGTTTTCAAAATAGAGGAACTTATTTGATCACTAATGACACACGAGATAACTATGAAAGCCAATGAGAGGGAAGATCTAAACAAAAAGAAAATCTCCAAGAAGAAAAATATTGCTAGATGAATCTGAAAAGGAAGAAGATAATGAGGGGATTGCCTTAATTACAAAGAGATTTAGTAAATTCTTTCAACAGAAAAGAATGCAAGGGAAAATATTCTCAATAGGAGACAAGCTTTTAAAAGAAAAGGAAACCACATGTTTTGAATATGGAAAGTTAGGACACTTCAAAGTCGATTGTCCTCAATCCAAGAAAGTGCTGAAAACCTTCAAGAAGAGAGCCATGAAAGCTACACGGGATAATACCGAAAATGATACTTTCTCCAAAGATGAAGAAGTTACCAACATGTGCTTCATGGCTAAGAAAAATAAGGTAAGCGACTCTTTTAGTGATTTAAATAATGATGTTAATGAAGGTGAATTGATAAATGCTTTTAAAGATATAGTTGATCAGTTTAATTTGCGTAAGTTTAAATATATAGTATTGAAAAAGGAGAATTTTGATTTAGTTAGAAAGTATGCTAACGTGACTTTCTCATTAGAAAATGAAATTAAAGATCTAAAGAATAAAAATGTTGATTTAAGCAATATAGTGCTTCAGTTCTCTATTGGTAGCAAAAAACTTAAAAATACTCTTGGAGAAGCAAATAGTGACTTTTGATAAAGCCAATATTGGCTATGAGACTTTTAAGAAAAAAAATGTGTACGAAAATTTCTTTTTTAAACAAACCACTTATAATATGTGCAATAGAATGAGTCATAAATCCTTTTCTTGCCCTCTAAAGTTAAGTGAGAGAAAAACAACTCTTATTTTAATATGGATTCCTAAAGAAACCAAGACTAACATTCAAGGATCCAAACAGATTTGGGTACTTAAGAGAATTATATGATTGTTTCCTTGTAGGTTGAAGGATCTTCCTTGAAGAACTTAGGGTATCTCTATAGTGGGTGTTCGAGACATATGACGAGAGACTCCTTAAATTTTACCTCCATCAATGAAAAAAAAGCAAAAAGGAAAAATTGTAGGCATTGGGAACATAGGTAATGATTCTACCCCTATCATTAAGAATGTTTTATTGATTGATGGTTTGAAACATAATCTTTTGAGTATTAGTCAATTGTCTAATAAAGAATATACAGTTATTTTTTAATAAATAAATTGCATGATTAAGGATAGCTAAAATGGAATTTTCTTGTTTATTAGATATATGAATAAAAATGTATATATTAGTGATTTGGATAATGTTTATTATTTTGATGAAAAGTGTTTTACGACAAATTCATTTATTGATAGTTGGTCTTGACATAGAAGATTAGGTCATGTTAATATGGATACCTTGTCTAAAATCTCTAGAAACAACTGAGTTAAGGGCTTTTCCAATGTATCCTTTGAGAATGACAGAGTTTAAGATGTTTGTCAAATGGGAAAGAAAACAAAGAGTTCGTTTTTCTCAAAAATAGTTCTCTTTTTTCAAGCCTCTCTAACTTCTTCATATGAACATTTTTTGTTCTTAAAAAATTACTATCTTAGAAGGTAAGCATTATGCCTTAATGATGGTTGATGTCTTCTCTATGTTTACTTTGGTCTTCTTTCTAAAGTCAAAAAATGAAACATTTGACACCTTCTTTAGCTTTAGGAAGAAAATTTAAAGTGAAAAGGATCTTTCTATTGTTGTCAATCGTAATGATCATGGTGGAGAATTTTTTAATGAAAATTTTTAGAGTTTTTGTCTTAAATATGACATTGACCATAATTTCTCTTTGCCTAGGATTCCTGGAAAAATTGGGTTGTTGAGAGAAAGAATAAGTCTCTCCAAGTGCTAGCTAGAACTATACTCAATGAGAATTTTTTTCCCAAATATTTTTTGGCGGAAGCCGTTGGCATTGCTTGCTATGTTCCTAATCGGGTTTCCATTCGTCCTACTATAGAGAAAAATCTCTATGAACTTTGGAACGCACCAAGCATAAAATATTTTAGAATTTTTGGTTGCAAATACTTCATTCTCGATACCAAGAATAATTTGGGTAAATTTGACTCAAAAACGAATTTTGGATATTTCTAAGTTATTCCTCAACTAGTAAAGCGTATAGAGTTTTTAATAAAAGAACTCTAGTTGTAGAAAAATTCATGCATGTTACCTTTGACAAAATATCACAATCGATAAACTATGTGGAGTCAAATGATGATTTAGAAACGGATATGAACTCCCTTGTTATAAGTGAGAATGATAGTACAATTCATGAGAGTACTTTTCTAGAATTTCTTTCTAATGCATTAGAAATTATTCCAATTAATAATGTTAATGATGATCTTCCTAAAGATTGGAGATATGTCAAAAGTCACCCCATGGTTGATATTCTAAGCGATCCTACCTTAGAAGTCAAAACTAGAGCCCCTCTTGGGAACTTGCGTGTTAATATATCATTCATCTCTCAAATTGAAGCTAAAAAGTTTGATGAAGATGAATTAGATGAAAATTAGATTTTACCTATGTAAGAAGAGTTAAATTAATTTGAAAGAAATGATGTTTGAGAACTTTTTCCAAAACCTAAGGATCGCTCCATTATAGAAACAATATGGATATTTAAGAACAAATTGGATGAAAATGGAGTTGTTATAAAAAAATAAGGATATGCTGGTTGTTAGAGATTATAATCAAGAAGAAGGTATAGATTTTGAGGAAACTTTTGCACCAATAACTAGATTAGAATCCATTTGTATGTTTTTAGTCTTTGTTTGCTTTAAGAATTTTATTCTCTTCCAATAGATGTTAAAAGTGCATTTCTAAATGAGTTTATTTTGGTGTATGTCTATGTAGAGAAACGCTTAGGCTTTGAAGTCCATGATAAGCTTGATCATGTTTTTTAGCTCAAGAAGGCTTTATATGAACTGAAGCAAAAAAGAAATGACATGCTTATTGTTCAAATTTATGTCAATGATATTATCTTTAGTGCCATGAATGATTCTCTTTGTAATGATTTTGCTTCTTTAATGTAAAGTTAACTTGAGATGAGTATGATGTAGGAGTTGAGATTTTTCTTAATTAAACAATCTCATAATGGTATCTTCCTGAGTCAAGGAAATATGTTAAGGAGCTTTTAAAAAGATTTGACATAAACTCATCAAAATCATTTAGTACCCGCATGAGCACCACAATAAAATTGGATAAAGATGAACATGGAAAGAATTTATACATTAAGAAATATCGAGGAATGATAGGTTCTCTTCTCTATTTAACCGCGAGTAGACCAAATATTCTCTTTAGTGTATGTTTATGTGATAGGTTTCAAGTTTCATCCAAGAAATCTCACTTGAATACGGTAAAAAAGATATTCAAATATTTAAGTAGATCATATGATTTAGGATTATGATATCCTAAGGGAACATCCTTTGAATTGATAGGTTACTCCGAACGGATTATGTTGAAAGTCTAGTTGATAGGAAGAACACAAGTGGGACTTCTCAATATCTTGTAGAATCTCTTGTATCTTGGTTCTCTAACAAACAAAATTCAGCAGCACTTTAAATGGCTAAAAGCAAATATATCGATGTCGAAAGTTGTTGTGCTCAACTGCTTTAGATGAAACAAACATTAGAGGACTATAATCTCTATTATGATAAGATTCTGATTAAGTGTGATAATACTAGTACAATCAACATTTCAAATAATCCTATTCAACACTATAGAACTATGCATATTGAGATTAGATATCATTTCATAAGAGATCACGTTCGAAAGGGGGATATTTTGTTAGAATTTGTCAACTCGATTGACTAATTAGCTGACATTTTTACAAAACCCTTGGATAAAAAGACTTTTAATAAAATTCAGATACAGTCAAGTCTAATCAGGTTTGATCATATGTAGATTCAAGTTTTGTTCATGAAGTGTTGACCTCTGAAAGTCCTGGTCGACACTTTTAATCTTCTGGATAAATTATTTTTGAAGGAAGTGTTGACCTATACAAGGATCGGTCGACACTTTTAAACTTCTCGTAAAATTATCTTTCAAGTAAGTGTCGATTTATATACGGATCGGTCGACACTTTTAAACTTTAGGTTTAAAAAAATTTCAACCAAGTGTCGACCTAGTAAGGGAACAGTCGACACCTCAAAACCGCTGATTATCTCGAAATATACACTAGCAATTGACATTTTTGCACAAGTGTCGACCGAAGAGTCGCGAATATAAATTTTGCAGTGTCGTCCAAATCGTAATCTACGTTATTTCCTCTCTAGTTTTTGACAATTCTCTCTAACTTGCAGTCCTTCTTGCCCAGAAACACTCATTTCCTCTCCTTTATCTCTCTATGGCATCCTCCTCTTATACTCGGGTCTTTCGTGAAACATAAAATAGGGTTTTCCAATCTGGCTTCAAACATTGATCCTCTCATTTAATGGCCAATATTGCTTTTCCAAAATAAGGACTCCAAACATAAGTACGACGCATATTTTAAGTTCAAACATTTGATTATATATTGAAGAGTTTCTTTTATTGGACTTCTAGGCTTATATTTGAAGGAACCATGTAAAATGATGGGACTTTATATGTTATACAAGTTGGAGAGTCTCTATTTTGAAACTCTGGTTATGATATTTTATGCTAATATAGAATACACTTCTGGTTCTTTAAAATTTTTGAGTTATTTGTATGCAAAATACATCAATTTAACATCTCGTTCGTTAGATGATTTGTTGGAATGTGTAGTGGACATTTCTACTAAAACTTATTATGGAGTCTCTAAGGATCTCGAGTTTGTTGGTAATGATGAGGGTTAAAATATTTGAGAATGATTATGAAAAATCTCCATAGACCTTTTGTTTGTGAAACTAAAGGCTAGAGATTTGAACGTTCATGCTAGAGTTTCTCACCATATGCTTACATACAATTTATTGTCTAGAGATGGTCAACAGTATCACATTAGCAGTATGGACCTCTATATCCTATACAAGTTTTTTAGAAGTGGGAGGTTTAATGTTGGACATTATTATCCACGTATGTTGAATGTTTTTCAGTAACTCAGCTAAATCTCTTCTCTTTAACCTTCTTCTGATGAAAGTGTTCGAGCTCAATAGGGTGGAGATTCCTCCTACTAAAATTTTGTTGTCACTGAAGAAGGTTGACATGTACACTAAATCCACTCTTGCTAGAATGAGCATTACTCGAAATGAGGATGATGAGTGGTTCTTTAAGATTCTTCATAAAGGATCTCCATCTGTGGGTCCATCTGTGAACGTTGAGGAATCAGTTGATCAGGAGGTGTCTGATGTTCCATCTGTTGAGATGTATCATCGTTCAGACATTCCTAGAGGTGCCTTCTCGAAACGGGAAGAAAAGATTGATCACACGCTTGCGTGCATCTCCAGCCTAGCCACTTCCTTCAGTAACTATCAGTCTCAAACCACCTTGCATTTTGACAGGATTGATCAAAGACTTGACGATTTCTCTCACTACTTCTGGTCGTTTCTTCACTGACGATTCTGATCCTCCTCCACCCTATGTTGGTGATCCTCCGCAAGACTTATGATTTCGTTTAAAGGTCTTACTTATGTTGACTATTTATGTGCTTAACTTGGTTGTACTCCTCTTTTGTTTAGGTATAACTTTAATTAATATTTTTGTGAGTGTCTTGCCCACACTATTTACTCTATCTAGTATCTACTTTATTTAAACTTTTCTATTTCGTGTCTACATGGATGACTCGTGTTTTGATTATTTCTCTATTGTTCTAAGTTTATACTATCACTATATGTTTGTTCTTTGATTTCTTTGTGTTTTTCTTTTGCTTTTGGGGAGTCTAAAAACAATGTTATCCTGCCAATTTTTTTGATAATACCAAACGGGAAGAAAAGTAAATGAACTAATATTTGCATAAAACATAATACATAAATAGCTACCGAAATCCTTCTTATTTCATAAGGTCTCCTCGTTTGGTTTCAGAAGATAGAATTTTGAATTCCTTTTTATACACTGCTTGCATAAACAATAGTGCATCAATTAAGGGGGAGCGTTTATTTTAAAACAAGTTTAAAGTCTTGTAGATTTATTTTTTCGTCATCAAAAAATGAGAGATTGTTAACTTAAAGTATATTTTAGAGTTAATATATATTTTTTATGATAAATCTTTCTATTCAATTTTTCGTTGATTGAAGATTATGTTGATAATAAGTAAAGAAATTATTCTTCTATTGTTTCTCATTGAAAATACCCTTTAAGAGGAATATTTAATATTTCTAGCGTGCGTGTTCAAGATTTTCTAGTCTTCAATAAAACTTTAAAATGTGAAGTTAAATGTTTGCAAAAATGCCTTCAAAGTGTTAACCGAAGTGACAGAGTGTCGATTGTTAGTCATATTTACAAAACTCCAGAAAGTGTCAAGTATCGACCAGATATTGCTAATGTCGACCGCAAAAATTAATGTAGAAATTCCATAGAGTTTTAAGTGTCGACTGCATGAAATAATGCAGAAATTCCAAAGAGTTTTAATTATTGACCGAACAGTGATAGTGTCGAGCGCAGAATAAAATGCAGAAATTCATGAGAACTACAAGTGTCAATCGGACAGTATTAGTATCGACCACATCATCAAATCCAAAAATTCCATAGGACTTAAAGTGTCGACCGAGAAGCTAAAGTGACGACAGACTTGTTGAACAACTTTTAAAATAACACACGACGTCAACAAAGCGTTAACCACAATAGCTATTTTCATAAGACATTTATTAATAGAAGAATGAAGACTCATGAAAATCACCAAATCTGAAAAATTGCAACGAAGTGCTATCGAATCAAACCTTGAGAATCCATTCTTTTAAATAATCTCTCACCTCTCCTGATTCATCAACTTGCGATTATATGTTATGAGAGTATGTGAGATGACGTGTTGAAAAAGATTTTGGAATACATTGATTGACGCCTTGAAATATCAATAGATGGGACTCAAAAAAAGTTGATCTTCAAAAGGAGCCTTGCATTTTTAAATAAGCAAAATGTAAAGATTTAAAAAATTCAACACAAGGAAAACCAAAATCTAACATTATGTAAAAATAATAATACTTAAAATAGACGCGTAAAATAATTAAAACTATTGCATTAAAATATGTAATATAAACAACATACTCAAATAGACACGTTGCTGATAATAACAAGAATTTGAACAGTTGGCATTGTCAGCCGTGATTGGGAAGCGTAAAAGTTGTGGTGTAAAAGGTGGTAAAAAAGAATACTTTCTTTTGAAGTAATGACACATCAATAGCCACTTGTTCGACATATATGCATTGCTTTGCATCTGTCTTGAAACCGGGAAGTGGGGGATTGCCAACGCTGCAGCGCATAGAGAGAGAGAACAAGACTTTTCCCCTTCTTATTTATTTAAAGCATTCCATTTTTTTTTTTTTTTGAAGGAGAACGGTTTATTGTTCTCTGGACACGGTAAACCGTTCTTCATGAGCCCACGCAAGTGAAAGGTACGTGAGAATAGTTTGTTGTTATTTGAACGCGGCAAATCATTATTCTTCAAAATTTTGAATACAGGGATCTCCAGCTTCAAAAATGCTCCGCATGACAACGGTTCCCTTATTAGGACGCGACAAACCATTTTTCTTCACACCGTTGATCAATTATTGACTGATCACGGGCTGTGTTGTAGAACGGTTTGTCGTTCTCCAGCCCTATTTAAAGGCCAAACATCTCCCCTCTATTCTCACACCACCTCCCGCTTCTATCTTCTCGGTCTCTCTGAAACCTTTCCACTATTATCTTGTTTTCGAGAATTTTTTTTGTATTAGCGACGATAATAGATGATGATTCAATTAGAGCAACTGATTTAGATGATCCAACAAGTTTTGATGTCGAGATGGATTGGTATTCGCACACTACTACTACATATGGTGATATTCGATCATTCGATCACGTAGATTGGGACGAAGAAATAAAGGTGCATTCGACCTCCGAAACTTTAGACGAGAAGCTTCAAACACTGGCCTGGTCCAACATTGATGAGGTGGAAAGTTTACTGGTACGTGAAGAAATCTCAATGGGCTTTTTTGATAAAAAAATATAGATGTATAAAGGAAATTAAAATGGAAATACGCGAATATTCTATGCAAAATGGTTATATCGTCAAATTTGTCCAAAGTGATAAGCGGTGATTGGTGGCTAAATGCATAGACTGATGGATGTGTGTGGCGATTGCATGCTTCACATATGCAAGACGATGAGACCTTTTAAATAAAGAGTTTGATTAATTCTCACAGCTGTGCGAGGGTAATTAAGAATCGAAACGCTAGTACAAAATATATTGCAAATTATTATTTAGACAGGTTTAAAAGTCAAGATATATGAGAAATTTCTTCCATCATCAAGACAGTTAGAAAGGATTTCACTGTCAACATTACGCTCGGTATTATCAAAAGAGTAAGAAGCATACCTCGAACACTAAACGAATACAAGGTCGACAAATAGTAGAAGGTAGTTTGGTCATACGTAGCAGAAATATACAGATCAAACCCGAGTAGCACAGTGAAAATACATGCTTACGAGACGAAGAGTAATTCAATTGTATGCCAAAGAATGTATATGTGCATGGCTTCGTGCAAGGCAAAATTGATGCAGTGCGGCCACCCTAATATATGTTTGGATGACTTTCATCAGAAGAGCTCGTGTCCAGGCCAATTACTCGCAGCCGTTAGTATTGATGGCAACGATGGAATATATCACGTTGTTGTTGCCAACGTCGAAAAAGAGTCTGCAGATAGCTGGCACTGGTTTTTGCAACATTTGAAGCGAGACCCGAACCTTAGATCAGGAGGCAGATGGACATTTATTTCATATCGACAAAAAGTATAATACATTTCCAAGTTTAATTCTAATTGTAATGGTCTAGTATTTCCCCGATCAATACTCTTATTTTTTTTCAAATGTCAGGGGTTGGTAAAAGCTGTGGACGAGGAATTTAAAGAAGCTGAACACCGCTTCTACCTACAACATATGTACGCAAAATTCAAAGATCTGTTTTGAGACAGAGCATACAAAGATGCGATGTGGAATGCGGTCTGGGCAACTACAAAGTATCATTTTGACCTAGAAATAAGGAAATTATATCAGTTTAGTCTGGATGTCCACGCATAGATTCGAGTAGAAGAGCCTAAATATTGGGCTAGTTATGTTTTCTCTTCCATCCCCAAGTGCGATATGAGACTGAATAATTTGAGCGAGTCATTCAATCCATTTATATTGCTTGTGAGGGACAAGCCACTCCTGACAATGTTTGATATGATCCGAAAGTGCATAATAGCTTGTATCATAAAAAAATTTGAAAAGCTGGCCAATCAACAAACCTCATGTGCTCTATATAAAGAAAAAACTTGAGAAGCTACAAATTCAAGCTCACAATTGGAGTGCTCAGGCTACGGAGGTTTACGATTTGATGTGAGCAACGTCTACAAGCAATACACAGTCGACATGAATACGAGTGTGTGCAACTACAACAGGTGGAAGCTAACTGAAATCCCGTGTGTCCATGTCATTCCATGCATGTATTTCATGAGAGTGACACCGAAAAATTACGTGCATTGATTCTATCACTGAGTGACTTACGTGTAGATATACTCACAATTTATTCAACCGGTGAGTGGCAACTAAATGTGGCCGGAAATACCAGGTCTGAAGGAACTCATCATGGCCAAAAGATATCGCCAACCTAATAGGCTAAAAAAGACAAAAGTGCGAGATGTTGACGAAACGTCAAGTTCGACAATTAGTAAAAAGAACTCGAAGATGACGTGCGGCATATGTCGGGGCATAACAGTCGCACTTGTCATCACCGGGAAACCATTTCAGGCGCTACTTCTCAAGACAATTTATGGGTTTCGACACATTCGAGGGGACACATGAATCTACGACGCACGACCAAGGCAGAAATAATTAACCGTTATAATTTATTTCTTTTGGTTTATTTAATAAAAATAAAAATAAAATTAGAAAAATGGACAAAGTTTTGTTTGTTTTACCACTTTTCCATAGCTATCTTCAAACAATTCCTACATATTCAAATCACAAGTACATACACAACAACCAGATTGACTACAAATATAAACTAAATGGTACTACATAAAGTAAACTAAATGATACTACAAAAGTGAACTAAATTGTACTGAAATAAAATGACAAAAAATAAAGTTGCAAACTAAAATTAAAAACACATTACAGTAAATATAAATCATAAACTAAGGTAAGGGTGCGTCGTCGTCGTCAGCGCCGTCTCTATGGGAACAATCTTAAGGGTCTTCGAGTCGTATCTGGGTCAATCTCATCATATTCATCTTTTCCTCCATCATGTTCAACCTCCGCTCCAACCGCTAGCCCCACCTCTCCCACGTATGATCCAACATTCGACCCAACCTCTCCTGCATACTCTCGCACCTCTTCTCCCATATATCCTCTCGCCTCTGCTCCCAAGTACTACCCTCCTAGGGGTACAATGGCGGCGCAATAACGCCCTCAGAGTAGGGGCGTCCTCCATCAGAACATCCCGAGATATGAAGACTCCGGGATGTCCTTGACCATCCAAGACCCGTCGATTTCGACTAGGCTCATCTAAATCAAATGAGTCTTGTTAAATACATCGACAGATCTGTGTGCTCTCATGTTCTCTCCGACAGGAGGTTAAATTTGAGCTTACTGAAGGATCTTCCAAATCAAGGTCTCGTACGGCAGATTCTTGTTTTTAATTCTCCCGATCTCTTCCATGTAACCTACAATCATGTATCCCCGGTTGAACATCGTGTTAGTGTAGAGCTTCTCTATGACATAGAGAACCATCCAGTTGACGAGATCTTTATATCTCTATGTTCATCCCTCGGCAGGATAGTGTAGCTGATCAAGTTGTGAAGAACTCGAGGTTTGACGTTCAAATCCTTTGATCTCAACTTCACAAACCCTACAATCTCCACATTGTAATGAATTTGCTGAAGGAACTCTAATCTCTCTTCTGTTTTGGCAAAGTCACACAATTTGGAAGCGTGATAATATTGCTCTGCATCGTCGACGGTAAATCCGAGCAGTATATTGATAAGAGCTACATTTACGGCAATGTCTCTACCGAAAAGGTACATCTTCAAGTGCCCCGTTACCTCGGTATTATACAGGTTCGCATAAAATAAGCGAACAATTCTGTTGTAGCTCTCGCCCCGCATGTCGTATACCCCGTGGAGGGTGATGTTGTCAAACATCACTTTGATCCCCAAACTCTTCCAACCGCTAAAGTTGACAATCTTCCTGTAAAAGATCAAATGAATTCTCGTATCCTGCTCGTACTGCTCCTTACACGCCTGGCTTCGAAACTGCATCGAAAAACAACCAGGAGGTGGTTACAGCACTTCATCTGGCGCCTGGTTTGCTGAGCCACCTTATAAATTATGTCGGGGAGCTTTTCGCCCTATAAACATTCTAGAGAGCATTTTCAGAATTTAGGGATTTTTTGGATTTTCGAATTTTCATTTTTTTTATTTTCAGTAAAAAAAAAAGTAGCACGGATTTGATGATTTTCAACATAAAAAAATTCAAATCTAGCAAAAAAAGTCAAAATCTGGCAAAAAAGGCTCGGGTTTTTGGATTTGGCTCGGTTTTGAGATTTTCTCAAAAAAAACTCTCAGTTTTGGCAGATTTCGGCAAAAATTGTTCAGATATGATGATTTTGTCGATACAATGCTTGGATCTGGGGATTTGGCCGAGAGAAAAGTCAGATTTCGAATGAAAAACTTTCCAAATAAGGCTCGGCCGACGTTATACTAATGCAGAACGATTTTATTGTTTGAGAATAAACATCCCCCATGTTCGTGAGAACGGTTTGTCGTTCTCTGGACGCGGCAAACCTTTTTAAGAGTGTTCTTAAAACAGTTTGTCACGTCCAGAGAACTGCAAACCGTTATCCAAGTGGGAGGGGGGGTATTCACCCTCACACGTGCCCCCGCATTCAGAATTCTGAAGAAGAACAATTTGCCACGTCCGGATAATGACAAATCGTTCTCATATGCCCCTCATGTTTACGGACCTGCAGAGAACGGTTTACCGCGTTCATAGAATGACAAATCGTTTTTCTTCAGAAAATGAAATGTGGGGGTATATCGGCTTTCGCAAATCTATTTTTTGCACTTTTTCGATGTTTTGAATTTTATTTTTTTACAAAAAGTTAGTTTAAGTCATTTTTTTGAATATAATGCATGATTAGATTCGTTTTTGGGATTTAGCTTTTTTTTTATGTTTCGATTTTAATACAGCAGGAGTGGTTTTAAATGTGAAAATTAAATGTAAAAGCATTGTACACGTTACCCTAGGAAACATCAATTCAAGAGCATTATCTTTTGATAATGACATTCATATGCCTTGTAATAGCAATGTCCCAATTTACCCTTTAAAACTCTTCTCTATGATGTTGAACGCAATTGACTGATGAAGTACAAAATCATGCAAACTCAAAAGTACAACCAATGTGGAAGTGTGGCATGTCGAGTGATTCAAAAAACCTGTCATGCTGAAGAACATCGATTATTAGACTGTTTGTCTCACAGAAGCGCTGGGTTACTGATAGCAAGTCGTGGTCCTCCCTACCATATATTTACTGTGTGCTGTGCCAGTAAATATTATGAATATTTTTATTTTATATAATTAATAATTATTTTTTATATTTATATTATAAATAAAAAAAATTAATTATTTATATAATTTTAATCTCGTACCATTAACTACAATGCTATACAATTGAGATTGTGGATAAGGTTCCATCGGCTATCCATGGCCGTTGCCGCTGATTGAATTTCTTTGGTAAACCTTGGAGGAGAAGAGAATCACCATTTCAGGCTGTTTATCTCCGGAGAAAGAGCATCTTTCTTGATATCAACACTGAGATTTTGAAATTTTAAAATTTTTTATTTGGCGAGTCAATATTTCAGAAACATAGAATCAGGTTTAATATGACTGAATTTGACTTAGTCACAGTTGAATTGTATCATTTTTACTTGTCCATTTAAGACACAATTTGATGGCGGAGAAAACTTGACGTTTGATGTTTGTTTGAATTAACAGAACAATTATTTAATTTCTGAATTGAAAAATAGTCCTTGAGTATTTTATTTGATTTTCATCTAAATTTATATAATAATTTAAATTTAAAAAAATTAAAACATTTTTTATAATAACAAAAACGATTTTGCAGGAATAACATAAGCAGAAAAAAGGAGAATATGTTTTTGCAGAAAATCAGATGATGAATGTAAAATGATTTGAAATGAAATAATATATTATATAAAAATATTTAGGTTAAATGTATTTTAACCCTCAGAGTGTGGTCAAAATTTGACAAAATCCTTCGAGTATGTTTATCCTAAAAAAAAAACCTTAAACTATCAAAAATCGAAAAATAAAATCTCTGATGCCAAACTGATAACCTCTCATTGTAAATTTTACGCATAAAATGGCGACCTGTTGTCTGAACGTGGATTGTCTTCCTGTCAAGGTGCTCTCCACGTGCAATTGTATGTCTCGGGGTGGAGACCCCTCGTGGGCACACGTACCTAACACGGGAGTCGCGGATAAATGTTCTAAGAATGGGATGTCGCGTCTACAACGTAAGAAACAGTTCTTAGAACACGGGGGGTAAAGACCCTCTAACGGCAAACCGTTATGCGTCTATATATAAGCAAGCAACGTTGTTTTTGCCAAAAAACCCTAGTTTTCTCTTGGCCAAATCAGTCGATCCTTGCATTTTGCCGATTTTCTCACCATTTTCAATCGCTTTTTGCCGAAATCTGCAAAATATAGTCAAGGTAACCCCAAACCGAGCCAAAACCCCAAAAATCAAGAGTTCTAGCAAAAATTTGATAGCTTTTTTGCCAAAATGCGAGATTTTTTTTGTGAAAATCACAAAATTTGGGAATTTTTCGCGCTGAAAATCTCCAAATTCTCATGTTCTCGTTGAAAATCTCTAAAAGTTTCCAAAATCTAAAAATCCAAAAACCTGCAAATGGCCCCCCAAGAATTTTTATGGGTCGAAAAGGTTATTGAATGGCACAAGATGGCCCATCAAATCAGGAGCCGGATCGAGTGCCGCAACCGCCTCCTGGTTGTTTGTCCATAGAATTTCATAACAAGGTGTGTCAGGAGCAGTACGAGCGGGATATAGGTATCCGATCGATCATTTATGGAAAGAATGTCAACTTCAGCGATTGGGAGTCTCTGGGGATCACAACATCTCCTTGCACGGGGTGTACAGCATGAGGGGACAGAGCTGCGACAGAGTTGTTCGCCTTTTTTATGCGAACTTGAGTGTTAGCGAGAGGTCCGGGATCTTCAAGACATACCTATTTGGTACGAAAATTATTGTCACTCCAGCTGTGATCAACGATTTGTTGGGATTTGCAGTGGAGAATGCGGAAAAATATTATCACAGTTAATGTGATTTTTCCAGAACTAAAGAGGGACTCGAATTCCTTAGGCAAATTCACAGCAACTCAAACATACAGGGTTCATGAAGTTGAGATCGAAGAATCTCAACGTCAAAGCTCGGGTGGTACACAACCTGATCAGCCACACCATCCTGCCGAGGGATGGTTATAGAGATTAGGGGTGGGCAGGACCAGACCGATTCCCGAGAACTGGACCAGATCATCAGTTTCGGTCTGGTTTTGGTACCACATTCACGGTTCTCGGTCCGATTCCAGTCTTTCCACATAATCTGTCGTCAGTTTTGGTTCAGTCCACGATCCATAACTTGAAAATCCTAAAAAATTGGGACCGAACCAAGAATTAAAAACAACAAACAACGAAAACCAACGACCTCAATTATCACATCGTTGTATGTTGGAATGTCCTTCCTTCCATGTCTTGGCCAGGGCATTTTGATGATTCTACCGCCACAGTTTTCGTCTTTCGTTTTGTTTCTTCTGTCGCAGACTCTGTTTCTTGGCCATGGCGATTTGATAACTCTACCTTTGCATTCTCTGTTTCTTCTCCTTCCTTTGACATAATTTGAAATAACTGTTTCTTCTTCTGGATAATCAGATCCTACCTTGGAAACAGTGCCAATGACTTTTTCATTGTCAACTCATTCCGACGTTTTCTCCTCTTGTTTCGTGCTATCTTTCTTGTCGTCCAAGTGGATTACCTCTTCTCAATTTATCTTCAGTTTCTGCTTTCTTTGCTGATACTTTGTCTAGATTACAGTTGGAACTTATGTCGTCAACCTTGGCGATTTCCTTTTTTTCTTCCTCTTCAGGTTCGTCTTCTTTGTCCACTATTTTGGCTACATCGTCGTCTTCGAGTAATTTTTCTTCACCTCCTTCTATTGAATTCTTGTCTTCGTTCACCTTCTTAGAAACCACAACAATTTCAGAGGGGCTCAATCTTTCCATAATCACCATTGTCAACTTCTTCACTTTCTTATACCACAACATCTCTCTCAACGACAACTTCACTTGCCCTAATTTGAGGAGAAATCGGAACTCATTCTCCACCCTTTCTGCCATAATTAAAAAAAAAATGTTGGTGGTAAGAACTAGGACTTGACTGATATTGGTTTTGGGAGTTGGCAAAAATTTCCCAAAAAGTCAGTCTAGTTTCGGTCTGAGCTCGGAACCAGACCGACCCGAATCGCGCCCACCCCTAATAAAGATCTCGTCAGCTAGTGGATCTCTACGTCATGGAGAAGCTTTACAACTGCACTATGTTCGACCCAAGATACATGATCACATATCACATGCTTGAGGTCGATCGAACCAAGAACAAGAACCTGCCATTTGAGACACTGATTTGGACGATCGTGCAGCAGTTTTAGGTGCCCATTAGAAGAGAGCAGATGAGATCACACAGATCCATCGATGTCTTTAACCTGATCCATTTGACTCGGATGGGGCTAGTCGAAGTCTACGGGTCTTGGATGATCAAGAGAGATCTCGAAGCCTCCATGTCTCGGGATGTTCTGATGGAAGACGCCATCACCACCAACATGCCCCCGTCACCCAGGATGTCACTGCTACGGCCACCACACCGTCATTGTACTCCCCCAAAGGCTAGTCCATTGGAACAGAGGTTGGACAGGCTGGAGCATAGGTTTGACAAGATGGAGTAGAGGTAGGATGAGCTCGAATAAAGGTGGGATATGATAGAGCAGAGGATGAGGGAGATCAGCTTGGCCCAGATACGGATCAAGCGTTGGTGTCAAGAAGAGAAGCCATAAAACATGTCCCTTCTCTATGGGATATTTACTATGTTGTATTTCATGTCATATATTGAACTTGTCATATTTAAATTTGATGTACTATAATTTTATGTCTTGATGTACTTTATTTTATGTTTTTGTGTACTTTAATTTTATGTACTGGAATCTGGTTGTTGGGTATATATTTGTGGTTTGATTTTGTAGGAACTGTATGAAGATAGATATGGAGAAGCCATAAAACAAATAGAACTCTGACCAATTTTTTTAAATAAGGGTTAAATCTGAAAAAAAAAAAATGTAAAAGTATTGACTTAGTTTCAAAAAGGACTCAAAATATGAAGTCAAACAAAAAAATAGTTAAACTATTAAATATGTAAAAAAAAACATGGCAGTCAAAAAAGTATTAATTACCAAACAATATCTAATTTACTGAAAATTTTTACCACACATTTTTCACGTCACGAGAAGATAGTTTGAAAATTTTCGTGATTTTTTAAGACTTGTATAATTTATTATAATTATTTTATAAAATAAATTGATAAAATTATAATAAATCGTACAAGTATTCGAAAATCATGAAAAAATTCAGATTATCTTCTCGTGATGTTTGGAACATGTGGTAAAAATTTTCAATAAATTATATATAGTTTTATATTTTTTTTAAACTTAATGTTACGTAGGCACAATTAACTATTTTTTTGTTCGATTTCATATTTGGAGCCCTTTGTGTAACCAAATCAATACGTTGAGACTTTTTTTGAATTTAACTATTTAAATAAGCTGAAAGAAGTAAATAATTGTAAACTGAATAACTCGTAACAAATAAGTATTATAAGAATAAATTAAAAGAAAAATTATATATATAAAAAATAAATAAATAAGTATAATTTGAAATATCTTCAGGCAGTAATTTGTTATGTCGGCTTAATCGGACCAGAAGGACATCGTAAAACTTAATGCTTGCAATGTAAGTTTCATTAATGCTTACAAGCATTAAGATTTGCGATGTACTTTCGGTCCGATTAAGCCGACATAATAAATTACTGTCCGAATATATTTCAAATTATACTTATTTATTTATTTTTTATATATAAAATTTTTCTTTTAATTTATTCTAATAAAATTAAAAAAAGGATACAATAGAGAAATTACGATAGTCACTAATTGTTGTCTCGACCGCGTCCACGCATTGCAGATTCCTGCATATAATGAAAACTATATTTAAAAAATGACGGAAAGATACGAGCAAAATGTGTTGACCTATACCTGCGTCCCATCAAATGTGTTGAAATCTATAAACGTGTCTTCAGAAACAGCGCCTGGAGTGGATTCACAGTGAAGACAAGTGCGACTATTGTGTTCCTTCTGTTGACATATATCGCACGACATTTTTGGGTTACGCCTACTCAGTATCGTAGAACTGAACAGCTTGTCGACATCTCTCACTCTTGTCTTCTTCGGCCTACCAGGTTGGTGATATCTCTTGGACGGGATCAATTCATGCCGATCTGGTATTTGCGGGCACATTTGGGGACCGTTCACGGGTTGAATAAACTATGAGTACATCTACAGATATATTGCCCGGTGATAGCATTGATGCACATAATTTTCTGGTCTCGCTCTCATGAAATGCATGCATTAAATGAAATTGACACACGAGATTCCAGTACGCGCCCCCACCTGGTGCAGTTGCACACACATGTATTCATGTCGACCATATATTGTTTGTACCTGTTGCTGACCTCAAATTGTGGACCTCCCCCACGGTCAAGGATCCAATTTCGAGCTGTAACATTTAGATTGTCAAGCTTTTTTTTTTTATCTTGGGACAAAAGAGCCATGTTGCTTAGGCTAACTTCTCAAATTTTTTCACAATACGAGTCATCAAACACTTTCAGATCATCTCAAACATGGTCAGGATCGGTTTCTCCCTGACCAGCAATAGAACTACATTGAACGACTCACACAAATTCTTCAATCCCATGTCGTACTTGGGATTCGAAGAAAAGACATGAGTAGCCCAATATTTAGACTCTTGGGCTCGAAGCCATACATAGGCCTTTGGGCTAAGCTGGTATAATTTCCTCATTTCT
The DNA here is from genome assembly GCA_022433055.1 of Begonia peltatifolia. Classification (NCBI taxonomy): domain Eukaryota; kingdom Viridiplantae; phylum Streptophyta; class Magnoliopsida; order Cucurbitales; family Begoniaceae; genus Begonia; species Begonia peltatifolia. The sequence continues at coordinate 16,198,669 of CM039518.1, read as the reverse complement.
ATGTCGAAATGACACCTTGTGGTTGCCCTGACAACATTCTATATCACATCTCTGAAATTGAGTTTTGAAATTTGCATACATATGCCAGAGGCAGTAATGGTGTTCGGCTTCATTAAATTCCTTTTCCACCGCCTTCAGCAAACCCTAATATTTGAAAGAAAAATAGAGTCAACATAAAACAATATACCGTGGAGAGTACTGATAAGAATAATTCTTAGGAAAGACTGTACTGGACGATCTCCTATACATAATTATTTTTGCAAGTAAGTTCCCAGGAAAGGATAGAGGGGTCACAAACAGTCTTACTTAAAATCCATTCTTCTAGACAGAACTTACTTATACAGTACAATTACACCACTAATATTCGAAAAGAAAAACAAAGTTAACATCAAACAATATAATTATCATAACGCCCCTTTTTTGAAATAACAATTGAAAATTTACTATACCTTTTGTCGATCGGAAATAATTGTTCATCCGGCTCCCGATTTAGTGTTCAGATCTCGTTTCAAATTTTACAAGAACCACGTTCATGTCTCCGTACACTCTTTTTCAATGTTGGCAACAACAACAGAATATATTTCATCGTTGCCATCAATACTGACGGCTGTGAATAATTGGCCGGAACACGACCCCTTAAGATGACAAACATCCAAACAGATAACAGGGCGACCGTTTCACAACAAACATGTCTTACAAGTAGCCATGCACATATACATTTTTTGGCATACCAATGAATCATGCCCCGTCTCATAGATGTGTACTTGTAATGTGCTACCCGGGTTTGATCTATATATTTCTGTTGCGTACAACTAGACTAGCTTGTATTGTTCGTCGCCATTTCCTTCGTTAATTGTTCAAGTTATGCTTCTTGCTCTTTTGGCAATACTTTGTGTAATTTTCCAAGTCAAATATTTTCTCACTGTCTCAATAATGGAAGAGATCTCCCACATAAGTTGACTTTTGAACCTATCAAAGTAATGTTCTGCCACCAATTTTGCGCTAGCGTATTGATTCTAAATTATCCTCGAACAACTGTGAGAATCGATCAAACTCTTTATTTGAAACGTTTTCTCGTCTTGCTTCCGAGAAGCATGTAGTCGCCACTCACACCCGTCTTCATATTCAGCCGTCAATCACATCCTGTCACTTTTAATGAATTTTATGACATAACCATTTTCAATAGAATATTGGGTTATTTCCTTTCTAAGAACCTTCAAAATCACCATATTCTTTCCCCAACCTAAAATATGAGATTTCTTCTCTTACCGGTCTGTTTACCACTCCATCATCCTCCGAACCGACCGGTATTCGAAGCTCCTCGTCTAGACTTCTGGAAGTTGAATGCACCTCGATTTCTTCATTTCCATATAATTGATCGAATGATTGAAGATCACCATATTCAGGAGTGACGTGCGAATACCAATCCATATCAACCTCAAAATTTGTTGGCTCATCTAAATCAACTGATCTGGATGAATCAGAATCCATCGTCGTTGCTTATAAAACAAAAATTCTATGGAGTAAGATAATAGGAAGGAGGTTTAAGAGAAAAGTTGGAGATTAAGGTGTGGATCATGAGATGCTCCATTTATAGGGTGGGAGAATGGGGGACCGTTCTCCTAGGACGATCCCCCGTTCTTCGTGTAGTCACTTCCCTCCGTGACCCCTGGATAATTGATCATCACCTGTGATCAATTATTATGTGGTCACGAGTGGCACTACACGAAGAACAGGGGACCGTTCTCATAGAAAGACCCCCTGTACTCCTGGGGGGTGCGTCTTGGGGGGTTTTCACGTGCAACCACCCTGACGGAACAACAACTCGCGTTCAGACAACGGGTCCCCGTTCTATGTGCAAAATTTAGAATGAGAGATCATCAGTTTGCTGCAAGAGGTTTTTTTTTTACTCAGTTTTTTACAGCTTAAAATTTTTTTCCAAGATAAACGTACTTTGAGGATTTTGTCCAACTTTGACCATCCTCTGAAGGTTAAAATATATTTAACCTAAAATATTTTATTATAATATTTATATTTAAAATATAAGAAATTATTAATAGATGGTTAAAATGGTAATTGACATCATTTTAATTTTATTTATTTAAGCATTCTCTTTTATAAAATGTTAGACATATATATATGACACATATTTTATTGATGAGTAATTTATTAATAATTTTTATTGTAGTCCTATTTTTTAGGCTTGGTAAAAGTATAAAATTTTAATATTTTTTAATCATGTACAATTCTATAAATTTCAAGTATAATTTAAATCTTAATGTTTGGGATAATTTGCATATTAGTTTTAAAGACATTTTTATGTATTACCAATTGGACCTTATCAACAATTTATTAATTAAATTTAGCATGCATATATCATATTTTTCATTTAATAAGTTATTTTAACTCGATTGCAAACTCCAACGATTTCATTTTGGGTGATTTTGAATTTTTTTCAATCGCTTGATAGCTTTTGAAATTGAGTTTGAAAGAACTAGAGATGTTAGATATCGAGTAATGTTAAGTTTATTCTCTAATTTTACTTATTAATTATTACAAAAGTGTCCATGATTAATTAATGGAATTAATACCATATATCACAAATAATTAAATAAGTTATTAATTAATTATTGACATGTAGGAATTAAGAATTAGAAGGTAAAAATAGAGAATAAACTTAATAATACTCTTAGAAATTAAATTAAAATATCTTGTTTAATATAAAACATAATATACACGTGTTGGATTTAATAGTTAAATTGATGACAATATTTAAATTACTAACAACATTAAGGTGGAAGCTATTTGTATAAAAAATAATAATAATTTAATATCTAATATGTATGTAGCATGAAACTTTAGGGTTTAAATACACTTTACCCTTATTATTTAGATCTTATTTGTTTAGTATAAAATACCCTCAATATTATTTAGTTAATTTTTCGCTGAAAATGATATGAGTTTTGAAAGTGAATTTAATTTCAAAATTAAGGATTGGTCAATTGACTCAATTGAATGTGAGTTGAGTCCTTTTGTACAAGTTTTTGGATTTTCACGTTGAAAATCAAATGAAAAAAATGTAGGTTCTAAGTAAATAAAAACTAATTTTATTTTACCATATTCAAGAATTAAGTTTAACCGAAATAATATCGTTAATTTACGTCAGTTTAGTTTAGTTTAGTTTGCCCAATTAACAACGAGCGTCTCAAGTAAAAAAGTATAAGGAGTGAAATTGGTCCAGGTTGAACTAGATAAATCAATCTAGACCAAGAGTTAAGGTCCTATTTGTTTTGTTCCTATTTTAAAAATAAAATTATCAATTTAAAATTTTGTTTCAAAAACTAATATGAATCAAAATGAAACATAATATTTTTTTTCAAAAATTAACAAAAACAAATAAAACCCGAGCCCGAGCCCGAGCCAATCAAAAGTCGAGCATAAACTCACTCGAACATAGCCCAAATCGACCAAACCCAAGACTAACATCAACCTTAACCAAACCAAGCAAAAATTAGAAATGATTGCAATTATGGTTCAATTCTAAAACCAATTTGGTTTAGTTTTGGCTGTTCAATTTCAACTGAGCATTGCATCCAAAGAAACCCTCGTGAGTTGACAATATGATATTTGAATTTTGAACCCAAGAATAACATTTTATTGAATAATTTATTAATGTTTACTTTTATATTTAAATAAATTAAGTGAATTTATTTTATTAAGTTTTTTAGTTCAATTCGATCCAGTTCCTAACTTTTAAAACCGAAACCAAAATAAAATTTCAGTTCTTGAAAACTAGAAGCAAATTTAACCGAACCAAATCAGGTAAGTTCGGTTCGGTTTTACGCCCCCTGAATAGTTACACACCTAGAGAGGACATTCATTCCAACCAAAATATACTATAAGTACAAGTGATGTTGGATTTGAGAGTGAAGAAAATACTTATCAGATATGGAAAGAGGATAATATGGGCTGGCAATGAGGGAGCCATTGGTTCTTTCCTTTCTCTGGTGGCGACAGATCACTCTTCTCTCTCTCTCTCTCTTTTTTATTTAATGATATAATTCTTTGGGAAAACTCAAATTATAATTACAGATTTCATAGAACAAAGTAAAATTCTACTTTGAAGTGGAATTTGGTAATTCCATGTCTGTTCTTCAACGGCTCTCTCAGTTTTATTCCATTTCTTCCTGAACACATGCAAGGAAAGAGGTTGATTTCAGCAGGGAATTACTGAATTTAGGCGTTCTCTCGTCTCTCTCTAATGGCGAAATGCAGGGAAGTTTCTTCTAATGATGTTTTCTCTACTTGGGTATGTGTTAATTGTTAGCGAAAAGGAAAGTTAGAGAGAGAAAGTTATCAGTGTTGGGTTGTCTTCAAAACCCAGCCTTTCCACCACTAACCATCTGCTTGTGTTTGCTACTTTTTCTTACTCCTTCTGTCGTAATTATACTCAAGTTGTCTCCATCCATCCAGATCGTAAAGGTAAATTCTTGCACCCTGGCTTTATTGTTCGAGTTCATTATAACTTTCTGAGTTTTCAATTTCAATTTCAAATTTTTTTCAATTTTGTTACTGTTTGAGTTTGATCTTATTTGGGTAATCGATGGGGAAAGGAGACTCCTTTTGTCGGCTTCACTGTTTTTGTTCGTTTACTGCCCTAGATGCTCTTCTTACTGTGCCTTTACTCTAAGATGTAACCCCCACACTGTTCATCTCTCTCATCTTCTGAAGCTTGTCTTTTGTTCGATTTGTTTAGAAATATTCTCAGGCTCGCTTTACCCAGATCAAATCAATGCCTTCCAGACAGAATTTGCCAATTAGCATTTCCTTCTCTTTTGTTTTCTTCCGCCATTAAAACGAAGAAGCTGCTTGGGGAATAGGGTTCTTCGGAAAGAAAATGAGGGATTTTCCATCTTGTTTTGGTGAAAATGGAGTTCAAGTAGCTGATTCTTCCTCGTCTTCTGCTTCTGCTTCTTCTTCAAGTACCAGTAGAAGTCCCCAGAATTTAGTCACCTGCATCTATCAATGCCGGTTGAGAGGCCGGACTTGTTTGATTCATGTTAGTTGGACTAAAACTTTGGTGGGTCAAGGCCTTAGCGTTGCTATAGACGATGCAGCCAACCAGTGTCTCTGCAAGGTCGACATTAAGCCATGGCTGTTCTCCAAGAGAAAAGGAAGCAAAAGCTTGGAAGCCTACTCGAGTAAAATCGACGTATTTTGGGACCTTTCTTGCGCAAAGTTCGGGCCAAATCCCGAGCCGTTGGAAGGATTTTACGTCGGATTAGTCGTCGATAAGCAAATGATTCTTCTCCTGGGCGATCTGAGAAAAGAAGCCTTCAAGAAAACAAACTCAATTCCGGCCAGCTCCGTCGCTTCGATTCTCGCCAAGAGAGAGCATATTTTCGGGAAGAAAGTGTTTTGCACAAAGGCTCGATTCAGCGAAAGTTCTCAAACTCATGACCTTTCGATCGAGTGCGACACCGTCGGAGGCACCGATCCTTGCCTCGTCTTCCGGTTGGACGGTAAAATCACGATGCAGGTGAAGCATCTCCGGTGGAAATTCCGGGGAAATCATACGATTTTCATTGACGGGCAGGCCGTGGAAGTTTTCTGGGATGTTTATAACTGGCTGTTCGGCACGTCGACGGGAAATGCCGTTTTTTCGTTCAAGACGTATTTTTGTTCAGAAAAGATGGCTGCAACTCAGCCTCTGTATGATCCAAATGTGTTTCCATTGTCATTTTCGCAAAGATTTTCCGATCCTAAAGCTCAAAGCCATGGCTTCTCCCTGATTTTATATGCCTGGAAGAACGAATAGACTCGTATGCAGATTCTTTGATTTAGTGAATACGTAGTTCTCTAGACACATAAGTTTTATCGAGGGATAGGGATGATTGTCTTGTGTTATCTGATAATATATTGTACACTTCTCGTACAACTGCAACGTTGCTGAATCCATCGGATTATAGTTTCCAATTTATGATTCTTGTGTCTGTCTTTGAAATTGTCTCTCCTTGTGTTCTAATTAGTATGGAATTTATTGTTAAATTGGAGATGATAAAGAAGATGGGCATTGATATATGCAAAGGTGGCTGATTAGTGGCTGGCCATGGTTCGGGTTCTTGCTTCTTATTTTATGACTTGGGTGAATGAGAAACGAAATGCTCTTGGTGGTCGGCCTGGGTGGAGCCTAGTTCAACGGTTCTTTGCCTGGACTTTTGTCGACGCACAAGTTGGCGTAAACAAAATTACACGATAGTCTTAGGTCTGGTCGGCCAATCTTGGATCATCGAGGAATTGCCAAAACGGAGGCGGCAGCTAGGTAGACTACACTATGGCAGCATTGAACTGCATGGTTGTGTGGTTAGATACGGAAAACATAAAAGAAATACAATACAAGAATACTAGAGTCGTGGCACGACTATGAAAACATTTAATGAAAGAAAGACAGTTTCATTGGTGTCGAGGGTTGCATCACCAATTGTTGCGCAAGTTAACTTGTTAGATACAATTATTACCCCGGTCATTCATATAGAATCAAGTTCATGTGCAGTTGAAGGTTGGACAAGATCAAGCCTAGTCTTAAAACTAAAACAATCAAAGTCCGACCCACGATCATGTTAGACTATATCGTCAACCTTGAACTAGATGATAAGGTTTAATGGTTGGCGCACATTTTCTATTTCATTATTTCGATCAAGCTTCGTTCTCGGAATCCACTTCCCAATTTGCCCTCGTATATGTGTTTTTTAAAGGTAATCTAATTTGCTTTTGCTATGATGGTAAGAGGGAAAAAGTGAAGATTGTAATGCAAGGGTGTTATTGTAATTAAAATCAGGTAAATGGGAATACGAATTTAAATTAGGAGATAAAATAAAATAATAATAAAAAAATAGGGAATGCGGCAGCGCGCGCGACAAAGGAATCTAGGGTTAACTGAATAAACCATGGTTAAGGTCGCTTTCCTAAGTCTATTTATGCCCTTCTATAACTCCCGTGATATGAGCTGGCCATTAGATGTTGTAGTCAGTTAATTCCATAAACACCCTTCTGATCTTTCTTCAACTTAATATAAAAAGACATGTTTAAGGAAGAAATTAAATGTTTTTTTTTTTTTTTTTTGTGTTTTTACTTAAAAATAAAATCATTAATTTCACCTTTTTTATGTACAACAGTTTTAATAAGGCAGAACACGTAATTTTTTAAATTTATTTGTCTAATAATCTAAAATTCAATTATACACAAATTTCACATTATTATACACAATATTTGTTTAACTACAAAAATTTAAATTTTTATAACTACTGGATCTCTCACATATTCTCTCTCCTCTCTCTAGGAGTCCCCTTCTTTTTTTAGTTTGATTAATTTTTAGCACATTAATAAAAAAATCCTAAATTATTAACGAAATTATTATTAAATTAAAAATTTGTAAACTCTTGTGTAAACTATGTTTGTTAATAAAGGTGTCCAAAGTTCGAGAGCGAAAGCCAACTCACAATAATTTCAACACGAAAATTATATGGCTGTCTCCCGAACTTAAATTCTAAACTGCTATTGAAAGTTGCTTTGTTAATGTAGTATAGTTTAAGTGTAATTTTTTTAATGAATATAATTTAATAGAGAGTTTATTAATGACCTTTAAGAGTTTGTTTTTGTTAATTTCTATTTCATTATTTATTTATTTAATAATTTTAATTTTTAGACAAAAAATTAATAAATTAATTTTATATAATTATAATAATGTTATATTTATTTTTGTATTTCCTAAATAAATGACATGTAAAATATATAAAATTAAAGTGTAGTCGCAAAATTACTATTGTTTTAACAACACAACTCCTAAACTATCTTAAGAGTTGTATATGACTCACTTCATTTTTTATCTTTGAACAATTTTATTTAAATGGGTGAATTTCAAGTCTATAAAGTTGACCGGAGTAAAATATACAACATAAAATTTGTTAATAAATTTGTTGTTCAAAATTGGCTAATGTGAGGGACTAACTCATATTAGTTGGGTTACACAATTTTATATCGTTTGAGAACCTAAAAAATATATTGTTTATAAATATATTCTCTACCTTACTTAATGCAATGCGTTTTGTGCCAACTCTAACAACAAAACTAAGTGAGTTTCGACTCAAAATAAATAATATTGTATTGTGAGTATTATAGAGACATTACAAATGATATCAGAATCACTGCTCAATCAGAAATATAGTCGACAAAGGCGTAGGACGTTGAAGAAAAGAGATTGTACAGTCTACCATGTGAAAGTAAAAAGAAAATCCAATCTGAAAGGCAGATTCATACTATTAGGGTGTACAATCATAAATTGTTTGAAAAAATCAAAAATAAATAATTTATAATTCAAAATATTTTGGCTCAACTCTAAAAATAAAATTACGAAAGTTTTGATCAAAAAATAATAATATTATATTAAAAATATTGAAAAACTTAACTTAAATCTAGTTGAGAAGGAAAAATTTATTCAGCTTAGTTTGAGACCATAATCTTTTTTAATAAAATAAACTTTTAAATTTTTTATATTATTTAATTTGTTATTTTACTTATTTGATTAGTTTTATTTCCATAAAAAAGAGATTTATTTATTTATGATAAAACAATTAAAAAAATAGCTGGCAAATACCAGGACATACTGTCTCGTCTGTATTCCTTTCTGGTTCTTACAGGTGGCATACAGCTGTATTATTCCTCTCCTAAAGATCAAAATACCCTCAAGTACTTCATGTAATTACGCTACCCTGCTTCCAGTTCCATACGACATCGTTCCGCAAACGGCTGCGACCGTTAAAAATAGTCATATTCGGTTATGATGTTTTTGCCCCTTTCAACGGTAACTTGCTCAGTCTAAGACAAGCTAAAAGACAAAAAGTCAGAGGGTTGACCTGGGTGCAAATCTGTCTTTTCATTTCATTGAGTTCTTATAAAGTAAGACAGAGCCGTAATTCTCTTACAGCTCTGAGGGTAATTTGGTAGCTTCGTTATTTTCCAAATATTTTGTTGTGAAAAGAAAACACCCATACTAGGAAGAAGAAGAGGTTGAGAGATGAGAAGAAAGAACGAGCAGTGAGTCACATGGGCGAGTCGAGTGACTCGGTTTCCATTGACATTGATGTAGTTTCTCTAGGAGGGAAGGTAAATCTTTCCTCCAGTTGACAATTTGTATCTGCTTACCTGTTTCTACTTTCTGTTTTTGTGAGCTTCAGTGTAATTCTTGTAGGAATATGTGGTGAAAACTAGTAAAGGCTCAATCTCTGTGTTTGTTTCTGGGGATCAAGAAAAGCCTGCATTGATAACATATCCAGATGTTGCTCTCAATCGTACGATTCTTTCTACCTCTTTTTAATTCAAGTTCGCCGTTGAGAGACTACGATTCCGACATTTTCCCATTTTTGTTGTGTTGATTGAAAAGTTTGAGGTATTCTTTGAATGAAATTTGAATCGGGATCTCAACGGACTTCATTTTGAGATTTCCTCTAGATTTAATTGAATCAAAGGTCAAGTCGTCACTTAATTCAATCAATATGGAATCATCATGTTCCCTACCGTAATAGTTAAATCTGAATTTGAAAGCAGTTTGAAGTGTTTTTGACCGTGTCATGATCACTTAGTGATCAAATCTTAAGCTGCTTCTTCATCTCATTCGTTAAGTAGAAGATTAGAAGTAATGATGTCCTTGATTTTCATAACGTGAAGCTTTAGAAGATATCGTGAAATCTATAACTCATTCTGACAACCAGTCTGTTTGAATCAAAATATCCATGAGATTTTCTTTGTTCTTGTACCTTGGATGCTTTTATACCCTTTGTTTGCTCTTTTTTTGTGTTTAATTTAGTGTCAAGCAACTATCATTTCGACAAATGTCATTAATCTTCCGAAGCCTATCACTCCAGCAGCATGTAGTACTATAACGTGATCTTGAATATTGATATGATTGAAAATTTAAACCATCTTTTGAATTCTTTATAACTTTACTTTGCTGTTTCTGCACAGACATGTCATGTTTCAATGGTCTCTTCTTTTTTCCTGATACGGCTTCTTTGCTTCTTCATAACTTCTGTATTTACCACATTGATGCCCCTGGGCACGAGGTCAGCAACATTTTTTTTTTTTTTCATTTTTGACAATTTCTAAATCAAGATTCCAATACATTAAATATCGAAGAGTATTTCCAGCTCGGAGCAGATGTGATTTCTTCTGATGTCCCCGTGTTGGACGTTGACGACCTTTCTGATCAAGTAGCTGAAGTTCTTGATTTCTTCATGTATGTATTTCTTCACTTCCTTTTGTCATTTTTTCTTCTTGGCCTATTTTTTATTATATTTGATAACTGATGATCATGGATACTTGCTATGAGTCAAAAATAATGTTATCATTCCAAGTGTCACTTTATGTATGGCTAAAGTTTTTTACTATACTAATGGTAAAACCATGCCATTCGAGCGTCATTGGATTTGTCACACATACTAGAATGATGAGTCTTTTTTTTGGATGTTTCTATTATGGTTTTCTTCATATATAATGCTTAACATTATAAAATTTCTTCAAAATGGCTCTCAATACATTTTTTTTTCCAATAATTTCGTGCTTTTCTGGTTTTAAACACATTATCCAATCACTCTGATATGTATCCAATTACAATTTATGTATAAACTTAAATTCCTTTCGCAAGGAAAATCTTTCGTTTTTGCATAGATTGTGTTAAAAAATGTATCGATGATTAAATTACTCCTCAATATACAAACTTAAACTCTTGATATCAAAGCTAACGGTCCTAAGTTCGAATCTTGTCAAGTCAAAATATTAATGCCATCAAGAAAATTCATATGTAAGAACCAATAAAAAAAAAAAAATTGGTCTACATGTGAGGATGGTTGGTAATTGATCTGATTGTTGGTGAAACATTAATCAAAGCATTACTAAGAAATATGTTTGAGCTGAGCTGCATATCTCATGACTTGTTCTTCCAATGAAATTATTCGATCTTTGTGAATCAGGTTGAAAGAGGTTTTGTGTCTGGGTGTAACAGCTGGTGCTTACATTCTAACTCTCTTTGCAGTAAGTGGACAAATTCTGCTACTTTTTACTTTTGACGATAATGTCGATATCCTCTCGGAAATTTGTCTTACAAGGACTGAAAATGTAATAAGGAAGATCTCCCTAATCTGTCTATGTCTCTTCCTGCAAATTTTCCTGCACCGCAGCTGAAATATAAAGAACGAGTGCTTGGTCTGATTCTCGTTTCCCCTATTTGCAAAGTGCCTTCCTGGACAGAGTGGATTTACAACAAGGTTACATCTTTATCTCTTAATGAACATCACTTTTATGAACTACAAATAGAAATTATTGTAAGCTCATCGCATATTCATTCATAAAATGTTTAACAAATAGAACTCTTTTCGCTGATGAATGCAGGTCTTATTGAATTTGTTATACTTTTATGGCATGTGTGATGTAATGAAGGAATGTCTACTTCAACGTTACTTTAGTAAGGTACATGCTGGTGTGAAATGACTGCCTCAGGTCACTTGATGATCTTGGTTGTTTAAACTTGAAATTCTTCACATTCTTGACGCAGGAGCTCAGATGTGGAATGCAAGGAACGGGGTCGGAAATAATACGAGTTTGTCAAAGGGTAAGCTCGATGTTCGTCAACTCTTTCTGACAATATGTTGATGTGGGAAGCAAGGTTTAGACTAACTAGATATGAAATAAGAGAAAATATGGACACAGACAAAAATAGGCTCAAAAAGCAATAAAATTTATTAGTTGGTGACAATAGTGATAGAATTCAACGTGACTTGAATTCTGTTTGGTTCAATTAATTGGATTTGTGTTAGAAATCTCAACTTATGTAGAATTTGGATTTAATTTTATAACTATATACTTGAGTTGTAAAACTCGTAATACCTTGATTTTGGGACAATGAATTTTTCATTTATCCGATTTTCGATCAAGGTACTCCGCGTAAATTTCAGCATCCCATTTTTCCTTGTTCTTTTTCATCATCGTGTTCGATTTCATCATCTTCGTATTGTTGGAAATATCTCATTTTCTGCCTTAACCAGCCATAAACTAGATTATAATCATTCTCGACGCAAAATTGAGAAGTGATCCTATTTTTTTCATAAACAACTCGTGTAATTCTTTGCGAATGATCAAAACCTAGCTTCTACCTTCAATTTAACAGTTTTCTTTGTATGATTTCAGTTGCTCGATGAAAGACAGAGTTTGAACGTCATGCGATTCCTTCAAGCGATGAACGAGTATGACCTTACTTCCTTCAATCAAACTATGGACATTACATGTTTCTAAGCATAGTTTTGAATTTACAACACAGATATGAATGATTCCTCCGTTTGATAAACTTAAGTATAAAGTCTTGTAAACTAGACTATTGTGTGATGTTTTTAATAAGCGAGTGTATTTATTTGTATATTTTGTCACGATATATCCCAACACGTCATCAAACTTGGTGAGTTATGCTCTTAGTTTAATCTATCCTATTTATTTATCTATTTTGGATGATGCATGAATTTAGTTCGAAAATTTTATTTCAGGAGATGCGACATTAGTGAAAGATTGAGGAAGTTGCATTGCAAAACACTTATATTTGTTGGTGAAAGCAGTCCATTTCATGCTGAATCTTTGTACATGAATGCAAAAATCGATTCAAGAAGTTGTACTCTCGTCGAGGTATCTTTTATCTCGTCATTTATTTTGCTTATCAACTTGTTAAGGGAAAGTTAGAACCAGACGAACCGACCAAGTTGATAAATTAAAAACAATTTAAAAAACAAAACTTGTGGGTTGAAAATAATTTAATTCTCTATTATGTTGCAGTTTAATCAATGAGACAAATTTTAGAAAGAGAGGTATTGATAAATTACAAACAATTTCAAAAACAATTTTTTTTTGTCCTTAAATGTTTATTTGAAATGGGGTTAATATTTTGACTTAGATCGTATTTGAACTTAGAAATCTAACTCTAATATCATAATAAATTACCAATAATTTTAAAAGTTTAATATTGTCGGTCGAGAATAATTTAATCATATATATTTGTTAATACAAGTCTTGCATGAAAATTAGTCAATAAAAATCGAGAATGGATAAAGTGTTTGTTTAGAGTTTACCTCAAACCCAAAAAAACCCATGTGGACATCAAACGGGGGAGAAAATATAAGTGTTTCTACTTAACTGTGATCGGCCAAGATCATAGGATTTATGAGTTGTGTTCATGATGATAGGTTCAAGAATGTGGATCACTAGTGACAGAAGAGCACCCTTATGCCATGCTGATTCCAATGGAGCTATTTCTCATGAATTTCGGCTTTTATAGACATCGAAGCTTGCCTGTGTGGTCGAGTTGTGGCTCAAACCCGACGAGCCCCTCTAGCCATTGTTGTATTGCACCAGAACTTCTTTCCCTGGAGAGTCTTGGAGTCAAGCTCAAACCCATCAAAACCCGTGTCGATATCGAATTGAGATGATGCAATTAAATTTATTTTTTATTTTTTGTTTCAACATGTTTATAGAATATTTATTTGTTCTACATCAATGTATACTAGTGAGTAAGTAAGTAAGTAGTGCACAAGTAAAATCTAAGTGAACAAAGTAATGTGACCCGTTGAGTTAGAGTGAATTGTCTTGTTGTGACAAAATTATTTTTATAATGTATCAGTAGCATTTGTAATTAATTTATTAATGCAAATAATATATTATTTTAATTATTTATAATTTAAGGTAATATTTAAATTAACCTTCGCACGAAATGTTTAACAAAATAGAGACCGAAGCAATTTTGTAAATAAACTCACACTTAAAGTATAAAAAATATAACAAAACATTATATGATGAGTCTTCGTTCTCAGAGAACAGCCCCTCCATCTCCGTGCCAACCAAGAACGAGGATGGTGACCACTTATCTTCCCATCCCCCCTCCTTCAATTCTGTACTTTATAAATTAAATTTAAAAAAATTTAGTGATTATTTTCAAAAACATACTAAACAATATTAGATTTTTTTGAAATTTTTACAGCATATTCAACCTATTATAGAAATAATTTGAAAAGTTTAGTGATTTTTTAACACATGTACAATTTATTATAATTTTTTACGTTTGTGTTATAAAATAATTCATTAAAATTACGCATTTTCTCTAAAAATTATGAAACTTTCACAATAAGTTCTCTTTGTACTCTTAGTTAGAAGTGCAAAATGGCTTGCAAAAACAAGCTTTCATATATTTATCTATAGTTTTAGACTCAGGACTATCTATTCGATCTTTTATAAAAGTTTAAGACTAAATGTATGATAGTTTCTTTTTGTCAACTCTTTTGCAGCTCTAACTCATAGTGCAAGGAGAGTTTATTTGAAAGTTTCATATTTTTTAAATTAAATACATAATTTTAATGAATTATTTTATACAACAAATGTAAAAAATTATAATAAATCATAATAGTGTTAAAAAATCACAAAAATTTCTAGATTATCTTTTCATGATATGTTGAACATGTACTAAAAAATTTAAATAAATTCAATATTATTTTATATATTTTTTGAGATAGCCATTATAAGTTTTTTAAATTTAATTTATAACGTGAAAAACATAAAACTACCATGTATTAGTTTGTTAAGTTTTTCTTATTTGGAGGTGAGTTTGTTTGCAAAATGATTTTAGGAATTTTTTAATCAAACACCCCATACGTAAAAGGTTATTGTGAACATTACCCCATAATTTATCAGTAACTAAACCATATATATGGTTATTTAAATGTAAAATTATTTTGTAAATATTTTGTTTTGAAAAATTACAAGTGCAAATTTTGCGCATTTTATTACCATTAACAAAATTTTTATTTAAATTAACGTCCAAGCTTCTATTCGATCTGACTCCAAAAATTAAAATTGATACATTGCTGGATGTGAATGCTATTTTTCTATCCTCTCATATTTATTATAATTTAAATGAAGAAGTCCAATTTAAATCTCAAACTATGAGGTCATATACAATTTAAACATTAAATTATGTTGGGCTACAAATCAAATTTTATAATATCTCTAAGGGAACAACTTAGTTATTGTTGTTAAATACACTCGCGGTCACTAGTATATTAAGCGAGGGCGACCGTGTTTCACATGAGTGCGACTGTGTTTTAATGAGGATGACCTCTGCGGTGGTCCGCATATAAAAGGGCGACCACAGATAAAAACGAAGGCGACCTCACCTTAAATGCAGAGGTTGCCCTTGTGCAAAACACGGTAGCTCGCACTTAAAATGCGGGGGGATGGAGACTGCAAGTGTAGTTAACAGTGAAAGTTGACTTGTTTCCTAGAAATAATATAAGGTTTAGTTTGTGCCCAAAAACAGTTTGAAGTTAAACTTGTCTCTGATCCTATAGTTTGAGTTTTAAATTGAACTTTTTCCTAATTTAAACAAGACTAATATGAGAAAAATATATTAGAAGTATAATTTATACTCACACCATAATATATAACTCATATGACTATATAATATAAAGATTAATTTATATCTTATTTTAAAATTTGAAGTACAAAAATAAAAAAAGTTCAAGTAGTTAGCAGCCCAACTTAAGCTAACTTCCAAGTAACCGAACCGAATCGAACCGACAAGCATTTAGGTTTTTGTAGACCGAAATCAAAATCGGTGGAACCGAACCAAAACTATCGGTTTGGTTTCGAGTCGGTTTGGTTTGACATATTATAAAAAAAAATTAAAATGTATTACATACCTTAAAAATAAATAAAATTATGCAATGTCCCAATTAAAATACTGAAAAACAAAGTATAAAGTAATATTATCCGTTATCAAAAGCCAAAAAGTGCTGAAAAATGCCGAATAATATCTGCTTCAAGTCTTCAACTATTCCGCCAAAATTGGAACATTATCTCCATTTTATATTAACTCCATTTTATATTTAGGATCTAGTACAATTGCCACATACATCAACAAATTGATTTTATCACAACTACCTTAATATTTGTCAAACTTTTTTTGCATCAATAGTCATTCTCCTCATCAATGCATTATCACACTCAGAGTACTCTTGGATAACCATTTTTAAATTACACGCTTCACTAATATAAATATTGGAGGTAATATTTAAGTAAACATAAACAACAACAGTTGTATTGTAAAAAATCTTCAAAAACTTGATAAACTCTCTAATATTAGCTCAGTCTTCTATTGTGGGTGGTCTTTCGTTTTCTCCATCCAAATCAAGAAAATAATGACAATCAATTTCAATTAACTTTGTAAAAACACTTTCATACTTTTCGGCGCTTTCTAACATAAATATGTAAAATTCTATCGAGTGGGTACATCAAGACAAATATTACTTTTGCAAATGATCTTTATATTTTCAACACATTTTCTAAATTGTTATAGCCTTGCAGGGAAAAATCAAATATATTTCACATCTCTACGAACTCTTGCAATAGACACTTGATGATCTTTTAAACCATCACACACAATCAAATTCATGCAAAACATCAAAACATGCATGCGTTCTCCAGTCAAAACTAAACAATTCCAATTTTTAATAGTTTTGATTAAATACGAAATTACAATATCATTCAAAGAAGCATTGTCAACTGTAATTTTCAAAACATTTTCAATTCTCTATTCAAACAAGCATATTTCTACTTCTCTATCAATCGTTTCGCCTTTATGATTCGAAATTAAGCAAAAATTGATAATTTTCTTACACAAGATCTAATCGCTATCAATATAATGAGAAGTTAATACCATGTAACTCAAATTTTGAATAGAAGTCCATGTATCTGTAGTCAAGCACACTTGCTGAGATATCTTTCTAAAATAATATTTCAATTTTATTTTTTCTTTGTCATAAATACTCGAAATATCTCATGCAATGATAGTTCTAAAAGGTATAGAAAACTTTGGTTGAATATATTGCGAATATGTTCTAAAACCCTCTCATTCAACAAATTTCAAAGGTAATTCATCAATAATAATCATCTTTGCAAGCAGTTTTCGATAAGTTGCAAGACTAAAATAAGTTACATTCATTCTCCCTCCTATATTATGATAGCTTAATATTTTTTGTTTCCTATCGTTACTTGCCAATAATTTGTTGCAAGTAAGAATGTGTCTTTTCAAGTTTGATGTTCCATTCTTCGATGCATGATATGTATATGACTGTAAACAATAATTACATTTTGCTATAGGGTTGCTATTATCAGAACTTTCAATTTTAGTAAAATGTTCTCAAATTTCTGATTTTTTCCTTTTCATTTAACTAAGAGTAGGACCCTTACACTTTTAGTAAGGTTTTTCATTCTAAAATAAGATAATGCAGGCATTTAAGAAAAAAACCAACCAAGTAGATTCAAATGCCAAGAAAATTATAAGTATTATTTTTCCTAATTTACATCTCTATGCTTCATGAAGGTCTAAACTAAGAAAGAACTCACAATGAAATTAATATAAATCAAACAACAATATTCGGTTTTGATAAGAATTATCGATTTAATGCAAATTGCAAACCATAAATCCACGAAATAACATAACACACTCTCGGTTACCCACTCATGGCCGAAGAGTGAACTCAAATAGAACACACTCTTAATCACTCATAGCTGAACACACTCTCAAAACTCTAACAAAAAAATTAACAACAATAAAACACCATAAAACTATAAAATTAACAACAACAAAACATCACAATAAAACCGCACAGAATGTTGCTCTCAGTCACTCCCGAAGAATCTCCCAAAATAGCCAAAGAAAAGCAAAATAAGCATAGATTGAATGAGACGCTTACAACGAGTTGAGAACGGAAAACGGTTGTTGCCTGGTCGATGGTCAAGCGTCGAGAGTCGAGGTCGAGTGTTCTACTTCTGTTAATCTATTCTGCGCAGTGCCATCTAGAGAAGAAGAAAATAGAAATTAGGGCTTTATTACAAAATTGAATAAAATACGGTTCGGTTTGGTTAATTCCTGTTCTGGATGATCCAAACCAAAAACTAAACCAATATATTTGGTTCTTATAAAATAGAATTGTATTTCTTTTTTTTTTTGCTCAAAACCAACCAAACCGATTCGATTTCACTGGTTCTGGTCTAGTTTTTTGTTCTGGTTCGGTTTCGTACCCCTACTTCCAAGTAAGTAGACTTTTCATCGCTTTGGTTGATCCATTCTACATAGCATAACTTTGAGATCTCATTAATTAGCGAAGTAAGAAATGTCACAAATGGCGGATGCTAATTGCTATGCACTTGAATAATTATTTATGACTTTTGCATTTGAAAATTAAATATTATAAACTGTACGAATTGTAATTTTATGAGTTTCTTACGTTTTGACGTGACATTCGTCAATGATAATTAAAATAAATAATTAATTTGATCAATTAATGAATGTCATATTAAATAAAAGTTAAAAGGTAAGAATAGATTAAAAAAAAAATAACATTACCATTTAAATATTAAAACATGGGGATTTGTTTTTTGTTTTATTTTTTAACTTTGATAAATGTCAAGTATAATTTTCAACGGTGAAAAGTTGGATCCTTTGCTTGCATTTCAAGAGCAAGAGTTCGATGAAGGTTTTTTTTTTTATTTATGAATCATACTTTAAGCACAAATTTGTTAATTAAGACAGTTTAAGAGCGAATTTGCTAATAACTCATAGTTTAAGAGTTTTTTTTCGTTAGTTATTCTCATTTTTTAACACAACCATCAAATAGTAGAAAATCAATAACTACAAACTTGATATATAATTATAAATGGTAAAATATTTAAAAAATAAGAAATATTATTTTTTCTAAATTTTGATTTTATACTTCATTAATACAATAATGCTATATTTTATTCATTAATCCATTAATTGGGTTATATTATTAGTAGTTAAATATTGATAAACCAAGCATCACAAGCATATTATTGACTAAAAGTAATGTTATAGTTATACTTTGTTCTTACCTGTAACATCGTGACACTGATTAACTAGTATAATTAATTAATTATTTTATTTATTTATAATTTATCATATTAATTATAATAATTAAAAAGTAAAAAATTAAGAAGAAAAAAATTAGAAGGTCAACGAAACGTTGATTAATAATAAAAATGTGTAAAATCCAAACTATAATATTACTAACAAATTCGCTCTTAAACTATTTAATATTAAATTATCATAAACGAATCTTAAACTATCATTTGTTAACAAACAAACTTCAAACTATCATTCATTAACAATCTAACTATTTGCTATCACCCACAGTTCAAAGGTGGTCGTTTGTAGTTGAAATCAGTTCAAAACACGATCGAGACATGCACGACCTTAGCTCCACACGTTCGTACTCACAGTTGCCTGTAGTGAAAAAGTCGTCGCCTAAACTTGAAATGAGTGTAAAATATGTTCAGGAACAAGCGACTTCGTCTCCACATGGTTGCACGCATTTGAAATAAGTACAAACGTAATGGGGAACAAACAACATTGACTTTACGCAGACATACGAGCGATCGCTTGTAATTAAAAGACGATCGACCATGCTTGAGTTTAATGAAGGTCAACTTGCTAATTTAAGATAGTTAATTTTTTTTTGTTAATAAATATATTTTAAGATATGTTCGATAAAATGTGCTGGTTAAGGTATTATTATTATTATCTTTTTTTTTCCTATAAAATAAATGACAATTACCATTATGAATCTCAAACTATTAAGGTTCATATTTTTAAACCTAAAGTATAAATTTTAACAACTTAAACCTTAACTTATTGAAAAACTAACAAAATAAACTTTGGCGGACATCCTATATTCGTCTGTTCTCAATTTTTGCCTTTGAACAGACGGACTGTCGAAAACATAGTCCGTCTATTCCCAAATTTTGCCGTAGAATGGACGGACTGTTGAAAACACAGTTCGTCCCTTCTATAATGGACGGACTCTCTACAGCACTATCCATCCGCTCTTCAAATTAGGGGCTAGAGTGAACAGTCAGGACCCTCTAAGGGTGTGTCGTGTGTCTGTTCTATCGATTATATCATAACTCTTTTTGTCTGAAGCTCATTTTGTGCGCAAAAATATATCGACTGCTCGCGATTTCATCTCTACCCTCACCATTTTTTTGCATAAAATGGACCGAAATTTGTTTCAGGTTAGGTTACATTATCAATTATAAATGATTTAGTTTGATTTTTAGTTAGTTAATGTGTGAAATCTAAAAGTTTCACAGAGAGAACGGTCACTACTCTCAGAGGGTGCGTTCAATCCCTTTATTTTCATAGAGTGGAGGGTGGTGACCATCTGACACTGTGTCCGATCTCTCAATTACATATGGTCACCACCCTCCAACAGTACGTCTGATCTTTCTATTTTCGCCAAGAGCGGAGGGTCACCACCCTCCGACAGTGCGTCCTATCTTTAAATTTGCTAATACCAAATTTTTCTTTTTGATTTTTTTGCAGATTATCGTCATAAATGGCTGAGAGATTAGTTGATGCAAATGAGCTTACGAACATAGAGTGATATTCGGAGGAGCACGCTCCCATATACGATAATATTCAAACATTCGATCACTTATAGGGTAATGGAGAAATATAGGTGCATTCAATATCGCAAACTCTAGACGATGAGCTTCGATCACCGTTGAGGTCGTATGATGACGAGATGCAAAGTATACAAGTAAGGGAAGATAATTCGGATGTTTTTACTTTGGGTAGACAATATAGTTTTTTATAGGCCATTCAAGACGAAATACGAGATTATGCTTTGAAAAATGGATTTGATATCAAATTCGTTAAATATGAGAGGACGAGACTCACTGCAGAGTGTCAAGGAGGATGTGATTGGCGACTGCATGCTTCGGTCATGCAAAATCAATTGACATTCCAAATAAAGTCTTACATTAAAGATCACAGTGTGTAAAGACAATTAATAATAGACATGCTTCGGCAAATTGGTTGTCATTACAATATTTAGATAGGTTCAAAAGTCAACCAGACTGAGAACTTACTTCTATTATCGAGACGGTGAGAAAGGAATATAGAGTGAACATTACGTCCAGTCTTGCTAGAAGAGCAAGAAGCAAAGCAAAATAAATCAATTATGGGAGGATAGACGAACAATTCTAGCTACTCCATGCATACTCAGAAAAAATATTCAGATCAAATCCGGGAGCAAAGTGAAAATACATGGTTACGGGTGGCGAGGGTTGAGATAGGAAGATGATATTTGAAAGATTGTGGATATGTATGGCTGCTTGCAAGACAAGTTTCCTTAACCGGGGCATACCTATTATTTGTTTAGATGGATGTAATCTCAATAGTTCTTACCTCGGCCAATTACTCATGGTTGTCAGTATTGATAACAACAATGACATATATCTCATTGCCGTAGCCAATGTGGAGTCAGAATGTAAGTTAACTGATGTCCTGTGTCATAAGATTATAAAACAGCTGTAGAAGCTAAAAGAGGCAGCTAAAACTTGGAGAGTTGATGTAGCAGGAGATGCACGCTTTGAGGTCAGCAACGACAACGAACAATATGCGTTGACCTGAATGTAGGAGAGTGCAAATGTCAAACGTGGGAGATTACTAAAATCTCATGTGTTCATGTCATTCCATGCATTAATTTCATGAGTCGGCCGTTGGAACAGTTTGTACATCGATACTATCACCGTGCTACATATTTGGCGATGTACTTAAACTTCATTCGGCCCATTAATGACCAACAAATGTGACCAGAACCAAATGATCGAACCCCAATCGTTCCGCCCGAGATGAGGTGCCAACCTGGTAGGCCAAAAAAGAAAAGAGTGTGTGGTGTCAATGAGCCGTCTATTTCAAGAGTTTCTAAAAAGGAATCTATGATGTTGTATGGTAAATGTCGACGTCTGGAGCATCATAAACGTACATGTACTGAGATGAGATCGACTTCAAGCGCTGCTGTTTCGCACGACACATTTATGGGTTTTCAAACATTTAACGGGATGCAGCTACATTTTTACTCATTGTTCTCATAAACAAACTTTTATTATTATATTTTCTAATATAACTGTCATTTTGTGCAGGAATCTACGACAATGCGGTCATGGAAGAGACTGATGAACTACCAGGCGATGACGAGGAGATTATGGAACATTTTTATTTTATACATTAATGTATATTATAGTTTATAATGTAAAACTATACTCGACCATTGTATTTTATAATTGAAATTGCATTTGTAATTTATGGACATCTTATTTAAAGAATTATAATTGTAATTTATAACTATGGTAATTTATGGAACTGCTTGGTTATTTGAATATACCAGAACTGTTTACTACTATATATGGAGACTCATAGCACAAAGGAAAATAATGTGAAAAAATTAAAAATTTGGGCAGAGTTTCCTTCGTTTTTTGAATCTTCCAAAGACAATATGAACCTGCATATTCAATTACCCAAACAGTTCCAAAATTTTGCATCAAAATGAAGTCCATCAAATTACATTACATCAAAATAAAGTGTATCAAACTAAAGTATATCAAATTCAAAAAAAGTTCATCAAAACTAAAGTACATCAAATAAAGTGCATGAAACTAAAATATATCAATCTACATCATCTAACTAAAGTAAATCAAACTAATATACATCAAAGTAATGTATATCAAACTAATGTAATCAAATTAAAAAACAAAACATGCTACGCTTGGACTTCCTCTTCACAGGTAGTCCATCATCTCCTATCTGCACGAAATGAAAGTTATTTTAGCAAATAAAAATTATAATGAAAGTAATAAAATAGTTTAAAATGTACCTGCGTCATCGCCCGCCATCGTCCTCATCAGCGCCCTCTATAGGTTGGTCGTCGTCCTCATCGCCCTCCATAGTCTGCTCGTCGTCCTCATCGTCCCTCGTCGGTTGGCTTGGTTCGTCATCACCCCTCATCCAATCTAGGATGATCTGTCTTGTACCTCTCTAGTAGTCGAATATATCTCTTTAGTAGTTCATCATCTGTTTGATGGAGTCCACCACCTCTGTCAACTTCTCCTCAACCCGAAGGACTTTGTCTGAGAGAAGATCTATATCCGACTTACTAGTCCCTATGAGTGATGTGGTCATAGGAGCCTCTCTATGGAAGTCATCTTGGGGGGTCTCCTCATCTATCCTGGACATCCATATCTCGTCTGTTTCAACGAGATATATCCTAATCAAATGAATCCTGCAAAAAACTTCACTGGTTCGTTGTGATCTCATCTGCTCTCCAGGTGGTAACTGAATACTGAAATTCTCGACGATCTTCATAATCAACATAGAGATCTCATTAACTTCATGGATCTCTACGTGATGGAGAAGGTGTACATCCTACTGATGTACACCTTCTCCATCACGTAGAGATCCATGAAGTTAATGAGATCTCTATGTCCATGCCGCGGTAAAAGAGTGTGTGACATCAAATTGTGGATTACGCGAGCTTTTGCGTTCAAATCTTTAGTTGCTGGCTTAGGAGACCTCACAATGTTAGGGTTCCGATTAATTAACCTTAAGAACTCTATTCCCTCGGCTGTTCCCATAAAATGACAGTTCCGGACTGCTTGGTAGTATCTCTTAACCTCTTCATCGGCAAACCAGATCAACTGATTGACCGTCTCCGGAGTAATCACAAACTCCATACTTAATATGTACGTCTTTATAATTCCTGACCTTCCGGAAAAGATCATATTGGTATAGAATAGGCAAACAATACGGTCACAATTATCGGCCCGCAAATCCAACGCCCCTTCAAGGCCGATACTAGCGAACATCTTCTGTATTCTCAAATATTACCAACCTCTAAAATCCACATACTTGGAAAGCTGATCGGTGCAACAAATCCAGCTAATACTACTCATCACAAATCTGACTGCGAAATTCAGTAGACCAAAACTCCGACTGATTCGACCGTGGCGGCCTCACTACTGGCCGGTTTAACGATCCGGCTTGTGAAGACGTAGGTCCCCGACGTTTCGGCGATTCACCCTTTCGCCTAGCATATGATCTCTCAACCATTTTAGTATATGCCGATTTGAATAATTAGCACAGATCGAAATGAAAAATATGGTATTATCAAATTTAAGGATAGGACGCACTATCGGAGGGTGGTAACTCTATGCTCTCTGAAAATTGGGCAATCAGACGCACTGTCGGAGGGTAGTGACCCTCTGCTCTCTGAAAATCGAGAGATTGGACGCACTGTCAGAAGGTGGTGACTCTCCCCTCTCTGAAAATCGAGAGATCGGACGCACTCTCTGAGGGTGGTGACCGTCCACTCAGTAAAATTCACAGAGATTGGAAGCACCCTTTGAGTGTGGTGATCGTCTGCTCGGTGAAATTCACAGAAATCAGACATACTCTCTAAGTATGGTGACCACATTAACTAGCTAAAAATCAAACTAAATCATTCATAATCGATAATGTAATATAAACTGAAGTAAATATCGGTTGATTTTTTGCAAAAAAACAACGAGGAGTCGAAAGGAAATCGCGAGCAGTCGATAATTTTCGTGGAAAATGAGTTTTAGGTTATGATATAATCAACAGAACGGACGCACGCTTAGAGGGTCCGAACCGTCCGCTTTAGCCCTAGTTTGACGAATAGACAGGAAGTGTTGTTGAGAGTCTGTCTGTTATAGAATGGATGGACACTGTTTTCAACAGTTTGTCCATTCTATAGTAAAATTTGAGAACAGACAGACTGTGTTTTCAACAGTTTGTTCGTTCTCCGGTAAAAATTAAAACCAGACAGAGATAAATCGTCTATTAAAATTTATTTTGTTAGTTTTTTAATAAATTAAATTGTGAATTATTAAAATTTATATTTTAGAATTTAAAAATTCCCAAGTGAACTTCACGTCTAAGTAATTGCCCAAAAGTAAAACAATTTCTTCCCCTCTCTCTACTATGGTGGCGCATTATTGTTTATTGGTAGCAGAACCACTACAATTCGCCTATCTCTGCGCTCCTTGACTTCCAATTCGCCAAATCCATTTCGCATTACCTTCCAAAAGCTCTTCTTAAGCTTTCTTAGACCTTCATTACTGGACAAATTTCTTATCCTCGGCATCTCTTCCTCTCCAGATACCTCTTTTATTCCGTCCATCGCCCACCACTCCGCCTCTTTTTTTCCCTGTCCTTTTCCGCCTAGAATGATGCTGGAATTGTGACTTCTTGTGCAAAGCTGAAGACCCAGAAACTCATTTTTCTATCTGGGAATTTTGATTTGTACTTATGGCTTCTGGGATTCATTTTCCGGCAGCTTCACTGACTGGGCAGCAGAGTCAGGCTGTCAGGTTTGGACTTTCCGGTCGTGGTTCGGTAGCAGTGCTCAAAGCTCGGAGGTTCTGGGTTAGGTCCTCGTTAGACACAAATGTTTCTGACATGAGTGTTAATGGTAATTAATTGTATTTCTTAGTTGATTTTAGATTTCTACTGCTTTTATATAGGTTTTTTGGAGATTGTCTGCTGTATGAGAGATTATATGACTATTTTTTGGTTCTGATCGGCGGCTCAATTCTCTGGGAATCGACTTTGACTACTTTAATATTATATTTTTGGTATTTACAATTGATGAGAGTATCAACTTTGTGAATAGATGTCATTAGTCGGTGTCAAGAAGCAACGTGATACGTATTTTCCTTTGTTATAACATGGCTTAGAATCTGATAAAGTGATTTTCATTTAGACAGGACAGTAATCAGTTTAGATTAATGCTTTCTCTTGCAGCTCCAAAAGGGTTGTTTCCTCCAGAACCAGAATACTATCGAGGACCCAAACTAAAAGTGGCAATCATAGGAGCTGGACTTGCAGGCATGTCAACTGCTGTTGAGCTCTTGGATCAAGGGCATGAGGTTTAACATTAAGAGCAGTTTATTTTTTTATTTTCCCAATGTGTACGAAAAAATCAGCTGCCAGAAGATATTACTGTATCAGTATCAAGTGTTGTAATGTAAACGTGGAAATTCATGTTTATCTTAATTAATTCATGTTCCTCTAAACTTCACTAAAACAATTTATTCACTTCTGATGCACTTGGATTTGAAATAGTTTTACTAATACTAATTAGGATTTGAGTTATGTAATGTAAACATTGAAATTTGTGTTTATTTTTATTATTCTATGTACAAATCAAAACTACATTAGAGCGATGTAATTGCTTCTGACAGGTGTGGCTTTGAAATAGTTTTTGTCCTATAGTTTTCTAGTTTAGACTGCAAGGAAACTGATTACTCTCATCCCTTGAATATCCCAGGTGGATATATACGAGTCAAGGCAATTCATTGGGGGAAAGGTTGGCTCCTTTGTTGATAGACGTGGAAACCATATTGAAATGGGACTCCATGTGTTCTTTGGTTGCTATAACAATCTTTTCCGGTTGATGAAAAAGGTGAGAAAACTTGATCAAAGTTAGAAACTACTGTGGATTTGATTTAGTGATAAGTTCTCTCCCTGCAAACAATTTACTTGTACAAGTCTTATTGTACATAATGATTAGAATACTTTTTTCCAATGGGCTTGTCAATGAGGAGTTAATATACTTGTTTTTGTGTATCATTTCACAATGAAAAATAAGGAGTGAAAACTGTACTTGTTGATTTTTTTTTTCTTTTTAGCTGTATATAATTCAAAGTAAAGCAATGAGACTATTGTATGGTTGATGATGTCTTGCTTATTATTTTTCGGATATATCATCCATCGATTGAGAAAATTAAAAGGAACTTCTATATACGATGGAATAACCTTTTTACTTCATCAAGATTTTTTTTATTATCCTTGGGAAAATCTTATCCTCCCTTCTTGTGTATTTTTATGATCAATACGTTACTGTTTCTTATAAAAAAAATATAAATATGGAATAATTTGTTTAAAACACAGCTTGTTGGTGTTTTTGCTCGAGGTTCTCTTTTGGGTATTCTTAAAAGGTTTATCATTTAAGTAGTCATTTACTTTTGCTAATTACTATCAATGTTTTTATGGAGTATTTGTTATTATTGCTGTTGTGAAATTGTAAGACGAAATTTTGGTGTTGTTGACTGGAAGCATATTTCGGTTTTTAAAAATTTAGTGAACTCTTTATTCATTGGTAGATTTATTTTTGGGAAATATCTGGTCAGTATGTTGTTTGTATCTGCTTTGAATAGACGACATCCAATTGATATCTAACTTAAAATTCTTCTTGATTATAAAGCTGTGCATTATTCCTCAGCTTTTCGTTTGATGTGTATTTTTACTTTCATGTAGGTTGGTGCAGACAAGAATCTACTAGTGAAGGATCACACCCATACTTTTGTTAATAAAGGGGGTGATATTGGTGGTAGGCTTCAATAATTGATCATTAACTAAGTTTAGTGCCTCAATATTAGATTTAGTTCCAGTGCCTTTTTGTGCGTAGTGTGTTTGAATAAAAGTAAAAATATATCTTCTGAAAGTCTTACTTCTTGGAAAACTAAACTGGGAAGTAATCGTTGATGAAATGTATTGTTGGCGGTTTTTTCATGTTCTTTCAGAACTTGATTTTCGATTTCTTGTTGGAGCACCATTACATGGGATCCGTGCCTTCTTGACTACAAATCAACTTAAGGTCACAACTTAGAAAAATAAGTAATGTTTTTTTATCATTGCAAAGAGAATGAATTTACTCACTCTCTAACTCTTTCTTTAAAATAATCTCATGAGCAGACTTATGATAAAGCAAGAAATGCTTTGGCTCTTGCTCTAAGTCCAGTTGTTAGAGCTCTTGTTGATCCTGATGGAGCAATGATGGTCATTCGAGATTTGGACAGTGTAAGAAGTCTTACTTCTTACCGCCTATATCATGATGGGTTATTACTCTTTTGTAATTTAGGAGACTTTTTATTTTTTACAATCTTTCTAAAACATGAATTCGTGCTCTCATGCTTGTTCATGATATGAATTTTTTCTATTGTCCTCTTAATTTTAGGATTGTGTTTATTATTTTAGATAAGCTTCTCGGATTGGTTCTTGTCCAAAGGTGGCACACGCAGAAGTATTCAAAGAATGTGGGACCCAGTTGCCTACGCTCTTGGGTTTATTGATTGTGACAATATTAGTGCCCGTTGTATGCTTACTATTTTCTCATTGTTTGCCACAAAGACCGAAGCTTCCTTGTTGCGGATGCTCAAAGGTTCTCCAGATATTTACTTGAGTGGGCCTATCAGAAAGTATATCACAGACAGAGGAGGCAGGTAGAATTTAACATGGATCTATAGTATAGACTGTGTTAGTCATCATATAAATGATTAAAGTATGTTTAAGACCAATGTTTAAGCTTTTAGAATTAGTAATATTTTAACATGATATAGGAATAGAGAATCTTGAGTCAAAATGTATTTCTCATCTGTTAGTTTAAAATATCTACTTGTAAATTAAAATTTAGGCTAGGCATGTGAGAGAGAATTAAAAATGATATTAAGCTTAAACTTTTAGAATTAGCAGTAACAATACTGTAATGGTTTTGGACAAACAATTTGATTTTCTTCTTTAATATATTGAATTTTGTATGATTAAACCTCCTTTCCACTAGAGCAGGTTTCATCTGAGGTGGGGTTGTAGAGAAATACTTTACGATAAAATGACCGATGGAAACACTTATGTTTCTGGATTGTCCATGTCTAAGGTGAGCTAAATATTCTTGTGCTAGATTTTTGTTCATATATGTTTATTTCTTTTTTTTTGTATATCTGGATGGGACAGTTTGTATATGACTCATCATCCATTATAATTATACTTGTAGAATTAGTTGATTTTCAAAAGAATTTTCATGAATATGTTACTGGAGCTTTCAGCTTAAGCGAGAAGGATTTCGTTCTATGGTTGTAGTTGTCTATTTCTCATAAATTATGAACGCAGGAGAGGGAAAGGAGTAATATTTACATGTGAAGCAGATTTTAGAGCTAAATGCTGAAACATTAAACAAAATTATAGAAATATGATCTTGGAAATTCTAGAAACTGATGAATTTTCAACAAAAGTCTGTATGTGCTTCCTTTCACTCTGTGTGTGCTAGTAGATTTATGCATGTGTTCTTGCATGGAGTATTTAGGGCTTTTAATTTGTGCATTGAACTTCTTATTGATAGTAGCCTCTAATTTACTGTTGTTTCTTTATCAGGCAACAGATAAAAAAATTGTGAAAGCTGATGCTTACGTAGCAGGTTGGGTTTTGGCCTTCCATCTTTTCTTTCCTTAACTAACGCCATGTTCAAAGGAGGTCTCTAAAACTGTTTTTGAAATTTAAAATTAAATTAAAAAACAAGATATCTGTTAGTATTTTTTAATTAGGAAAATTTAAAATTTTCTGCTTTCAGGAAAAATATATTCGTAGAACTGTTTTCCGAAATGGTTTTTGAAAGCACCATTGAATAAGTTATCTGCGTTTTTGACCATTTAAGGGTCTGCCATCAATTTCTTCTGTCTTAGAATGATTTTATTTTATTTTTTAATAATAGCATGTGATGTCCCTGGGATTAAGAGATTACTTCCTTCCCAGTGGAGAGAATGGGAATTCTTCGACAACATTTATAAGCTTGTTGGAGTTCCCGTTGTCACAGTGCAACTCAGATACAATGGTTGGGTGACAGAATTGCAAGATCTAAATCGATCAAGGTGATTCTCTGAACTGTGTTTTATTTGCACAATCATGTTTTCTTCACTTTTGATTTTTTATTCTATTTTTATAAAAAACAAAATATATTGAAAGTATAAACAAAATAAAAAAGATGATTGCGCAATTTAAAACAATATATTTTCAATCGGAGAGAATTAAACTAAAAAGATAAATTATAAAAAACTCAATACAATAAATTTATTTAACAACAACGAAATTAATATTGTTCAAAAGATCAGTAATAACTCTTTATCATTGAAGATAACAATGTTGCGATGAAATCAATTGGCTTAAAAACTGTCAAAACATGTAATCTCAATATTAACTTTGTTTTTTTGATCCACTTCATGATTTCAACGGCATGGTTTTCCCTCTTTTTGAATGTTTAGGGAATTAAGGCAGGCTGTGGGATTAGATAACCTTCTTTACACTCCAGATGCAGATTTCTCTTGCTTTGCTGATTTAGCTCTGACATCTCCAGAAGATTACTTTATTGAGGGACAAGGCTCTTTGCTTCAGTAAGATATCATCCTTATCCTTGTGCAGATTTTTCCATGAATGATTAACTGTAAGCAGCCGATCTTTGTTTCATTTTCTTAAGATAGTGCTCCAAATGCAGAATGTTCCAAATGTGTCTTAAAAATGTTTCTTTGGTGAATATTTCTAGAGTCTTAAACATATTTTTCCTAATTGAAAGGCAATAGTAGCCATGACATCTCTCTGTATCGAATGTTTTAGGACACATATTACATTGTTGGCATATAATATTTTCTTGTTTCTATGTTATTGTAATGCTACAATTTCTATTTCACTTTCCAGGTGTGTTCTAACTCCCGGCGATCCTTACATGCCATTGGCTAATGACGAAATCATCTCAAGAGTGGCGAAACAGGTCAGGTTACTTCTTTTAGAAAGCACCCTTTTGGTTATATTTTTAGCTTCAATTAACGGATTGTGAAGCATTCGATTTTCGTTTTCTAATCTTTTTTACCTGGATTTACTCGAATACAATGCCCTGCCCTGCTAATGGCTACAGAAAAAGTAAAACATTTTCAGTAGTCTTTATGCTATGCTATTGTCATAATTATATCGCTCAAAGCTTGCACTGTCCACAGTGTG
This sequence comes from Begonia peltatifolia, assembly GCA_022433055.1. Taxonomy (NCBI): domain Eukaryota; kingdom Viridiplantae; phylum Streptophyta; class Magnoliopsida; order Cucurbitales; family Begoniaceae; genus Begonia; species Begonia peltatifolia. The sequence continues at coordinate 16,167,885 of CM039518.1, read as the reverse complement.
AGAAAATAATAATTACTAGTTCCCCGAGAAGTGCCACTATAATGTTGAGTAAGAAAATCACAATTGACAAAAATATCCTCATATAAATCATTTTGCATGATTGAAATAATTCAATAAAAAATTACCGACTTTGTTAGTTTTACGAGTGTATTATGCCTATGTTTATTGACAAGCCGAGGCTGAGCTCAATGTGAATCTCACAATCTGAAACATAGTGCTCCTTACCCTGTATAGCTGATCTAAGGCCATGTAGCTCCTCTTTATTTGATCGAAAAGTCCATTTCTTTTGGTAAGGGATCATCTTTTATAAGATTTTCCGTGATAGCCTGCAATAGAGCCTTGTCCGAATATTTTATATTGTGTTTATATTCACTTCATTTTTGCAGGTTTTGGCTTTATTCCCATCAGCACAGGGTCTAGAAGTTACGTGGTCATCTGTCGTTAAAATTGCGCAATCTCTCTATCGAGAAGGACCTGGCAAAGACCCGTTTCGACCTGACCAAAAGACTCCCATTAAAAATTTCTTCCTGGCTGGCTCTTACACAAAACAGGTAAGTTGAAAGTTATGCTATTCTTAATTTTCTTTACTTCTTTGGACTAATTAGGTCTTGCTTTCATAATCGAAGGTCTAAAATTTGGTCAGTGTTATCGAACATTATGATCTAGATATCAATAGTATAATTAATAAACAAGGAACATTATCATCTGCTATGATCTACCACAAAAATTGAAATGATACCCAGAGAAGCTATTTGATCAGTGGAAGTGTATTTTCAGAAAATGAACTCATCAATATTATTTCGACTTCGTTCAGGATTACATAGACAGCATGGAGGGTGCAACATTATCAGGGAGGCAAGCCTCGGCCTTCATATGTGATGCCGGAGAAGGTTTGATGGAACTCCAGAAAAAGATTGCCGGAAAAGAATCTGAGCTCCTAGAAAGGTTGGTGGATGCTAACTTGAGTGATGAGCTGAGCCTTGTATAGATTGCGAGTCATAGTTTGTTTATTCATTGACTAGTAGCAAGACAAAGACTTTCAAGACAATGGAAAAAAAGAGCCTGAAATGTTAGTTTGACGAATCAAAAAACCTATCTTCCCTCAGAAAACTACTTATACAATCCAAATAAATCTTAGAAAGAAAATCAATAATGATAAATAATTAAAAATGAATAGGTCATTAGATGTAGGATAGCTTATGCATAGTACAAAGAATTCATGTTTTATATATATATATATAAAATCTAAAGCTGGAAAATACAAGAAGGGAGAGTTTCATTAAAGTAATTTGCGAAATAACTATGGTCTGAATTCCATGAAGAAAGAAATAAAATGTGCTAAAGAATAGAGATGGGTTTTGTCAGTTTAGTTCAATGATAATAATGCCTATTTAGCTTAAGTAATTCAATGCTCAGGTTTGTTCTTGGAAGAGATATTCTAGTCTTCTTTCTAATATATGATTCCACCCAAACCACTGTTCTTCAGTACCACACAAAAGACTGTTTCATTCCCTTCCCTTCAAACAAGGAACACAAACAAGAAGAGTTCATAAAATTATAAATGTTTGGTTAGTGTCCATCAGCTAATGGGTAAATGGTTTTAATAATATCTTTGAAAATTTGATCAAAATAACTACAAAAATAGAAGGTACAAACTATAGAGAAGAAAGAATCATACGATAAACTCCAGTGCTTAAAATAATTGATATAATAACACCAACCGAACAGTCAAGTCTTTTTAACATTGCAAAAGCTCTTAGGTTCTATAACGTCCAGAAAGTTGTAAAAAAACTCAACTTAGGGACGATAAATTCCTCTGAAAAGCTATAAAATAAACTAACGGCATCCATGCATGCTTTTTTCTTGCATTCATATAAAAAAAATGCAATCCTCAAGAAAAATAAGAGAATACATTCATCACAGATGATTATTTTAGTAGGAGATCAAGTACCTGAATATATAGAAAGCGGAATAGATGAGAAAAAACTCGAATATCTCCTCCTCAAGAAGCAAGACGGGCACATCACTTATTGTCCATCGACCATTTGCCATAGATTACATCAACAGAGTTGATACTTTACATCAGTTTTTACAGCATCCACTAAGTAGAACCTAAAATGTCACTTTCTCATTCAGATACATATATAAACATATAAAGTTCATGTATTTGTGTGTTTTATGTGAAATTATGAGTCTTCATCTGATATGAGCGTGTGTGGGTTAACCTGGATGTCTATTAGGAGCACGACTTTGATACCACTCACTGTAACACAATTATGGTACAGAGCTGAAATATACAACTAAAGTAAAAATGAGAAAATTAAGAAATTTGATGAACAAGAGACGAATGAAGAACTAACCGTACGAGGAATTCACTATTGCAAAAGTAGAAATACAACTCTCTATAGGTAAGCGCATGTACATATCAACATGAGTTATATCTGTTTTAAATCAATGTTACACTTCTATCATTTTCAAGTGAACTGGCTTAACCACTCGATTGAATGCATGTTGAAAGTTCAAATATTGCTCCTGAAAAGCAAACAATACACTGCTTGGTTCAGATTCTGGTTGAATCCTACATTCACTACTACAAGTTAAATATGAATCAGTCGAAGAAATGAAACCATAATAACAACTCTCACAGAGATTACAAAACTAAAGCAAAACGAGCAAAGGGGAAACAGATTGGGAGCTGATATGAAGGAGCTGGTGATTTTGTCGACACAAACAGTACTGAATTGTTCAAAACAGCAAAAATAGCAGTAACAACATCAGGCCAATATTCATGATCACAGAGCTATCTAACATGAAAAAGAGGATTAGAAACAAAATCTGCATAACCTTAACTAGTCTCATACTGGACAGTCTTAGAGTTCTTCGTCAATGGCTTTCTTAGCTCTCATCAACGAAATATCCCAGTGTCCATCCCACTTGATGAAGAACTAGGTATCTTCATAATACTTCACTCTATGCACATCCCTAGCAGATGTAAACAGAAAATGTCCAGCACTCGGATCAAATCTTTCCTTTTTAGTCAGATTCCAAACACTCTTTTTCCCCTTCTACACCACCAAATCATGCCCAAATGAATGATGGTGTGCTGGCTCCACACTTCCAGCCTTAAACCTCACAATCGCTGACGTCGGAGTTTCTCTCAAAATCTTCATCGATCCCCCTGGAATCGAATCTATCGGACCCAAAACCCTACTCTTGGCAAGACAACAGAGAGAACAAGCGTCGGATGGAGCTAATTTTGCGTCTTTCTCCCCGATTGGGGATATTTCAGACACAGAATTGTCCAGAAAACAAACGATTTCCTGAGGCCACGGCTTCATTCCAGAAGCATGACAGGGACACTTATATGGAGTGTTAAGCCAAGCGTTGGGAAATTCAATGGCGGATTCCGGCTTAGTAGACATACCAGAAACAGCGAGAACGTTGTAGTTGTGGATGGGCGGAGGATTGAGGTCTCATCAGAAGTAAGACAAGCGGCCGCAAACTTGTTAGCGAAGATGGCAACACCGACGCCAGTACCGCAGGAGACGAGGCCTCGGGTTTCAACGGAATCATCGGCAAATGAAACACGACGACCAACCTCGGTGGCGAAAGAGTTGTAGGAGGAGGTGCCCAGGTATTCAACGTCTATGTCGAGACAGCGAAGGTGAGAAACCAGAGCATCGTCCAAAGTACAACCGAAGGAGTCGGCTCTGGCGATAATTATGAGTTGTCGGTGACCCATGGTGAAAAGAGCAGGAGCAAGAGAAGGTCGCCAGAGAAGCCGCTTCGTTCGGAGAAGAAGACGGTGTTACGAAGCAGCAAATCCTGCTGGAATCAGCTGACCGGGCTTTTCAAACCTTCAAATATTAATGATTTCTAACTATTTATAAAGGAAAACGTCCATAATACCCTCCATTGCAAAATAATTAAAAATCCAAGATTACCCCTACACAGTATCGGTTGAGAATCGAACGAGAACAAAAAAAAAAAAAAAAAAGGAAAAGTATGCAAAAAACAGAGACACTAAAATAAAAACTTTTGAGGAAATATCCACAGCAAAAGAAAAATTCACTAATAAAAAATTTAAATAGAATAATTTTTGCCGATCAAACATATATTTATATGTTAAATTGAAATCTTAATCTGATGAACTAAAAAGTTGGGCAAAACCGAATCTGTGTTAGCTAGGTAAACATCTTGTACTTCGTGACGATCTGGGCGAATTGGGAGAAGCTGTAGGTATTATTACAGGTCAATCAATTGGGAGCTACAGATCCGGCAAAACAACTCCAAAAGATAAAAAGAAGTATTACTAGTTAAATTAAATTATGTAAGTCCATTTGAAAATAAAATAATCATATTAAATTATAAGGTGGGAATGGACAAGTGTTTGGTTTTAGTCAAAACTGAATTGTTTTTAGCCAAGCAAAGTCTATCAATTTCTCTACAAAACCGGTTCATCAACCAGGAGCCTTCTTCTAAATATAGTTATCTACACCATCCCTATTAAACACAACGACCACTTTTGACAATTAATTCTCTCCCACACCTTTATTTCTTTTCGAGTTTTGTTTTATTTACGATGAGCGTAGCCATTTTGAACGACTCTACACTGACAGATTTCATCGAGGATGAAGAGTCTTTTGACTATTGCATTCGGGAGCGCTTTGAAAAGCTCGACCTCAATGGCGATGGAGAGTTAAGCCGCGAGGAGCTCCGTGTAGGAATCAGAATTCTACCGCTGAAGTACGAGTCGGCCAATTCATCGCTAGAGGAGGCATTGGAAGATTTGCACAATGTTGTTTTGGAGAGGTTTGACGAGAATGGGAATGGAGCCATTGATCGAGATGAGTTTAAATTGCTAATGACGGAAATTCTACTTGCTATGGCTCGTGGGATCGGCAATTTTCCCGTTCAATTCGCTCTTGAACAAGATAGTTTGCTAATGAAGGCTGTTGAACATGATTTGGGAAGAGAATTTTGAGGGATTTAAGATATAAAAATATGTTGTTTAATTCTTGGAAAAAAAAAACTTCTTAGATTTGAACTGTCCATTTAATTTTTGTTCTTACATTTTACTGTTTATTTTGACAGTTATTCGTGTTATGTGGGTCTTCATTAGATTACATTTTTTTCTTATCAAAATACTAAAAATTAGAAGTGGAATTTAAAATTAAGGGTGGAGCTTGATTCGGTTTGAACGGGGTAATCAAATGAGACCAACATTTAGGTCCATTTTTGTTGGGCTCGCCCCATATTTTAGACTAAAATTATAAAAGACTTTGAGCCCAACAAAATCTTAATATGGTAGCAAAAAGAAATAGAAGAGAAGAATAAGCAAAATGAATTCTCAAATTTCTCAGAAGTAGCTGAAAGAGAATTTTGTTTCTCAAAATTCAACTGTTGGATCGTTTTGAAATTTTGACCATAGATTTGTGACATATAGAGGTACATTCTGAACAGTGAAGATCATATTATATACATTCTAAGACATTTGGGTAGGGTAAAACGAGATTGCAATTTTATACTATATATTTATCCTCTCTTGCTTTTTGTTATCTTCTAAAATTATTGTTTGGTTTTAATGAATTGTTATATACTTCTAGTTTGATGGTCTGGAGAGAATTTTTCTTGTATCTATTATTTCTGATATAATGGAATATTTGATTAAGCGGCCTAAGGGTTCTGTGATTTTTTTTACTCTCTATTACGAGGGTTTTCCACGCTAAAATTGGAGTTGTAAGTCTCACTAATTTTTAGATTATCTATTATTGCTTATTGCTATTAGTTAATTTGGTATGCTTATTTGATTATACACAGAGAGAAAAAAGTATTTTATTCTGCTGTGCATTGTCGGTATTGAGAGTTGGTATTGATATTTTTCTCAACCAGTGGTATCAGAGCGTTAGGTTGCTTTGAGGGGTTATTCTTGTGCTTGTCTAATGGAAGAATATAATAACAATAGTAATAGTGTGATTAAGCTAATGAAGACACGCTTTTGAGACATGATAACAAACTAAATGAGATGTCTGAAAAAGATTGGGTCAAGTTGAACAGAAAAGTCATTAGCGAAATTTGATAGTGAGTTGATAATAGTATTTATCAGTATGTTGCCAATGAGACAAACATTATCAAGGTTTGAGACTCTAAGAGAGTTGTATAAAAAAGAAGAATGTTCATAATAAAGTTTTTCTTTTCAGGAAATTGATGTATCTCCAAACATAGATAGAACTCTAGTTTCTGGTCACTTGAATGTTTTTCAGGGAATTCGAAATCAGTTTGCGACCCTTGACATGAAGCTAGATGATGAGATACATGTTTTATGTTTGATTAGTTCATTACTTGATAGTTGACAAACTCTTGTTGTTTCTCTTAGTAATTCCGCTCCAATTAGTGTTCTCACTATAAAAATGGTGAAAGAAAATATGTTGAATGAAGAAAACAAAAGATAGGAGCGAGGGCTAACTACGCAGATTCATGTGCTAGTTTCAGAGAGACAAGGAAGAAGCAAGAGTAAGAACTATAAGAGCTATGATAACAATGACAGATCACAAGGGAAGTCTCAGACAATGAATGACTTCATATGTTTCCACTGTGACAAGCCAAGGTACAAGAAATCTCAGTACAAAAAATGATTGAGAGAACAAAAACAGAATAAAAAAGACGAAGACAAGATAGATGATGATAATACTACACAACTGTAGATGAAGATGTGACTATTATCTGTGATAATAGCAATGTTAATCTCACATGTCAGGATCCTCGTTGGGTAGTTGATTTTGGTGCATCATACCATGTTAGTGCTCGACGTGATGTGTTTTCTACCTACAGTGATAGGGAGTTTGGTCATGTTAAGATGGGAAACAATGTAAAGTGCAAAATCGTAGGCATAGTTGATGTCTACATGAATACTGATACCGGATGTCAATTGCATATGAAGAATATGAGAAATGTTTCTGATATTTGTCTAAATTTGATCTCCAATAGTATACTTGATAACGAGAGATACCATAACTACTTTTGTGAAGGTAAGTGGAAGCTCACTAAGAGGTCGTTAGTGGTTGCCTGAGAAAAGAAACAAAATTCTCTTTATTTGATGCAAACTACATTTTATAAAGGAGAAGTGAATGCAATTGATGACTCGTCTACTCAACTATGACATATGCGACTTCAACGCATGAGTAAGAATGGGATGCAGAAACTTCATCAAAAATAGATAATTTCTAGTTTGAAGACTATAGAGTTAGAGGTATCCATTCATTGTTTGGCTGGTAAACAACATAGGGTTTTTTTAAAACTTTGACTATGTCTAGAAGATTTAATGTGTTAGATTTGGTGCATATTGATATTTGTTCTAGGGACACTACGAGTCTTGGTGGAGCTTGTTATTATGTTACATTTATTGATTATCATTCTAGGAAAATGTGAGCTTATGCTTTGAAAACTAAAGATCAAATTTTAAGTTTCTTAAAAATTTTCCATGCATCAATTGAGAGAGAAACTGACAGAAAGTTGAAATGTATCCGCTCAGATAATGATGGTGAATATAGAGGGCCATTTGAAGAGTATTGCAGAATTCATCAGATCAAGTTTAAGAAAACAGAGCCAAAAACGCCTCAGCACAATAGAGTTACAGAGAGAATGAACTGTACGATTAATGACAGGATTTATTGATGCTCTCTTTGCAAAGCTGCCGAAATCTATTTGGGGGGAGGCAATGAGATTGATAGTTGATTTGGTAAATCTTTCGCCTTCAGTTCCTTTGACTTATGATATACCTTCGAGGGTGTGGTTAGAAAAAGTTGTTTCATATTGACACTTGAGAGTTTTTGGGTGCAGGACATTTATGCATATCTTTAGAGATTAAAGATCTAAACTTGGCAGTAAGACAAGACAATGCATTTTCATTAGGTACAATCATGAGGAGTCTGAGTGTAGATTTTGGGATCTGGTCAACAAGAATGTTATCAGAAGTAGAGATGCAGTCTTTTGGAAGATCAAACCATTGTAGACTTTGATAAGACAGAGAAGCCATAGTCTAACAATGAAGAGCAAGTTAACTCATGTATGGTTCGTCCACCTATGATGTCTATTAATGATAACAGAGATGCACAAACAGATGATCCCCTTTCAATTGATAATGAACCAGTTGAAGAGAATCCAGAAGAGCAACTGGTTGAGCCTCAATTGAGAAGATCCACCAAAGACAAAGAACCTTCTAGAAGATATTCAACCGGTGAGTATATGTTGCTCATTGAAAAGAGATAACCAGAGATTTATCAAGAGGTTTTGTCACATGAGAAGAAAAAATAATGATTGTGTGCGATGCAGGATGAGATGAAGTCCTTGCATAAGAACAACACTTATGATTTGATGAAACTACCAAAGAGATAATTTACAATCAGGGTATAAGGCAAAGTTGGTTGTGAAAAGTTTCAATCAGACAAAAGGTGTTGACTTTGATGAGATTTTCTTGCCTGTCGAGAAGATGACTCCAATTCAAGTTATTTTAGGACTTGCCTCTAGTTTTGACTTGGAAGTAGAACAACTTGATGTGAAAACAACTTTTCTCTATAGAGATTTAGGGGAGAAGATCTATATAGAAGAGCTTGAAGGCTTTAGAGCTAAAAGGAAAGAAGATCTTATCTGCAGATTGTGAAAGAGTTTATACGGGGTTAAGCAAGTGCTAAGATAGCAATACAAAAAGTTTAATGCTTTTATGGAAGTGAATGATTACAATAAGACTACTTTCGACCATTGTGTTTTTATAAAGAAATTATCTAATAATGATTTTGTGATTCTCTTACTATACATCGATGATATGTTGATTGTTCGACATGATGTTGCTAAGATAGATAAGCTAAAAAACGAATAGGTAAATCATTTGCCATAAAGGATTTAGGTCCAGCTAAACAGATTCTTGGTATGAAAATTATTCGTGACAGGAAAAAGAACAAATTGTGGTTGTCTTAGGAGAGTTACATAGAAAAAGTTCTTGAGAGATTTAACATGAGCAATGCGAAGTTTGTTGTATCTCCAAGTGCATGTCATTTTAAGTTGAGCGTCAAACAATTTCCTACAAGTGAGAATGGGAAACAAGAAATGAAAAAAGTACCTTATGCATTCACAATGAGTAGTTTAATGTATGTCATGGGGTGTACAATACCAGATATTGGTCATGCAATTAGTGTTGTTAGTTATTTTCTCTCTAATTATGGAAAAGAGCATTGGGCAACATTAAAATGAATTCTCAAGTATTTCAGAGGTACTTCTAAGGAGTGTGCTTTGGAAATGGTAAGCCTATGTTGGATGGTCTCACATATGCAAATATGGCTGGTGAGATGGACTCAAGGAAGTCTACATCAGAGTATATGGTTAACTTTGCAAAGGGAGCTGTTTCGTAGCAATTTAAACTCTAAGATTGTGTTGCTTTGTCAATGACTGAGGTCAAGTACATTGCAATTACAAAATCTTGCAAAGAAGTTTTGTGAATGAAAAAGTTTCTATAAGTTTATGAACAAGATAAATTGGTTTTATACTGTGACAGCTAGAGTGCAATTTATCTTAGCAAGAACTCCACCTTTTACTCGCGTACGAAACATATTAATATGAGATATCATTGAATTCGCGAAATGTTTGAATCAAAGATGTTACAAATTGAGAAGATTTATATCAGTGAGTATATATCTGACGATGATGAAAATTTTACCTAATGAAAGATTTGATTAAGTAGTCTATAAGTCCTGTTGTTTTTTTACTCTCTTTTATGAGGGTTTTCCAAGTTAAAAATTGGGGTTGCAAATCTCATTAATTTTTGGATTATCTATTATCTCTTATTGCTATTAGTTAATTTATTTTGCTTATTTGATTATACAAAGAGAGAAAAAAATATTTTATTCTGCTGTGTATTCTCGGTGTCGAGAGTTGGTATTGGTTTTTTTCTCCACTGTTTCAGTTTGGTCCTAATGTCCTAAATACTATTTTTGGAACCAAACCAACAAACAACCAGAACTTTTGCTTTGGTTCTCGATTCTTACTGTGAAAAATCGAGTAAAACCGAACCGAGCCGAAGGTTAGTTGAATATTATAAAACCGCATAATTGTCGAGTCCTATTGCAACTTTTCAAGTTCTATTATACACAATATATATGTTAATTTAAAGTCGTACTAATAAAATTGTCTAATTTTACTTGATTAAACAAATCTAGTGAAAGTATAAAAGTAATGAATAAATATAATCTCTCTATTTCAGCTTCAAGTAATTTGGATATTGTCATCAATTTAGCTATTAAATCAATTACATGCATATCATGTTTTCAATTTTGTTAGGTGTTTTAACCTGGTTTCTAATATTTTTTAATTCGATTTCAAACTCTGTTGATTTTTTCTCTTCGTTGATTTCATATTGTAGAAAGATCGTAAATTTTGACATTATGTTAAAAATCATGGGATGTGTTAGAAATCGTATTAAAACACCTTATTAAAGGAAACGCATGACATACATGTGTTGAATTTAACAAAATAATTGACGACAAGATCTGAATCATTGGCAATTGAAAGGTGGAAGCTGTGTATAAAAAAAAAAAAATAGTTTAAGGTCATCTACAAATGATCGTAAATATTAACATTTAAATTATACTTTATCCTTGTTGTTATATGCTCAATGATAATAAAGTTTTTGTCCTCAATAACAATTTCGGAGGCCTTATGTAGTTTATCACCATAAAAATCTTCAGACGATAGTGACTGATCCTTTGCTACCAAAGAATGTCAAGAACTACTAGTTTAGCAACAATTTTTCTTTTCACGGTCATTTTTTTCGACAAAAAAAAAAAATGAATAGAAGACATAACTTGCTCCGAAACCAAGTTACTCCATAATCATCAATTTCGATGATTCCACAATAATCTTCTATCGAACTCGAATGATGAAACATATTGTTACAAATACGAGTAGAAGACACATCTTGCTCCAAAAATCTTGTTACTTTAGTCATGCTAGACTTTTTTTGAACCAATCTTATAGATTTTGCATTTTCTTTTCACTTAAATCATTCCTCTAATTTGTCTATTTCAACGCAGTCCTCCTTTCGCCAACTAAGAACTATTCATGATCGAGTTAGAATATGTACACATTAACATAGTCATGAGTTCGTGTCATTTTATAAGATTGTGATGAATAAAATGTTACTCTACAGTTGACGTTTTTCTTAGAATGGTATCGGTGAAGACCAAAAATGTCAAATAAAACATTGTATTTTAAATAATTGTAACATGATACCTAAAGTGTTATTAAAAGCACATGTGGGTTGTGGGCCAAATACAATTTTTAGTTAAAGTAAATTAATGGATAATTAATTCATAATTAAAGTGGTACGGCATCCACGGAAGAAAGAGATGACAAACCAGTCAAACCTTTTTGATTTCAGGAAACATTATTAATTATTATATTTTCTAAAGTTGTTGATTCCTTTCCCATCATGTTTTTTATCTTAATCATTGTGATTAGATTATTTTTAATTAATAAAATCAATTAAAAGCACAGAATTGTATGAAAACAATACACGTAAGTTTGACTATTTTAAGTGAATTATAATATAAATATAAATAAATCAACTTATTTTTTGTATTTTTGAACTCAACAGTACAAATAACATGATATAATATGAGGGTACCATGTGAGAATTGAAATAATCAGGAGAATAAGAGTTCCGTGAAGATTTTGTTCGTGTGGCTTCAATGATATACCCCACAACGGGGCACTTAGTGTTTAGTTGGGTCAATGTGATTGATACCCGACATGTCGATATGGTGAATGTCGGACCTCTTATGTATGTGTATTGTTCTTATGAAGAGCATGGTTCCATGATGCCATGTGACACTCTCATAGTGTGTGTCACGCTCTCGTATTTAGTAAAAGAAGACACGTAGTGTTGAAAAAATGGTGGGATGACCTAAGAATGAAAAATACGAGAAAAAATTCATGAGGAATTTGATTATACTAGTAACGCTTGATAAATTTATTTTTATAGATGCAAGCGCAACAATAGCAACCTTATAAATAATAACTTCTGATCGTGAAGATCATTCATAGGTGATGTGTAAATTTTTTTTTGAATAAATTAAATTTTGATTTTTTGACGGTTAGCAAAATGTCCTAATTGGTCGTGTGGACGTCAAATGATGGTCTCTCTCTCTCCCTCTTCAGTCATCGGTGGACTTAATGACCACGTCTCACTAGGTCATGCTCCATCTCACCACAGCACCGCTCATTCGAAAAGATCCTCCTCTTACAACTTCACTCACAACCTCCATATTCACTACCCATATGAGGAGGCCCTCCGCTCCTACATGGGATATCTAAGTCATGTTACCTTGGTTATTGAAATTGTGCTTATGATATGCAAATACGACATGGTCGTTGATTGAACGAAGACATGAGAAACAAAGCAAAATAGGAGATTTATGCGTCAATTGGAATGATTAAGGATTATTTTTTGAGCAGGTTTGATCTAATCATTTGGGTGAGAATTTTTCGCCAATGAGCATAATGGCATCGGAGAAGGAGAAGGTGATGAGTCATTTGGAAAGTGTAATTGGGGTCGACTATGTCGATCTTTTGTTATGATATGCCTCTTGTAATAAAATGTTTTGGATATTTGATACATTAGTCGCTAATGCAAAAAGAAGCTTCAAATTAATAAGCATTTATTTTCAAACGAAGGCAATGATGACAATAGAGAAGGTAAATGGCTTAATACAGCAAGCATCGAGCTAGATCGGTCTTAGGAGACATGTCGAACTAGACATGACAAACGAGTTGGTCGAGCCAAACCGAGTCAGAAGTAGTTCGGCTCGTCGAGTCAAACGAGTTAAACGAGCTGAGCCTAACGAGATAGTTTGAAAAAATTTCAATCCGACTCGGCTCGTGAGCTAGTCTAAAAAAAATTGTGCTTATAATTTAAATTATTAAAATTTGGCTAGGTGTAAAATACAATTTTTTTTTTGTTTGTTTCATTTACTTTCTGGGTATTTGGACGATGAATGTATGATATATTGTATGCAATTAGTTGTTAGCATGTAGGAAAAATGGCCATGGAGAGCGAAAAAACAAATGAAACTTTACCTAATTTTTTGTAAAATTATTTTAATTACATCCACAATTATTCTCAATGTAATCCAAACAATGGTAATTACAAAAAAGATTATGTTCATTACAAAATGTTCTATCTTCATTACAACATGACCAATGTTCAAATAATAAAATAGTCTATCTTAATACACGGGCTCCCGTCTCGACATTCTTAAAAAAAGGGGCCTTCTGGAACAAGAGCCTGTTCTCGAGAATGTGCTTTCATTGAAGTTTATTTTGTCAGATTTTTGATAGTTTAAGTTTGAATTATTAATAAAATTAGTTAAAGTTTTGATTCGTCAATGACTCAAAAGTTCAGGATTTACCGTGTAAAAAACCTTTTTTTTTTTTAAATTTTCTTGTCTCTAATAACTTATGTTCTAAATATGTGTCATTTTTTACATATAAATTAGTTTTTTTACTTATTGAATGATTAATTAATATATATTATCGATATAATGCAATAGAATTATCATAAATTTACTAAGTATATAAATTTTGAACAAAAACATATACATTACACCGATACAAGTTAAAATATCATAGACTTATACACACTGGTTTGTTAGGCATATTTATCTCGCTTGGTTCGAATCGTTTAACTCACTAGTTGGCTCGAGTTAAATTTTTTTTGTTAGCTCATTAAATTTAATTCATTTAATTCGCTAGGTCAAGTGAACTATATTACTTTTGGCTCAGCTTAGCTGATTTATTTTACATCAGCATGAATAATTATTAATTTTTCTTGAAACGTAACGACCTTTTAAAAAATGTACATTATTATATCCTAACTCTCAGTGACAGATTGAAAATTTGATGACATGGGATTTAACTACAAATTTTGGATTTATTTTGTTTTTATGTTGGATTTTTTAATCCTTTTTTATTTAGAAAATGACACTCTTGAGTTGAAACCACCATAAAACCATGACTAGAATTCTTGGTAGTGGCACCTTTATTGTAACTTTTGGGGTATGTGAACTCAACGGCAATAGACTACTTTTAATGCCCTTTGTTAAAAAAAAAAGAGCAACGCTAAGTTGCTATCTTATTTTACTTAATATATTTGATGACGTGTAAAACAATTATAAGTATAATTAATATAATAAATTAATTATTTATAATTGAATAAAATCGATTCTAACGTTTCTGTCTGAATGCATTAAAAAGAATTTGCTCTACATTTGATTCTTGTGATTATAACAATATTTTTCAGGTACTCTATTCACTATTTTTATTTGAAATAATTCTTTCCCAGTAAGATTACATGAGCAAACGTCCAGACCAAAATATGTTATTGTTATGGAAGCACTAGCTACCCATTGATATAATTTGTTGCCAATGAATGAATCTTTTATTTTACATACTAACTCTTTTAATGTTTAATGCTCGAAGATGCTATTTGCGATTAAACTTGCTCACTAATTGCTGGCTCGTTAGACACAAAGCTCGTTAGATGTGTTCGATGATAACTCCAAAGCTGACATTGTCTATTGCCGTTGAGCTGTTTCAAAGGAACAGAACCAGATATGCATATTCCGGGACAAACCCATTTGTAAAGGACAAGATACTTGTGATAACCGCCGGCTCTTCCAATGCAAAAGGGTAGGATAATGCTTACTCTTTTGAAAGTTACAATTTTTTTCCTATATAATGCTAATTACGCGCCCTTTTGAATCCCACCCATATCACGTCTATCCATCTCAATTTGCTGAGTGATCAAATGATTGTTGTGAATTTTCAATTATGTCATAGATCGGGAGAGGAAACATTGGTGTGCAAGGAGGATTTTGGGTTGGGAGAATTTGGTCCAATCTGAGTCTAAATTTAAGGTACGAATAAATTAGATTTCCTCTATCAAAATTTTGGAAATCTCAGTTTGACGCAAAAAAGTGAGATTTTTTATCTAAGGATGAGAAATCTACTAATGAAAAACTGGTGACAGTGCATTTTTGTAAATCATGGATGGTTTGGATATAAACAAGGTTGGAAACCATGGTGAAATCCGGTGTTACACCCGTGATCGACGTCAGAGATGAAGACGCGAAGCCGCGGCTTAACAAGATGCAGACCCGCAACTCGATTGGTGATGGACGTTTGTGAAGAAAGAAGCTGAACTGCAACTTTACGAGATGCTGAGTCACAGCTCCGACAATGTGAGTTGCGACTTGGCTAGGTGTGGGTCGCGACTCATGACTTGTTTTTGGTGCAATGTTGGGTTTTCAAATAAATCATTCTCCGGTACTTTTAACTAAAAGTTTGAAACTTTAAGCATGAAAATTCTATTATAATGTTGATGATGGTATCATGATTGGGTATCGAGCATCGCCATTGTTATTATATATACATATGGCATGGTGCGGCAAATACCGTGCCAGATATCGTTTTCATTGAAATTTTTCTATCATACAGTAGAAACCTATTTGAAGTATGTACAACAATATAATAAAATGTTTTAATACTTGTTATAATGTATGTTTTATAACCAGTTTTATAAAATATTTTATATTTGACGTGTTCACTTATCGTTATTAACTTTAATTTTGATATAAAATTTCATCCTTCGTGAATTTAGTCAATTCACCCAAGATGAGTCACCTCTTTCAGGTTTTAGTCAGGAAGACCATATGCGGTTGACATAAAATTGATTGATATTTTATTAACTTAATTATTTCTTTCATTTAGAACTTTTATTGGTAAGATAAGCTCTTGTTAATTTATTTTCTTTCTATTAGACTCTTTTGTTATTTTTTTCTTACTTTTCACAGTTTATTGGACATTTACTGTCATTATATTTTGATGTCACTATTAAACCTTTAATAGATCTCAGTTTTATTGAGTTCTGATTTTTATTTGTAGTTAAATTTTTGCTGTTATTTAAAATTAAAGATCGAGCAGTTTGATACTGTCTCGGATAGGATTGCTTCTCGCTTTGTTTTAGGTCCTTTGCAAGGGATGACACTACTTATACATGTACACATATACATATATGTGTACGTATAACTACGCTTGTATGTATATGCATGTATATATTAATGTATAATTAGTGGGTTTGTGTGTATATAATAAACATGCTAAAGTGGGCAATTTCTTTTGGATTATTCCTAATAGCCTTTCACTAGCTAGTGAGACTACCTTCATCACTAATTAATGACATAAAGATCATAAGCTAAGTCAAAGTAAATATATTACAATACACACATTCAATGATCCAACCAATGATTATATTTTCAATAAGAAAATCCCATTAAAGATAATTAGTTTAGGGATTTCTTTTTATATTTTAAATAACATGAATAAATTCAAAGGTAAATAATTCTAATTTCTATTAATTTCAAATTAATTATTGGGTTGTGATTTTTCTAAACTTTGATTTTTATCATTTAACTTGTGTGTGTGCGCGCGCACACACACGCATGCAGCCATGCATGCATACATATAACACACACACACGTGATTACAGGAGACAAGGGTGTGGACAAATTGAAGATGAATGTGTCCTAACCAACAAACTCAAACATGTGCTCTCTATTAAGTGAAAATGCTATTTCTTTTGATATTAATTCTACTTATTAGATGGAATTTCAGTTTACCAACTTCCAAACATTACATTTTATCTAATAATTTATTGATGTTATCAATATTTTTTTTATTTTTATTTTTATTTTTATTTTTCAGTATTAGCGTTCTCAACTAATTTGCGTCCAATAATTACTTAGGAAACAAAAAAGTTACATTTAGGTTTAATCTTATTTTTATAATTTTACGTTTTAATATCTGTATTTTGGTGTGATTTATTTATTGAAGCAGTAATTATAATAAATGTAAAGTAATGAATTATTTACATTAATACATGAACAACCCATGACTCTTTATGCAGCATTACATGTTTACGAAGTAGTTTCCTAAACGAAGGTACAAATGGTGAGACGTGTTGAAGATAATAAATTGCTGGGGGAGATGTAATATGAGAACTGGAAAGGGTGAGAAGAAGAGGGTAGGAGGAGATGAGATGATCGTAGAAATGGAGGAGAGAGAAAAGGATTGTAGAAATGTTGGCTTTATCTTCCTATCTCTTTCTCTCTCCCTTACTTTGAAAGAAAGTCTCCAATGGCGAAGAGGGGAGTCAATTATTTTACTTTTTCTCCAGGCCCACTGCAACTGGAGCGAGTTTAGAGAGAGAGAGAGAGAGAGAGAGAGAGGTGGGTGGGTGGCTCTGCCTGTTTCCTCACAAAATTGTGGCAGTAGCACGAACCTTGTTGCCTTTGTTCTCTCTCTTCTCTCTGTCATGCGATTTACGGCAATAATTGATCGATTTTTCTCCTTTTCTGCTCGAAACCCATTATTCTGTTTTTATACATATTTTCCTTTCTCTCTCTTCTCTCCTTGTAGTGTGTGTGTCAGAGGAACTTGAAAGGAAGGGTTGCGGGTGGGAAATCCAATCACTGCGAAAATAAGGGTAGAAGGAGCAGAAACTTTTGTGGAAAATTTTTGAGACATGAATGATCGCTCACATCTTGAACCAGATGATTCTGAGTTTGTCGAAGTCGATCCAACTGGAAGATATGGAAGAGTACACCTTTTCTCTTTCGCACTTTATCTCTTCCCTTCATTTATCTGTAAATTGATTTCTTGGTGTCTTTGTTTGCTACAGTACAGTGAGATCCTTGGAAAAGGAGCTTCCAAGACAGTGTATGGATCCTATTCATTCTCGATTTTTCTTAGATTAGAGCATTTTTTCTCGTCTTTCTTTGCACACCCATTTCAGAAAAGTTTTTTCGATTTGATTTTTGCTTTCACTGAAATCGGATTGAAAAATTCTGTTCATTGTTTTTGGTGCTTGATTGTTGCAGTTACCGAGCATTTGATGAGTACAAAGGGATTGAAGTTGCTTGGAATCAGATCAAACTCTATGATTTTCTGCAATGTCCAGAAGATCTGGAGAGGCTCTACAGTGAAATCCATCTCCTAAAAACATTGAAGCACAAAAATATTATGAAATTCTACACTTCTTGGGTCGATACTTCCAATAGGAACATCAATTTTGTCACTGAAATGTTCACTTCTGGAACCCTAAGACAGTAAGTATCAGTATTGAAATATCTATACTTGCCTCTTTTTAGCATAATTGAAATATGCTTCTGAGTAAATCAAAATTATGATTATTTCTTCATCAACAGGTATAGGCTAAAGCATAGGAGAGTAAACATTAGAGCCGTGAAGCATTGGTGTAGACAGATCTTGAAAGGGCTTCATTATCTTCATAGCCATGATCCACCTGTGATTCACAGAGATCTAAAGTGTGATAATATCTTTGTAAATGGAAATCAAGGAGAGGTGAAGATTGGAGATCTTGGTCTTGCGGCAATTCTCCGAAAATCATTTGCCGATCGTTGTGTTGGTAAGCTCATAAATTTTTTTTATCTCAAATCTCCTTCACACTCCATTTCTTCTGATCTTTGGCTTCTTGGATGACTATTTGGCTAAATATAATGAGGGAATTCATATTTTTAGAAGTGTATATACATATTATGTGTGTGTTTTCCGTGAACGTAAGATTGACAATGACATGGTGTTGTTATGGATGGGTGAGTGTATAATTCTTTTATCATTTGGTAGGAACTCCAGAATTTATGGCTCCGGAAGTGTACGAAGAGGCATACAATGAATTGGTAGACATCTATTCATTTGGTATGTGCATACTGGAAATGGTAACATTTGAATATCCATACAGTGAATGTACTCATCCTGCTCAGATCTACAAGAAAGTTATTTCTGTGAGAGACCTTTCCCCTCCTTATTTTTCATTTATTCAATTGCATATGAACAATTAGTGGCATATTAAATAAATTTTCATATCGCAGGGAAAAAAACCGGATGCCTTGTACCAAGTGAAGGATCCAGAAGTAAAACAATTCGTCGAGAAATGTTTAGCAACAGTGTCACTTAGGCTATCGGCAAAGGAGCTGTTGAATGACCCTTTTCTCCAAATTGAAGATTGTGAATATGAGATGGGATCCTTGGATTGTGGGTTTAGGGACGTGGGTCCGATGATGAGGCACCCTTTCTTCGATCTAAATGGGAATAATAGTACCCTTTGTAATGGAGTTTCTGATGATTATAATTATTTTGATGCTTCGAGTGAATGGGGGTATTCTCCAGCTGAGGTCGGGCATTGTGGAATCGAGCTTTTTGAGTGGCACGACGATGGACATGAAGATGTTGACGTAAGTATTAAAGGGAAGAGGAGAGAAAATGGTGATATCTTTCTGAGACTAAGAATTACAGATAAAGATGGTAATGATACCTTTCTTAATTTCTTGCTTCAAAACTTCTTGTCCATGATTTTCGTCTTTTATGTGTTTTTTTAAAGTAAGTTTAGACTGTGAAGTTTGAGAACAACGACGATTGATACCTTAAATTATTTTTTTAGCCAAATTGTCCTTATACTTTAGGTTATTAGCAAAATTGCTCATGACTTAATAAAATTCGTCAAATATTTTATATTTTTTACTTGTAATAGTCATCTTAACTTGTTCTACTTACTTTGATTTATTCGATTTTTTGCATATACTTCATATTACAATTGATTTCGAAGACTAAAGGACAGTCTAATAGAATTTTGTGTTCGAAATTGAATGTGTGCTTGAATCAAGTGAGTATAAGTAACTAGAGTGGTTTAAAATGACTATGACAAGTGAAAAATGCGAGACAAGTAAAAATATAAAGACAATTTTGCTTAAAAAAACATAGTTTAAAGTATTAATTGTCATTGATCCCCAAGTTTAGAGTCTAAATTAGACTTTACTATTTTTCTATTTCGTGAATAATCTCGCTCTACATTTTCCCTCGCATGGATGCTGTAATTATAGTAGTTCTATTTCTACATATGAAAGTTTTAATGTTAATGAGATGGATTTCATAGCAAGATTTCATGGTAAATCATTACTGCTGGGAAAGATAAATTATTAAGTTGAGGCTATTAAATCGATCCAGTTATTTAATCACGAAGTACACATCTTAAATCTTTTTTTTTTGTCACAGGCCTGATCCGAAACATATATTTCCATTTTGACGTTGAGATTGATACAGCACTCAGCGTAGCCACTGAAATGGTGGCGGAACTCGATATAATGGACCAAGATGTGACAAAAATAGCAGATATGATTGACGGGGAGATTGTTTCCATGGTTCCCCAATGGAGGCTCGGGCATGGCATGGAGGATTCGATTAATTTTGCTGATCAAACTTTTTGTCAGAATTGTGCGTCGAATCGGACATCATATGGATCTTTAATGGAGTATTTGACGACTGATTCTTCTGGAAAGAACTTGCAGGTTTATCAATGCTGTAAAAATGGCTGTGCCACTACTCATGGCCGTTTCGAGGAGATTACCTTCCAAGCGACTGATGGCTCTGAGAATGATATGAAAAAACCTGATTTGAATGGGTCGAGCCAATCGAATTGCCTTGATTGCCAGGAGACTTTGGGAGGCCATGAATTTAGCTCAGCAAGCTGTGAACCAAACCATTCTGACAAAGAATATGAAGAAACTGATCGGCATATGTCAAAAATCAGAACAAGTGAAAGTTTTTGCGGAGACTCAGGTATGTTTTTTCCAAAAGCTAGAAAACGGAAGCATGATGTTTTAATTGATTCGAGTTTTCTGAACATAAAACCAAAAACAGTTTTTGAAAACATGCCCTTTTAGAAATGATTATTCTTTGAGAAGGTACTCTGCTTTTGTTTAATGAAACAGTTTTCTGAAATTGTTGTGGGAGCACGACAGTATAATCTTCATTCTTATGTTGTTCATAGAACAAAAATCTCAACAACTGTTTTTGAAAAGCAGTTAAAGATGTTTCTATTGGGTGGTTTTTAGTTTTTGAAAATAGTAAAAGAGTTTCTGAGAATGATTTTTGTCCTTTTCACAGTCGCACCCAAACTGTCTGGCAATTTCGAACAAGAAAGCCAGCAAAAACTGAGATGGCTAAAAGCAAATTTTCAGATGAAATTAAGGGCGCTTAGAGATCATCATCTTAGTCATAATGTCGATAAAGTTTGCCGGAAGTCACCCATTGCAGAGGACATAGCTGCTTCTAATGGCTTCTGCAATGCCTCCATAGCTTCTTCAAATTCCATTCATAGGACACTTTCCCTCCCTGTTGATGCTGTCCACTTATGAAAATGCTACTCTTTTTTTTTTTTTTTTTGTATTTTTTTTATCATGAATTTAACATACTAACAGAAACTTTGTTATAAAATTATACATTTTCAACCCAAAAAAAGAATTTGAAAAGCTCTGTTTTGCTTCTTCGAGTCAAACAAACTTGGGCAAATATTACCCAGTGTAATTATCAATTTTAATTATATATTATACAATTTATTTTAATTAGTCCCTTGTACTAAAAAATAAGCTAATTAAATCTTGTATTTTGATTCTATTATCTATTTTGACATTTTATCAATAATTTTGTTAAATTTTCATTTAAAAAATTATCAATCGATATTGGATTCAATTGTAATTTTTATCACATGTTCACTACTTAATGAGAAATTTATATGAAAATTTGTGTGATTTTTGAACATATGTACGATTTATTATAATTTTATTTTAATAATTTATAAACATATTATAATAAATCATACAAGTTTTAGAAAATCACGAAAATTTTTTTATCTGCTTATAATTTGGAGAACATATGGAAAAATATCAAATAAATTTAATATCTTTTGGTATTTTTTTAAAACTAATCTCAGTCTCGTATTTACTTTATAAATTAATTTTTAAAAAAATAACAAAAAATATTGAATTCATTTGTAAAACATGTTCACTACATCATGAGTAGATGAGTAGATAGTAGAAAATTTTTCGTGATTTTCTAAAACTTGTATGATTTATTATAATATTTTTATAAATTACTAAAATAAAATTACAATAAATCGTACATGCGTTAAAAAATCAGAAACATTTTCAGATTATCTTCTCATTAAGTAGTAAACATGTGGTAAAAATTTCAAATAAATTTAATATCGTTTGGTAATATTCTAAATGAAGGTCTAACTAAATTGTTGATGAAAAGTTAAAACGGATAACACAATCAAAATACATGCCGATATTTTTAGTATAAAGGATTAATTAAATAAAGTGCATAGTACGTAGTTAAAATCGATAATTATTCTATTATCAATTCAGACATTATACTGAATTACTTGTTGGAATGTAAATTGGGTAATCAATTGGTTTGCAAAGCTGCTTCGGTCGACCTACCTCAAAATGGGTTGTGCCGAGCTGATTCGGTCCAAATCTTGTGCACTCCACTTGAAGATGGTCCACCATCGGCGGCGGAGAGATGATGGGCGGGGAAGTGTGGAATCTGAGAAATTAAGAGGATTATAACCGGATCATAAATCATAAAGTAGTCATTGATGAGTTCCTAGGAATGTGAATTCAAAGTGGGTCACATGACAAACTACCAATGCAATTTAGTGGTTGTGGTGAAAATTAAAGTGTAAACTATGATTTAAATTTTAATATTAAGGATCATTTGTGGAAGATATCTTGAACTTTTTTTTGAAATAGAATAGACCACAATTTTTTGTCTATCAACGTATATTTATTTGTCGTTGTTTAATCTATTAAAATCATCACATGAATTGCATCGTCGTATGTTTTCAAAAATATACGTAAATGTTATACGACGACAAATTTCACAACCCAAGAAATAAATTTTATGTGACAAATTATAGCAACTGATTTATTGTTGCTTGATGATTAAAATCGTAAGTTAGATTCTTATGATTTTAATCTAAATTGAAGTGGACGGGAAAAAGCGAAAATTTCATAATTATATTGAAATTTAAAGTCTAAATAAAATATATTATGTTATTTGGTTGGCCAAAATTAGTGTATTTATAAAAGCTTCCAAGCATGTTTCTTGTTTTCAAGATTGAAAAAGACTTGTCCATGTGCATGAAAATAGCACCCACATCTTATTTCAACTCTTTTAATATTATAAATCATTTTTTAATGATTAAAGGTAGCAATAAATATTGACCAATTTCATGCTGTGAGAGCTTCCATATAAAATAGAGAATTCATCATCATTTTAAAGACTTTTTGGGTAAAAAAAAAAAGGTTAATTTTCTAAAGTGTTACGTGCAAACATTGCAATACGATAAGATGTGCAACAATAGCTGTTCGATTGATTTTGTATTGATGGACTTTTGAGACTCGGAGAGAAGAAATGAAGACGAAGAAAATTGAAATATAGACTAACACATTGATTATTAATTTTGTTATATATAATGTAATTTATCCTAAAAAACTTAAGAATAATTCATAATTAGTATGCTATTAAAAAAAAAAAAAAGGGGGATGGTAGACCCTAAACGTCGTCGGTTCAAAGAATAGGAGGGAGGGAAAGGGGGATCGAGAAAGTTTTGAAGTTAACAATTTTTTTAATCTTGAAATTTGAAATTGCTAATAGAATTTAATTCATAACTTAAATTTTCAAAAATTATAGTTTAAATATTAGGTGTCGAGACCCTCAACGTTCAAGGTTCAAATTGCGAATTATGATAATAGTTATATTAAAAACGTTATTCCAATTAATTTAAATTATTAGTTTGACAATATAAACAATAAATGACATAAACTTTGTCCACGCCGGAGGTTAACATAACTTCTTGTCTTTCGCTCTCTCTATCAAAAATAAATATTTTGAAGAATAAGCACAAATTTGATAAATGTAATAGTGAAAAATGTGATCAATATTATGATAAAAATAAATAAATTCGAGGCGACAATAACTACCCAACAAAAAATTTGAATATTCACATCGTGATTATTCAAATGAGTGCCCACTTCTAGATCCCTATTGTGGTCACTTTCTTCTTTTTTTCATTTGAACTCGGCCGAAAGACTAATAATAGTCAAATTTTGAGCAACTTAAAGGACACTGATAAAGGGACTTACTTTCACAGTTTTTATTCCTTTTAATTGGTGGTGTCTTTGGAAAGACGGGGGATAGGTCCTTATGTTGTACAAATCTCTCGTCTATTTTATTACTTTATTTTTAGTTAAAAGAGAATGTACCGTTAATAGATTTTGTGGATGTGATCAAAGTTTTTTAGTTACAAGTCAATTAATAAATCCGATGTTGTGAGCATCATCAATGTTGATCAAAGCAATGTCGAAAAATTAGACCAATTGCTAGAAAGGCTTTTTGCTACTATCTTAATTGGCTCTTTCTCTTGTGGGAGACCTTGTTTTTGGGAGCTAATTTTGCAATAAGTTAAAAATGATTAGATTCATTCAAAAAATAATTGCTTATATAGAGGAAGAAGACTTGCATTAATTTATGTAATACTAATTGCTATCTTTCTCTTTTGAACTTTCTTAGTGCCAAGATGCTAAATAAAAAGTTTAGAAACTTTTTGATAATGAAACAAAGAAAGCACTAAACCACCCGGGATTAGATGAGATATTATAATCAAACTCCAATCAATTAGGGGAAGGGGCTTTTGATATTTTATTTGGAGATTCCCTTTGGATACTGGATAACAATGAATTCTCATCGAAATATTAGATCTACTTAAGCTTTGTAATTTCTTTGAGAGGTATTCATAGACTACTTCATCTAAAATAATCAACTTAAGCTAGTGTATCCTCACCTAGTATTGAAGTTGTCTTGTGCACATCCTTTGCTTGTATCCCGAATGCAAATCCAGTTCAATAAATACACATGTTGCATGTATCTAATAGTGTAACACATCAATCATTGGTCTTAGAAAATGATATGGCTTGGTGACATGGTTGAGTGTCTTATAGTCAATATAACCTCCAAGATCCATCATTCTTTTGAACTAATGACATGGGACTCGATGGCCGATTTAAGCCGGATGCTAACAAGTCCTAAACTAATCCCCGTGTAGTTCTCTTTCCAAAGTTTTCATGTCCAAAAAATTGAGGGGAAGAAATTTGCAAGTGCAACTATGAATCATACCAGCTCCCACGATGTGATAACACATCAATAACTTGATTTTCCATCCCAGACTTGTAAAATTCTGAAAGTTGAAGTCGATAAGTTTGACTAACCATTTGTGTTGTTTTTTGGTCGTCAGCCTTTACTCTAATACAATATTTAGTGACTTTTTATTCGTAAAAATCTTGAAATGTGTAATGGTTTGAACTTCAATATTTTATTGTCAATAATGTATTGTGGATATTTATTACGGATGATATATGAATATAAGTTATGAAAATTATATTGAAGAAATGATACTAAGTCATTGAGAATACTATGAATGAAACTATTTTATATGAACATACTTTATTGTAAGTGTAATAACTTTTGTTATGATAATTAGATTATTATGAAAATTTAACAGTCTTAAACTAGACACGTAGAGGAACATCATGACTTTATAATGAAAGAATTTTGATATGTGTAGCAAAAGTTATTTACTTTTTAATCTGATAAATGCAATTTACGATTTAAATTGCACTGTTTTGGTATATTACTTTAAACTACTTAAAGTAGGAATTTGGATAGAGTTAAAAGAAGAAAAAATATTTTCAACACTTTGTAGCATATATTCATCTAATAACATTGGACAATCAATGGAGTTAGGACACGTGGCAGTCAGCGTATATTGGGTAAGTTGTTTGCTCAAGTGATTAATAAAGTTAATTAAGTATGATTGAGGCTAATTAATTACGATTAATTATGCTAATCATTTTGATTAACTTAAAACTCATAAAAATTAATTAGTTTAAGCTAAGTATATTTAAACATAAGTAATCATGGTATTTTTGAGAATATCTATAAAAGGAGGGATAATTTTATAAAAAGCCACGAAGAGGTGGGGTTAAAAAGTAAAGTTTATCCAAGAATCATCTAGAAATGAGGGATATGGCTGAATAATTAGTCATTTTTGTGCAAAGTATTCAGCTCAAGAGAAAAAGATAAAGAACGGAAAGAAGAGAGAAAAAATGAGATTTTGGACTTGTTCCTCAAAGAAAAATTACTCAGGTTGGGGAGACGATTCTATAAAACAGAAAAATCAGTTTATTAGGTGAAAATTTTGTGGGAGTGGAGAAACCTTTAATAGGCAAGTAAATCTTACATTTAGAATAGGTAATTTAACTTTTATTGTATTATTTAGGTGGTGATAGATTTAAATCATGTATTTGGTTCAGGTTAAACTTAGAATTTTGATTGTATATTTAAGTGATTAAATGAATGTTGTTTTGATAAAAATGAATGATGTTTTATGAAAATTTATGTTTTCAAATTATATTGTGATGTTAAAAAAGTAATATTTTAAAAACATTGGTTTACATCAATGTGATGTGCTGGGTTTCAAAATATTTTGCATAGGTGAGTTGCATGGTTTTAAATCTGCATGACATTGACTTTATAAAATGTGTTAAAACATGCATTTTAGGGAAAAAGAAAATTGACAAACTTAGTAACACATGAACCCAATAGTTGAACTTGTTTCTTCGTGTGCGATGTGTATGACTATCGAAATGAGAAGAAGATCAACTTAATGTCCTTCTTGGGTTGAAAATTCTTAAACCTCAAGAGGAAGCAATGCATAAGGTTCTACAACCCTACTGGAGAAAGCTGATAAACATGTGGGGTTGTGTGATGATTATACATGTTGAGATTAAAGTGTATTGCATTTTTAACATAAACATTTGGTTATTAAAAGATGCTTTGAAGTTTTCTTGATAAGATGGTTTTAATCATGCAAAGTTCATTCTATTTACATTATATTTATTTGATGAAAATAATTTTAAACAATGGCTAAGTGATTTCGAAAAATTGATTTCTAGCATGCATGCTTTTATAGCATTTGCATGACTTTCAAAAGAACATGATTTATATGATTTTCAAATAATCTTTGTAATAGAAGATGATAATTGATCCTATATGGTGTTAATAGAGTTTGAATTAGTTATTCTATGCGTTAGATTTATTTACTGGACTAAAAGCTCATTATGTGGATCATTCATATTTTTCAGATATCGAGAACGTTCACTGGAAGGAAAAACATAAGACAATATAAAGTTACGAAGAAGCATAAGTGAACTATCAAGGTAGATGGTTTTTTTGTTTGAGTGAGATGTTTGGTTTTGCTTTGTATAAATCTTTTTGAAAGGTCACTTATAGTAACTTACTTTTGTAGTAGCTTTCGTATTTATGCTCTGACTTTCATGTAAATTTTCAATATATAGAATGTATGTTGTTTTCTTCATGCAATAAATGTTTATGTTTGAAATGCTTTTATAAGATAATAATAATAATGATTTTAAACGGTGCATCTTAATTTAGGATATCAAGTTAAAAAAGTATGTTGTATTAACTCTTAACGATCTATGCATGTGCGAGGTGAGTGCCAATGAAAGCATCCCTTCGACGTTCGACTCATTCGCACTTAGGGAATCCTTTAGCCGGTTGGAGTCCAATTGGTGGAATCAAGTCTTGACAAAATGTCTTCCCAAAAAGATAACATCTCAATTTTTGCATTGCTAACAATAGGGACATTGACTCTTTTTCGTAAACTAACTTGCCACATAAATTTTCTTGGACATACCATTGTTGGAAAAAGCTATCAGGTGACCAACTAGCATTAGAACGACTCATAAACTCTCTCTAGATGCATCAACTTCAAGCTTAAATTCTCTTCAAGTTTTGGCGTAGCCAAAACAGTGGTCTTAGTAAGATGTGCAACGAAATTGAAATGTTGCAATTACTGTGACAAATTTTGTTTTGGACAGATTCTGAGGCAAATTTCTATTGCAATAAAAATACACTAACAAATGAATTTCCACACAAGTTTTGGGCTGCAACGACGTCTATATGTGTACAATAAATCCTTAAAATTTTAGAACCAAAGTCACACGAATGAGAAAGTTAAGAACAAAAATTTGCAAGTTGGTTTAGAAAATCACCTAATCACGACATCCAACTCCAAAGACTATCCAACTTGACGTTTTGAGAGTTTGTACAACTTACTTAGTCTTCACCTATTAAGGAAGAGGATGAGAAGGTTGCAAATACCCACAATGCTTGTCATGGCATCTAGAAGAAGTATTTAAAACCTTTCAAAGAAAACTAGCGCAAAGGCTAATAAACGATATACCAAAATACCCAAAGTAAAAGTCTCACGCCTATGGCTAGACAAGCCCTAGCCAAATGGATTAAAATGTAACAACTTTTGATGAGTTTTGAGCTAAACAAAAGTAACCAAAACATAATAAAATTGGCATAAAAAACAAGTATACCTCTCACTTCATGATTCATCTTTAGGTTGGTAGAAACTAAGTTCCACAAAAGTCATTTTATTCATCCACAATGTAACATGTTTTGACTTCCAAACTAGGATCCCAATGTATAACATTTTTCATCATCTCTTTATCAATATGGCTAGGTGTTTCTTCCAAGCTATTTTGAAATTTATTTCTTCAAAAATAAAAAAAGATATAAAAATTAGTGAGTTGCTTAGCTTGTGACTTAGTGATAGGTCTTTGCATCACATCATGAATGATAAACGCCTTCAGAAGTAGATGTCTTAGTTGATGAACTCTTCTCAAGGAGTTTATTATTCATACTGACATAATCAACGTACTTCTGAAGGAGTTTATTATTCATTATAGACTCCATCTTGTTATACGAGGTAATCCCAAAACAAAATTTATGTTCATTTCAACCTAAAGTTGATATACAATTGGTAAGGGCATTTATAAATCGTGAGAATTCAATCAGCTTTTGACTTTTTTACAAATAATACACTTCTCCACTACCTTGTGGACATCAATAAGCACGTGAGGCTAAAAAAATATCTCCTTAATAGCTTCATAAGTCTTCTTCTCACTAAAATAACAACTGAAACCTCCACCATGAGCCTCCCTTACAGGAGATCTTTGTATTCAATTTGGTAATGAGAGTGTACCTTCTTCAAAGAGCGTTAACCACTACATTAGATTCTTCTTTTTTGTATTTATTCATATAAGGGTATCGTCTAAGTAACTCTACCCACTTAGTATGCCTTCGATTAATATTTCTTTGGCTCTTGATGAATTTGAGAGCTTAGTGGTCAGTATGAATAATAAACTCCTTCAGAAGTAGATAATCTTGCCATATTTCTAGATCTCACCACAGCTACGAACTCTTTATCAAAGATGGAGTAGTTTAAGGCAACTTCTTTTAGCTTCTCACTAAAATAGGCAATTGGTTTGCCCTCTTACATTAGGATAGCACCAATTCCTAAACCGAAAGCATCACACTTCACTTCAAATACTTTAAAATCTAGCAAAACTAGGATAGGTTTATTGTAAAGCTTATCCTTTATCATTTGAAAAATTCCTTGGCACGCTTTAGACCATTGGAATTCATTTCCCTTCTTAGTACAATATGTGATTGGAGCCATAATAGTGCTAAAATTACGAATGAATCTTCGTGAAAAATATATCGATCCATGGAAGTTTCTCACTTACAAGATGGTCTTAGGAATCAACCATCCCTTAATAGCCTCAATCTTGGCATCATTAATCTCTATGTTATGCTTAGATATTACAAAACCAATGAAGTACACTCGTTCTTGCCAAAAGTTACATTTCTTGAGGTTACCAAAGAGCTTGACCAACCTAAGAGTATCAAATAGTCGTCAAAGGTGCTCCAAATGTGATTGCAAATCTAATCTATATAGTAATATATCATCAAAGTATACTATAATAAACTTTCCCACAAAATCTTTAAAACGTGATGCATTAAATAGATAGGCAGAATGACATTACCAACCACTCATAAAGGTCATATGTGGTCTTGAATGCCCTTTTTGATTCATTCTTTTACTTCATGCAAATTTGGTGGTAATCACTTTTCAAGTCCACCTTAGAGAATATGAAAAATACACTCAATCCATCAAACATATCTTCAAGTCTAGGTATTGGAATCCTATACTTGATAATGATTTGGTTTATGGCACGATTATCCATACACGTCTTCATTATTCTATCTTTCTAGGCACTAATAATGTTAGCACAAAACATGGACTGAGGGACTCTCGGATATATCTATTTTGAAGAAGTTAAGTAACTTGCTTGTGGAGCTCTTTTGTTTCTTCTGGATTCATTCAGTAAGATGACCGATTTGGTGGCACTGCTCCCAATAATAAATCAACTTGATGCTCGATTTCTCTAAGAGTTGGAAGATCTTAAGGAACTTTTTCGAGAAAGATGTCTGGGTATTGATCCAAAAATAATTGGACCACCTCCATAATTTTTTCCAATTTTTCAAGTTGCTCATGAAACATAATCATCACCAAAAGACCACAACCAACCAAGGACTTTCACAACTCATTTCTTGACATGAATAAGATTGACTTTTTCTTTCATTTCTTCATCTTTTCATAATCCATATGAACTTGATCTGGATTAAGAGGAGATAGTTAATGGTTTTCCTTCCAAACTTAAAAGAATGAAACTTTGTGAAACCACTTAACCATTCTATCAAATTGTCATAGTTTTTTAGCAACAAATGGCTGCACTCATAGGTACAACATCACAAAATACCACATCATTATATCCACAATAGTTATTTTAACATCTTATTGGTCATTTAACCATCTCAACTTATAAGGGTCAGATGCAAAGTGGCTTCCAAATCCAACTTCTCCACCAATTCCAAAGAAATAACATTTCTACAACTACCTCCATAAATTATAAGAGAACACACTTGTCTTTGATCAAACATGGACTATGAAAAATGTTCTCCCATTGGCATGCTTTCTCTAAAACTTGGGTGGCAAGTGTCCTTCCAATTATAATAAGGAGAGAGTCTTCTTGTGCATAAAGAACCTCTTCTTGGAAATCGTATTCTTCATTAGTTTACTTCATTCAATCATCTTGACTTTCAACTTCATTAGTGTCTTCTCTTAACATTATCACTCACTTATTAGGGCATTGTGAAGCAATATCCCCACAACTGAGACATTTGAAACACTTAATGACTCTTGATTTTGGTTGAATCTATCTCTAATCAACTTCTCATCTTTAACTCCTTTATTAGAAACTCCTTTCAATGCTGCATTCTGATAGAGGCTCACGACTCAGATTAAAAGAATATAATGTTTGATACTAAAATAATAGCATCACCTGAGCGCAAAAAGAAGGCTCGATCCTCCCCCACAATTCCTACCACAATATTCTCTGCCTATAATCTACCTCCCCTCCCTATTTTATTTTCCTCTTTACTCTTTGGTCCTCCGCCATGTAAACAAACAAACTTGGGCCTTCCAAACTGATATTTGCATGGTTCCTTGCTTTTTTCCATGTAAAATCTTACCTGAACGAGTACTAAGACCTTCCCAGATACTCTCATTCAGTATCTCTTCAAGTTGTTAATTTCCTCCAAGATTTGTGTAAGTTTCTACCCATTCATGGCTATCTTAGTTTGCTATCCTTGGGTCAATCTGCCTTGAGCAATGTGTTTAGCATGAGCCACATCTATTTCTCTCTCCATATGAGAAATATTTTCAGTGGATTACAAAACTTTCACTCAGATTCTTTTGCTTCTCCTCTAGCTATCCTTTATATGTTCTCCATATTTCGAAGTGAACTCCTCTAGTATCTTCAACATTTTATCCCATACCCCTGGTATTCCCTCACCCAGAAATGCCCCTTGTCTTGCTTGGCGAAGGGAAGCATCATGATCTAGTCTCTCTTTTCGAAGCCGAGAACCACTTATTCTTATAAATTACCAAACTTAAAGTTCTTGATAAACCTACCCCAATGCAATCACACCTTAGATAGCATTACTAGAGCAAATTCATTGCTTTGGCTAGGTATTTTCATTTTTGTCAAAAAGTTCAACCCAAACTTGACATGATTCAACCCTGCAAACCATTCATATAACCCTAACATTCATCTATGCATCCACGCAAAACTATAAAGACTAGTGTTTATCGAAATAACAAAAAAGTCAGTGTTTGCCAAAAGAAAAACAAAACAAATATAAAGCATGCTTGGTTACATAAGGTTGAATTTTGGGAAGACAAATTCCCTCTTGATTGGTTGAAGATCCGTTTGATGGTTTCCACGATAGAACTTGTGTTGGTTTCCTCATATCTGTAGCATTTGGCTCCCATTCCAAGCATTGGAAAGGGGCATGCATTCCAAGTACTCCAATAAGCCTTCACCTGTAAAATAAGTAAACTTGTCAGTATAAAGGATAGTTAATGCATGTGCCATAGTTTGGGATCGAGTTAACGGTTTATGAGGCATGTCATTCTCTCCAGGTGAGTGAAGATTTGATCTCAAATCTAGTGTTTCGTCATTTTCTATGTCTTCATTTAAACTCAAATCTAGTGTTTTGTGCTTCTCTTTGTATCCCTCTTCATCAACATAAGGTGAAAGATCTTGTACGTTAAATGTAGCTGACACTCCATAATCTCCTAATAGTTCCAACTTGTACGCATTGGTGTTAATGCGTTCTAAGATTTTGAAAGGGTCATCAGTCCTCGAAAGGAGTTTGGATCTCCGCTGTTTATGAAAATGTTCTTTTCTCAAGTGCAGCCACATTAAATCTCATTTTTTTTTAAAATCACCTCCCTACGTCCCTTGTTAGCATGCTTAGCGTATGTTTCATTTGACTTTTGTATGACTTTACTCACTGTCTCAAGTAACTTCTTAACTTGTGTTGCCTCGTGGATTCCTTTTGGGTTTGCTAAATCTATCATAGGAAGGGGCAAGAGGTCTAATGGAGTGGACGGGTTGAATCCATACACTATTTCGAAAGGTGTATTTTGAATAGCAGAGTGTACATTACGATTGTAGGCAAATTCAAGGTGTGAAAGTTGGATATCTCAATTTGATAACTTCTTTCCTACAACGGTTCTTAAAAGGCTACCTAAGATTTGAATGACCACTTCGGTTTAACCGTTAGTTTGTGGGTGAAATGATGTACTGTAAAGAAGCTTTGTTCCAACCATCTTCCACAAAGTCTTCCAAAAAGCAGAAATTTGGTGTCCCTATCAGACAATATAGAGTGTGGTATCATGTGAAGTCTCACTATTTCTTTGAAGAAAAGTTTGGCATACAACTAGATTCATCGGTTTGATATGAGCTATTTTTGAAAATCGATCCATGATGACCATAATGGAGTCCTTGACTCTTGCTGTTCTTGAAAGTCCTAGAATAAAGTCTATGCTGATCTCAACCCACGGGTGAGTTGTATGGGAAGTGGTAAATATAATCATTGTGAAAGGACTTTGCTTTTTGTTTTTTTACAAATAATACACTGCTCAATTAATCTATGAACATCACATGCTAGATAGGGCTAGAAGAAATGTTCTTTTAGTAAATCTTGTGTCTTTTTTTTACCAAAATGTCCTGCTAAACCACAAATGTGAGCCTCTTTGACAAGGCATTTTCTTAAACTTCTAGTGGGAACACATGACTTTGCCTCCTTTGAATAAATATTCATCATTGATAAGGAAATCTCTTTCGCCTTTAACTAGACACTTAAGGCAAGTGATAACTCTTAAAATAGAGTTATTTTATACTATTTTTATTTAATAAAACTCGTGTGATTTAAGTGAATATAAAAGGAATTAGATCAAAATAATAGAAATTGCTGTAAATCGTTGTGTCATTAAAAGAACTTAAGAATTTAATGATTTTTATGTATATTTTTAGAAAAATCAGATTATTAGTACTAATTTGAATTTTCTTGTTATCATAATTGACTACAGATTTACTAGCGGATCAAATTCCTGTTTGAATGATTAAGAGAGAAAAAGAAATTGTTGGAGGAATCCCTAAAATTAAGAAAGAGAGGAAAAAGTGGGAAAAAATCTTAGAAGGATAAAAAGAGAGAGGTGACTGGATTTTAAAATCAAGGAAAGAGAAAAATAGGCGGCTGACAATTTGGAGAAATGATGGGAGAAAAAGTGGGCTGAAACAATAAAGAAAAAAAATAATTTTGAAAGGAGATGACGTTCTTCTTGGCTGGTGACAAGAGAGAGAAAAAGGGAGTGTGGAATAAAGGAAGGAAATCACTTCTCTTCTTGGCTGTCCAGCGCCTCCCTGTCAGGAGACTTCTCCAGAAGAGATTTCTACATAGGATCATCAAGACCACCAATTCTTCTTCTACTCTTTATTTTCCTTTGATGAATATTTTTATTTTGGATTTTATTGCCATAATTTTAGGCTAAGGTTTTAATCTTAGTTAGAAGAAAAAGTACTCATTATGTGCTTTATTTAGATATATGAAAGTTTTCTTTTTCTATTGAATAATCTATCATGATGTTTATTGTTTAATTCCAATTGTGTTGACGGACAAATTTGATGTTACATGTTTCTATTGTATCGAAAGTTAGATAGGAATTTTGAGATGTATGATTGATTAAATAAATTAAATTGTTATAAAATAGTTGACATTAATGTATTTGGTATTGAGAATAAGATTCAATAGAAATTCAGATTAAGTTTTGTCTTTCAAAAATCAAAAGAAACTCTAAAATGAATTTAACTAGACAATTCGAGA
This sequence comes from Begonia peltatifolia, assembly GCA_022433055.1. Lineage (NCBI taxonomy): Eukaryota > Viridiplantae > Streptophyta > Magnoliopsida > Cucurbitales > Begoniaceae > Begonia > Begonia peltatifolia. The sequence goes on along the minus strand of CM039518.1, from coordinate 16,133,193 downwards.
GAACCCTAAAAAATTCAATCATACAATTGAATTCAATCAATATTATGTTAATAATAATGGTTGAAAATATGATTAATGATGATTTTAATTTGTGCTAAAATAAATTTACTAACTGACCAAATTTGATACCAATTAACAATCCGATTATGATATAGTTCAATCAATCAAATTGTAAGGAAATCAATTAACAAGATCAATCAAATACAATGCAAGGGAAGCACTTTGTGCTCTGGTACCACGTGACACGATTCAACCCTGCAAATCATATCTAACTCTAACATTCATCTATGCAAAACTATAAAGACTAGTGTTTATCAAAATAATAAGAAAGCCAATGTTTGCCAAAAGAAAAACAAAACAAATATAAAGCATGCTTGGTTACATAAGGTTGAATTTGGGAAGATAAATTCCCTTTTGATTGGTTGAAGATCCGTCTGATGGTTCCCACGATAGAACGTGTGTTGGCTTCCTCATATCTATAGCATTTGGCTCCCATTCCAAGCATTTAAAAAGGGGCATTGATTCCAAGTACTCCAATAAGTTTTCACCTATAAAATAAGTAAACTTGTCAGTATAAAGGATAGTTAATGCATGTGTCAGAGTTTGGGATCGAGTTAACGACCTATGAGACATGTCAAAACTTAGGCTCTATCAATTCTAAAATGAAAAATCTAACCACTTATGGGGAATGTCCTGTGAACTTTCACCAAGGCCTTTTTATGGTGGTCCGAACTCAGTCTATCAAACAAATCATTGTCAGAGGGAGATTCTGTGAAAAGAGGTTCACTGCCAAGCTTAAGAGTGATCGGAGTTGACTGAACCCAAGGAAAGAGTGAATCTGCGTCAAATAGGCGTTTTAAAAACGTTTCCTTCAACTATGTCTTCAATATCTCCTTTGGGTGATAGGTTTTACTGCATTTTTGCAACAGGAGGTCTAAATAAATTTCCTATTGTTGGTGGACTTGTGCCTAAGTAAGAAAAAATCTATTGATTGCTTAATTAGGCCAGAAGAGAATCTTGTTGTTCGAATTGTTTTGCCCACTCAGAATTCAGCAAGTTAGGCTTTACCTTCACCCGAGCACACAAGGGAGGCTCAGTTCTCCCCCAAAGTTCTTACCTCAAAACTCCTAGCCTATAATTCTACCTCCCCTCCCCCTTTTATTTCCCTCCTTACTCTTCGGTCCTCTCCCACATAGCCAAACAAATTATATCCTCTTCCTCTGACACCCTCCCCACTTTCATTTCCCTTGCCCTAAAATAGTCCCTTATTGCCCTTAGGTCTCCCTCCATATGAGGAGTCCCTCTGTTGTCTGTCATATTCTTCTCATCATCCTTGACTTGTGGCTTGTATGCATTGGAAGGTTTCGAGTTAGGTCAAGAGTTATAATACTTGTAACTCCTTTTGCGTTGTCTTTCTACTTTCATGGTTAGTTGGATTAGCATAGCTCAAAAATTAAAGTGAAGCCAATTGAATATTCACCCTTTCTAAGTGATTATAACAATCGAACACTCCACCTTCTCTACCAAATCTAAGAATTCCTCACCATTGCTAGCTCCATTGAAATTAGAGATAGAAATCTTCTAGTGTTTCATTTCATCCATATGATCATTTCTAAGTCTCAGACTTTTCATCTCCTTTATTTTCTTCAATGATTTCTTCTTATATATGTCTTATAATACTTTCATTTCTCCCCCTTGGCCTTGGGGTTTGAGGAGCCTTAACATATTGGTCTCCTGTCTCTTGCATTTGCTGAGCCATATTAACCATCATATTTTGAAGTTCTTCTATTTGTCCTTGCACGCTTGATTCATCATTTTTTGATGGAGGATACACGAGTGGATGACTATTTGCTTCATCATTTTGTGCAGCATTTTTTTCACTTCTTATCACCATTGTGGGGAGGAAATAACATCAATTAAATGAGAAATACAAGAAAGAGAGCTCTTATACTAAATGATGTGCAACCAAATTGGAAAGGTTACAATTACTGCGACAAATTTAATTTTTCGACACATTCCAGAGCAAATTCCTACTGCAATAAAAATAGATATAATAAACAAACTTCCACTCGATTTTGGGGCTGCAACGACGTCTATATGTCTATAATACACCATCAAAAGTTTATAACCAAAGTCATATGATGAGAAAGTTATGAAAAAAAATTTGCAAGTTGGTTTGCAAAATCACCTTGACGCGATCTCAAACCCCAAAGGATATCTTACGAAGAAGAAGCACTCCAACTTGATATTTAGAGTTTGTACAATCTTACTAGGACTTCACCTCTTAAGGAAGAGGATGAGAAGGCTGCAATAACAGAAAATTTTGATCAACACTTTCAAAGATCGATTTCAACATTTAACACAAACAATCGGTTCGCAAACAAGCTAAGATGATTGTGGGTTTTGCAAGGAACAAATCCACAACAAAGAGATAAATTTTCTATTGATCCAAGATAGCTGTTATAGTAGCTATAAGAAGTATTTAAATCCCTTGAAAGAAAACTAGGACAATAGCCCATAAGCAAAAGACAAAAATACCCAAAGTAAAAGGCTCACCCCTACGGTTAGATAAGTCCTAGCCAAATGCCTTAAAATGTAACAACTTTTCACTAGTCCAGAACAAAACAAAAGTAGTCAAAACATAATAAAAGTGACTTAAAAAACAAGTGTAGAAACTAAATTCCACAAAGGTCATTTTAGTCATCCACGGTGCAACATGTTTCGGCTTCCAAACTAGGGCTCCCAATGTGTAACATGCTTCAACATCTCTTTATAAATAGGGCTAGGTGCTACTTCCAAGCTATTTTGAAATTAATTTTTTGTAAAATAAAGAGTTATAAACGTTAATGAGTCATTCAATACATTATAGGCCTCTTGAGCAAATGGAGACAATTGAACTTCCTTTTTTCAATAGCTCAGTAATATCATGTCAATCTAAAAAATGTATCTAATTTCTACTTCTAGTTGGATGTGGCCAGCCAATCATGCTTAGTGATCTTCTCTTCTTATACTCCACTCCTTTGACATTGATGAACTGTTCTAGGTTGAAAAATCACACTTTTTGACATTCAACCCAAATTTCTCGTTGTGTACCAATTCAAGAACCAAACGTAGATGACCTAACTGCTCGAATTGATCATTGCTACAAACAAGAATATCTTCCAAGTAGACCAACATAAACCTCCTTAGAAAGGTACTTAACATATCTGTCATGATTGCTTGGAATGTGGCTGAGGTGTTCATAAGACCAAACGCCATGGCTAAGAACTCACAATGCCCCTCATGCATCCGAATAGCAATTTTTTCAATGTTTATCACGGTGCATCCTAATTTGATGATAGACACTATTAAACTCTTCTCTAATGGTACACCTTCCCCAAATAACAAATTTTCTTACGGCGTTCATTATTTCTTTCTTTACTCTTCCTCCTAACTGATCTCCCTTGTCTCTTAATACAACATCGCTTCTACCTCCAAAAGAGACCTTTTCCTCAAAGTAGGTGATTGAAAATTAGATCTTCACCCCAACAAAGTATATTAGTCACGACCCAGAGGCGAGCCCAACAAATTGCCAGGTCAGACGACCTGATTCTTGAGAGAACCCGATCTCCAAGCTCAAGGCTTGGTTCGTAACAGAAGATTTAAACATAAATCAAGACCCAAAATCTACACAATGATTACAAATATAACAATGCAATAAGAAATACCAGTTCAATATGATCCAAATATCAAATTCCAAATTATTTAATCTTAAATGAACTTAAAGTAGGATAAGTCATCGCCAGAAAATTAATAAAACACTCAAATGGGGGAATAAATAAAAGGTTCACCTCCAATGAACTCTAGCTACTAAGTGCCCTTATCCTTATCTAGAAGAGTGTGGGTCATGTGGGGAGAGTAACTACCTCAAAAGAAATGTTATATTGAATGCATATACATATAAACGTCTTTTACCTTTTCATAACAAAACATGATGAGAAAATGAACGGTTTTTAAACACATTTTCCATCCTTTTAAGAAAACAAGCTCCACAAGTCGCCGATGAGGCAATTATTCCAAACATTGTTGTATACATAGACAATTCTACTTTTCAAATAAAAATGATCTCAGTGAAAAAAGATGATTGCTCAACAATCCTTTCAGCACACAACATAGAAAGATGACGATCCAAAGATCCATCAACATCTCCGAGCCAAAGGAAAGGTGGAAAGTAATGGCAATCCGAAGATCCATCAATGTCACCTCGGGTGGCCAGTGAGCAAGCTTTGCAACGGCACCACCCGTAATCAAAATCAATAAATGCACCTTGATCAAGTATATGAATTCAAAACCCTAGGTCATCACCGCCCTATTACTCATTTTCGTAACCGTGCAAACAAAATAACTTTCACACAACAGAAGGTATACTAGAATATCCTATTGATACTTGAACATTGGGACCATCCAAAGTATCAAAAGGATTCATCTCACAAATATATTACAAAGAATATAAAATATCATGCATCAATGGTAAAAATAGACATATACTTATGTGTAATATCATCTGCACATTGACATAGAAATAGACATGTTGGCGTCAGACACCATTAGGTTTTATACAGGTAACAAATCACCAAAATAGATTAACACTAATGCAAATGCAATGAAAATAATATACAATCCCTATGAAGTGCCACAGATCCGTCACTCTTCAAAAATGATTTTATTGATATTTTCTAATCAATTTTCAAATATTTATTTTGTAGGTCTTTATGGAGGAACCTGTATTAAGAAAATCAATATCTTCAATTCAGCATCCACTTACATTATAATATTCTTCAAGGTGAGGCATAAATGAAAAATTGAGCACACGTCCAAAGATTATTGGACTTTCCAAAAAACGTTGCCGTGAAACTGACCTCTTATGATTAATTGGCATATTCAACTATCTTGCCAATGTTATTTTAACAAGTGAGCTTCATCAAGAATGTAGCTGACATCTCAAGGTTTTTAAAATAAGCTAGATTGCAAAATTTGGAGGTCGTTTGCTTGGTCAACCAATTTAATTACAGAAAGGCTATTTTTTACAAGAAAATTGAGTCTAAGGCCCAATCTGAGAACCACTCTTGATTTTCTATTTTATGTTTAGAAAGTTTTTCTCATTATAGTTTTAAAAAGCTTTCCTACTTATATTCTTTGCAGCTTTCTTAATGATAGTTTTGAAAAGTTTTCCTAATAATAATTTTAGAAAGTTTTCTTAATTATTAGAGAAAATTTATGAGTAAAAAAAGGTAAGTTTGTTGAAAAATTCTATAGTTTAGTTATTAGAGAAAAAGAAAAGATAACATGTAGACTGGGAAAAGTAACGAACTCGGTATTATCCATATCGATGGGGGAAGGTCAGGTGCCAAAGATTGTTGTTTGTCCGACACCCATGTTAAGGAGATATACCGCAGATCATGAACTGAGATTGAATATCTAACATTGTCTGCTTAAGTTTTGGCAGTCACAGTCTACTCCTTTTCTTGTTGAGTACAACCTTAGTTACCTTGTACACATTTACCTTGTACACATTTACAAAATCCGTGACACTGACAACCAGGTCCAGAATAAGTTAATTCATACTATACTTGTAAATATTTGTATAATAAAAGACATTTATATTTCTTATTTTGAATTTTTGATGTCCGCCTCCAATAACATCAATTATGCCCTAAATAAAATGGGGGTGGGGATGTAGTTTGTGCCAGGTGGACGGTGGAGATCAATGCTGGGAAACAGATGGCTCTCAACGAGCTACGTGTCAGCAATTGGGACCCACTCCCCTCTCCCAAAGAAGACTTATCCACTTCACGTGGGCTCCACCATCGCACTCTTTCATTTGGCTAAGCCTTCACCACATGTTCCTCCCCTATTAGCTATTCCAGATCTCCCCTGCCCCCACCAGATAGTGTGATTCTATCTACACCCCAAATTGGAACAAGCGCAGAAGAAGAACCAGTAAGCTATGGAGTTCAAGCTGTGCGACTCCTGCAAGGCGGCTAGGCCGACTCTCTTTTGCCGCGCCGACTCCGCCTTTCTGTGCGTGGCATGTGACTCTGAAATCCACGCTGCCAACAAGCTTGCCTCTCGCCACGCTCGTGTTTGGCTCTGCGAAGGCTGCGAGCAAGCACCCGCTCATGTCACCTGCAAGGCCGATGCAGCTTCTCTCTGCATCAGTTGCGACCGCGACATCCACTCTGCCAACCCCCTGGCTAGTCGTCACGACCGAATTCCCGTGACGCCCTTCTTTAACACCCCCGATTCGCGACCAACCAAATCGGTCTCCGCTGTCAACTTTCTCGACGACAGTTACTTCTCCGACGTCGACGGAGATGCCGACGTCAGCAGGGAAGAGGCCGAGGCAGCTTCGTGGCTGCTCCCCAATCCCCATCCCAAAGATATCGGAAGCCCGGAACTTATCTCGAGCCATCAAGTGTATCGGGAAACGTTTCCGTTTGTCGACCTTAATTACGGATCGATTAATCCGAAATCGGAAGCACAGGAGTTTAACAACTCGGGTGCGGATGGAGTAGTTCCCATTCAAGCCAAGGGTATCCAGAAACCTAACTGCGACGGCTTGGTGGCCTATGGCTTTGACCGTCATTGTCTGAGTCAGAGCGTAAGCTTTCATTCTCAATAAATCAGTCGTTTTTGCTTGCCGAGAGAGAAACATACAATATTTCTCATATTTTCAGAAGAGTAGATAACATTTCAAATCAATGACGTTGAATAATATTCTCATCTGAGATTTTTGCCTCGCAGGTATCGTCATCCTCGCACGAAGTCGGAGTGGTTCCTGATGGCAGCGCAGTAGCCGAAACGTCAAACCCCAGCATAAAGCCGCATGCGATCAACACAACAACAGTGCAAGTTTCGGGGGCGGATAGGGAAGCGAGGGTGATGAGGTACAGAGAGAAGAGGAAGAACAGAAAGTTCGAGAAGACAATCCGGTATGCATCTCGAAAGGCCTACGCAGAGACAAGACCACGGATCAAAGGGAGGTTTGCCAAGCGCACCGAAGCGGATATGGACGCCGGATACGGGGTTGTGCCGGCAGTTGTTCTGAGGAAATATTATTAGCCTGCTCGAAGGAGATATTGTAAATACTAGGAACGGTGTTTGTTCTTGTTCGACTCTTTTAATGTTTGATGAAAAAAAAAAAAAAACATATTAAGGTGTAGAACAGAATGTCCAACGAGAAGATTAGGCTCGATTTGCATGGATTGAACGCAGAATCAACTGCAAAGAATTAAATTAATGGACTGGAACAGTAGAGCCAATCTTAGAATTACCCTCACCACCCGCAAACTAAGCATCTACAAATGCCAAAAATTAGATGACTAACTTTGCCGCGTATTACCCACTTGGATAGGAAGAGCTATTGTTCGTCTCCCACCTGTGAAGAAGACTGGAAATACAAACCCAAAGATGTTGGGGGATTCTTCCACTCACATGCGTAAGTAGGCTCCAAATGATGTCGACTGTAAATCTATGAACCTCGGGCTTTAACAACAAGCGGATGAGCATTGCGGTCCATAATTCCGGTGCTAACTTTACAGCCTCCTGAAGGCATTGAAACCCATGAATGATCCTAGCTACCACAGCTTGCCCCTGAAGCAATCCAAATTAACTCTAGTTAAACCACCTCTATGGGACCAAAGATAAAAAGCTCCAGACGTTATTCTAACTTATCATTTGTCGCTAAATCTCAATCATCCTCAATTAAGGAGCAAGCCTAGAAGCAACTTTTGCCGCCTAAATAAATTGCCAATTGCCTATTTTTAAAAAACAAACCAAACCTCATATTCCTGTCTCGCACTCTGTCGAGACCTCTCATTCAAGATGCGGCTGAGAATTTCATCCTGCAGAAACACGTCAGCTGCTCCAATGATGTCCCGAACTAAGAAGACTCGCACCCTTAAACCCTTTTCAGATAGAACAAATCCAAGAAGATCCTCTGTGGCAGCAACTACTGCTCGCATGTCAAATGATTTCCATCCCAAAGGATTCGAAAAGCTTCTATTTAATTTAGAGGCCACCCGTGTAGGCTCTGAAGCCTGTTCAGATATAGCTGAAATCTGAATGAAAGAAAAAAAAAAAAAAGCATTTCATTTTAGATTCATATGAACAGCACAAAATACTTCATGACCAAGAATGCATTACTCTAGTCGTGAACAGTAAATTTCATATGAAAAAATTAGAGAAATAAAATATTACCAGTCGCTCAAGCCGATTCCACCTAATTGATCCATCATTGTAAATAAGAAGTTCTCTCAAAATTCTTCTCATGTCAGGATTTGGATCTGCTAACAACCTCCCAATAACAAAAGGATATGCACTCTCAACAACCTTGAAATCAGGATCAAGGACTTTTGCGGTGCCTTCCAATGATCCTAGAGCCCTTATTACCAACGCATAGTCGGGAGGTAGAGAAAAATCAAAATCATACATAACATCGTATAACTGGCTCAATATCCCCTGAAATCCAATCAAAGATAAACAGGCATTAGATTTTGAGTCCCTAGAGCCAGGTGCGAGAATACACTTAGAAGCTTCACACTAACATAGCCTTGTGCCCTCTAAATTTCAACACTGCCAAGTTCCAACTTTTAACATGAAATAAAAAGTTATTTGGTGATTCAGCACACCTTGTCATTAATGGAAAAAGACGAGTAGTATTAAAAAAAAATCACTCTTCCAATACTGCAGTAAATTCAATACAGACAGAAAAGAAGCAGGCCAGTATCTGATGCAAAGAAATGACGGTAGAAAATAAGTACAACAGTATCAATGACAAGAACAAAGACAAACCTGAAAATCCTGAGACTCTTTCGTGCCATCTCCAAAGGATGCTTTAAGTGCCTCTGAAACAGAGTGAACGTCAACACCATCAGGAATGAATCCCAATGAAAGGAAGTCACTCGCCAAACCGAAAGAGTCTCGGTTAACAAAGTGCACAAGCTGAAAAGAACAAGAACTCATGAAATGAAACAAATCTTGGGTGTCCAATATTTAGCATGACCAATAAAATTATGGAACAAAAAAATATGAAAAGCCCTGACGGAGTTACTGCCTAAACCACTGATAAATGTGGAAATTTGGTGTCACATCTGGAAAATATAACCATATCATTCTATCACATGAAGAGAGGGATACTGACTTCTCTTTGAAAGAAACTTTCTAATTAGTGAATCAACATAAAGCAATCAATACGAAATTACAAAATCGTATTAACAACCAACTGATACATGAAAATGTTAAAAAAAATTAAAACTATCAAGTTGCACTACACAGAACATAAAAACAGAGTAATTTGAGAATTCTTACAATTCTTATTAGACCAACACGAAAATGCCGAGGTATATCACCCATCATTCCAAAGTCAAAATATGCTAGATAGCCTTTGTCAGTAGCAACGAGGTTACCAGGATGAGGATCAGCATGGAAAAAACCAACCTCAAGCAGTTGCCTCAGAGAACAGTATAATCCCTTTGAAGTAATGCAAAAGAGATTATACTTTATATTAATTGTGAAAATTCCAGCCAACAACTTTTGTTACCTAACACATGGTACGATGTCCAGAAGTATATATATTGCCAAGCAAAAAAATAAACATTAAAATATCGACAAAGAATGAGCAATACCTATTACCTGATCAATAAGTTCTCTTCTATTCAAGCAAGCCTTCGTCAAGGCATTTTCATCCGTGAGCTTTATGCCATCCACCCATTCCATGGTAAGCACTGCAGATCTAGTAAGGTTCCAATATATTTTAGGAACCTTAACGCAAATAGTCGCGTCCTTTTTAACGGTGCTGCCCACAGACACCCTTTCTGTATCACCTGTTTTTCAAAAAATCTTCACCAATATTTACATATAAATACATCATCCTTATTCTGTTCCATAAGCTATGGCAAAAAAGATATGCATTCTATGCTGATAGCTCACCCACCCTCCACAAATGTAAAGATGTTCATCATATTAAAACAGAACTTACGGGGGTGGAAACTGTAAAGAGAAGAAAAACGCTCAGCATTTTTGGCCTCAAGTATATAATCAATCTCATCAAACATGTGTCTGACCTGTTCATTTAAACAATCCTATTACATGTCAGCAACGTATATACCGATCTACATATTTAAAAAAAAAAAAAGAAGAAGAAGAAGAAGAAAACAACATCCTAGATACAAATTAAATGAAGCTAAGAAGTCCGATAAACACAAGTCCTTTACCCCGTCTTATATTCCAAGAAAATGCAATTCACAGCAGGAAAAAACATTCAACAGTGGCATTATTTGAAATTAAAAAGAAAAAGATGCTAGAAATTGGAGAGGCCTGCCTCTCTCGTAAAATCACTCCCAATATATTATTGACCATCTTCTTCCTCTGCCCTTTAGTTATATACTACTCTCCACTCCTACATGACTTAGACATTCACCCTCTTCTTTCCCACCAAAATTACAAACCATCACTCAACCTAATAGAAGAATAACTAATTGCTGAGCTGGCCACATTCCCAATTCCATTTTTACCCCTCCTCCCACATGAGTAACAAAGGAAAGATATGATCACCTCATTCTGCAACATGGAATATATTCTGATAAGTGGATAACATAAAAAGGGAAGATTTGCCTATAAAGGAAGCACAAATTGTTATAAATTTATTCACTGTAATTCCTTCAAAATAAAGCTGATAATTTGATTTTCCTTGAAAGGTAAAAATATTTAATGCCTGATTTGTAGGTCACAACTCTATCAGAGCATTCAATATATCAAGTCTCAAGACTCGACCATTAAAAAAAAGTAAATGGAAAATTAGAAGGCTCACCATCTCATTTACTGCCACCAGCAAATCTTTCCGGGCCTTGGCAAATCGCTTCAATTGGCCTCCAATCATCTGGAACAACAATGCATCAAGGGTCAATGAAAGTGACATACCAGGCCTCTGAACTTTAACGGCTACAAGCTCTCCAGAAAGCAGATGAGCTGCAAAACTTGAAGTAGCACAAAAAATTTAACTTCGTTCTCCATAGCCCCATATTTATGGGCGTAATATAAATTATAAGTGGAATAAATGAGAGAGATGTTATTTTTCCATTGCAAAAAGAAAATAAAAACAGAAACAAAAAAGTTCCTAACCTTTATACACCTGGCCCAAGGATGCTGCTGCAATAGGCTCTTCGCTGATATCACCAAAGAGTTGAGAAATAGGAACTCCCAACTGTTTCTCCACTGATTGAATTGCGATATGGGTCGGAAATGGGGGTATTTGATCCTAACGTGAAGGGAATCATTTAATCCAAACAAAGAGTAGTGAATGCCAATACATTTGATCAAAAGATCTACTATCAAATAATATAGAAAATATTAATTACCTGTAGTTTTGCAAGCTCTTGACAATATACAGCCGGTAATATGTCTGGCCTAGTGCTGAGAGCCTGCCCAAGCTGTAGTATAAAAAGAAAACATCATATACGTTCAAAAAAATAATTCTTCTACAAAGCACTTTAAATAAATAATTAATTATGCATTTCCATTCAATGATTATTAGTCTCAAATTATCTTGCAATCGTGCACTGAAAATTAAAGATAACAAGTAAAAAAATGATAACGTTTAAGAAATTGTAACAAGTTACTTGCCTTGATATAGAATGGTCCCAAGCGAATAAGAGTTTCTCGAAACTGCAAGCAAGGACTAAAATCACTATAATTTTTTGATACTTGGATTCGTATTCTCAATCTATTTTCGTGAACTATGAGTCTGACATACAAAATAAAAACAATGCGGGAAGAGAACATCATGCACATCCAGGGTGGAATCAAATATATGAAAAATAGAAACATATGCTCCTAACACCTTCATTGCTCGTTTTTTCAGATCATGAATGAAGAAGTGGGAGATGGTTAGCTTCAAGAGGTAGAATGAAATAATTGCTCCTCTGTAAAAGGCGAAGAAAGTGCCGAAACCAAAGACAAGAGTGCGACTTTTGGAGCGATTCATTCCTAGAGCATGTCCAAATTCCCGTTCCAGCAATTGCTTCCTCAATTTAGCATAGTCTGCAGACGGCCTGTCCCCATGTACACTAGAAAAGCCAGAGCAAAATCTGCACCACGATATGTAATTTGATAAAGCTGACAAGATTTCTATTGAAATAAGTCTAATATCTGACAATTAAAAATAAACCAGACAATGCAAGGCGGACATGTTTCCTTCCTTCGACTTACTCTTTGATGTGAAACAAGTGTGAAAGAAACCATTTATCTTGGCTTCCAACTGCACCAAAATCTCTGAGACATTTCAAAGACGTGCGTTTCCAATTGTCATGGCATGATGCTGAAAGAAGAGAATTTTAAACTTGTGAGAAAAGAAGACTTAATCTAAAAGAAGGTAAACATGTTGACAGAATATTTGTATATGACTTCCATAGTCCATAATAAGGAGAGAATTAAGACTAAAAAAGCAAATGGGTAAAGCCGAGTGGAAGTGTAATGATAAAGTAGAACCCTAGAAGATGGAAAGAGAGGGAGGGAAGAGGAGGAAGAAGGTACGCGATGAGAGTAGGGAGAGAAGGCGGTGAGGATTACGAGGGGGAACAACGCTCCTCATCTGGGAAGAGCAGTGAGCTCAGGTGGAGAAACTCATGAATGGGGGAATTGGCCAGCTGAAGAAGAAGGCGGGACGAAGAAAGAGGCAGGAGAAGAAACTGCCACGTAGGGAGGCACATGGCAAGGCAAACCAATAAAACAGAAGAGTAGGGCCCACATTCATGGATTGGGCCGAGAAAGCTCGTAATTGCCCCAATTTTAGTAAGGGGTAGTTTCGTAGTTTTCTCGAAACTCGAGGGCCACTACTTCTCAACATGTCATAGTAGTTTTAAATTCAGTGAGAAAGGCTGTGAAAGAAAAACGTGGTTTAGAGGTAAGCATGTGTCCCCACACCCATAACAATCGGAGCGCACCAACCGCCGACCACAGCCCTAAATGCTCCAAATCCACCGCCTCAACCACCCTCGATTGGATCTCCGAATCAATTTCCGGTGGATCCCTCCACCATGTTGATCCCGTCACCGGCGCCAACGGCTGGGCTACCCCTCCCCCTCACCTCTTCTCTCTCCGATCAAATAATTACTTCACCAGAAGAAACAAAGCTCCCTCCTCTCATTATTTACTCTCTCCCGCCGGCATGGACTGGCTCAAATCCCCTACCAAACTTGACAACGTACTCGCCCGTCCCGATAACCGCATCTCACTGGCCCTACGCAAATCCCAAGCCTCCGGTAGCTCTCTCAAGGCCTTCATTTTTGCAGTGAACCTTCAAGTCCCCGGTAAGGATCACTATAGCGCCGTGTTTTATTTTGCCACGGACGATCCTATTCCCACCGATTCTCTTCTTCACCGATTTATCACTGGAGATGACTCTTTCAGGAATCAGCGGTTTAAGATCGTGAATCGAATCGTGAAAGGACCGTGGATCGTCAAGAAAGCCGTCGGAAATTACAGTGCATGTCTGTTGGGGAAGGCGTTGACCTGCAATTACCACAGTGGGTCCAACTTTTTGGAAATCGACGTAGACATCGGCAGCTCGGCAATAGCCAGTGCGATATTGCACCTCGCATTGGGATACGTGACGAGCGTAACAATCGACATGGGGTTTCTTGTAGAGGCGCAGGCAGAGGATGAGCTGCCAGAGAAGCTAATTGGTGCGGTTAGGGTCTGCCAGATGGAAATGTCATCGGCAACTACGCTAGACGCGCCACTTCTAGACCAGAAGCCGGGGAAACAACGATCTAGCAGCGGTAACGAAATCAAAATAATGAGTTAATTTTGTTCTAGGAATTGCATCTTCTGCAAAATTGTTCTTGTTTGAATGAATAAACGCCTCAATCTGATCACATCACTTGTTCATTGACCGATAGCAGTGCGTGCTAATTCTGGTAGACATTCTTTTGTTGGTTGCCATGGAAAAGATTCAAGTTCAAATTCCTCAACTACTGTCCTACAATGTTCAGAAACAGGCGACAAACAGGAAACCAAAAATTTATAGTCAACAACGACAAAGTGACTAACAAAATTACTCTTCAAGATCGACAACCTCCTCCACAACATCAAGAATCTCCTCAACTTCAACCTCTTTGGCTTCGTATTCTTCTTCTTCATCACTCGCTTCACCATCCCTCAGTTTCTGCCTCCACAGTTTTTCTTCTTCATGCAACCTTCTCCACTCGGCCACCCATTTATCCCATTCATCCTTCAACTTCTTCCGTTTCTCCCGATCCTGCTCACTTAATAGCATTGACACGTCTTGGTCTTCTGCTTCGTACTTCTTACTGTACTTCTTCAAGTTCTTAGCTATCTCCTCCTCTTTCTCAGGTGATAACACCGATGGTGGCCTTGGCCGCCACGAGAACTGAAATAACATCATAATTACATTGACCACAGTAATGAATCCATCCAACACATTTTACAAGATGAAAACCAACCCAGCATCATAAAGTACGAAAAACTACAACGAGATTGTATTGGCATAAGCTTTTGTTTCTATGTCTAATCTCTCCAGTAATTTCAACTCCTAGAAAAAAAAGGCAAAATTTAGCTCAAAGAAAACGACCTCATAATCATTGTACTTATTAGCTAAATATGCATACAGTATAAAACTCAGTTCCCTGAGATTGCAGAATTCATGTATAAAAATTAAATAAGTTATGTAGCATTGAAATGTCAGTTCAAGCCACTAATGAACAAAAAAACCAACTAGTAAAAACAATAAATTAGTAGACATACCTGATAGAAATGATCCTTCAATATTCTATACAGTAGTTTTCCATTAAAAGACCATATGTTGAAACCATTTTCCATCTCATGAACAGATGTCACAGAAGTTGCAACATACCTGTAGATCAGGTTAATAAGCTAAGCACCAAAACCAAGTGACCAAAAGATATTGAACAATCATAACTCCAGAACATTGGCTTCTAACCCAGAATGAGAGGAAAAAAAAAAATAGCTGTGGTGGCCCAATACATGAAATAATTTTTGTAATGTGAATCAAGAAAAGGTTCTTAAAACCACCTTCCAGTGGGATCCCATTCAATGTCTGTCGCCATGAAATGCTCAGCTGTAGCCATGGTTTCAAGCTCATCAACATTATAAAACTCAAGCTGTCCGTTGAAACCCTTTAGTCCAGCAAGAATAATAAAACGCCCAGCTGGTGACCAGAAAAGAGCATTTGCTTGTTTCCCTTTGAGAGTGGTGAGCTTCGAAACTCGACCAGTATTGTGAGCAGTTCGCATTGAGTAAAAACTTATGTCTGGCCTGGGGTTATCACCATGAATAACAGCAAATCTGTGGCCCTTGGGCTCCCAAGCAAAAGCAATAATTTTATCATTCTTGTTTTCAAGTTCTAAAACCTCAATTGGAATGTCACGTTCTTTGATGCGGAAAAGCTCAAATCCAGTGTATGTGCTCTTTTTGGTCTTTGTATAACGATCAACCTTCACAGCAAGATAATCTCCATTGCTTTGCCAATACATTTTGCAATCACTAACACTGAAAAGATTTTTCTGCCTAATTTCTTCTTTGCTAGGAATTTGGACAAGGCTAACCTATCAAAAATACATATATCAACATTAAAAAAAATAATCCTTTAATTTTAACAATTCAGATGAGAAAAAATTATTCATACCCTAGCAGGTTGGTTGCCGCCACCTAGCTCGGGAACAAAAAGTGCAAGAATTGGATCAGTTGGAGACCAACTAAAATCCACGACATTGTCAACCTTCAAAGACTTCTTGTCAACCAGTGAAAAAGTTTCTGTTTCATAGACGGAGATTATATTTTTTCCAATCCTGGCAAAATATTTATCATTCTTTCCACCCCATCTGAAAATTGCAAAAGGAAAACATCAGACAAATTTAAGTAGACTCTATTTCACATAATACAGTCATGTTGAGAACATACAAAAACAATAAAATAGAAGACAAACCATCTCAAAACAAGACAAACCATCTTAAAACCTTTGTAAACAAATAGGAAAAATCACCTGAAAACTGGCCAAGAAACTCCTGTGACAGCTCCTGTTCCTCCAACAGCAAATTCATCAGGACTTCCCTTGAAATCCCGCATTACTTTACCAGTTCTAACATCAAATATGTTGATCACAATCCTCTGCAAAACCATCTCTCATAAACAAAGAAGACAAACAAAGTATTTGAATGAGTTTCTTAAAAAATTTCAAGAAGCAAAAAGATTCTCACATTAGCATCTCTAGGATTGCTTGGTTCATGACAACTGTAAGTTACTAAATATTTCTCACCAGGTGAAAAGTCAATCAGTTTAACCTGAAAGGTAACAATAAAAAGGGAAATATAAATGCGTGATAAAAAAAAAATTTACATCAACATTTTTACAATTTACAAACTAGAACTCCCAAGATAATACCAGAGAATGAGCATAACGCATTAAGCGATTAAATGTGCTGGCACCACCCCAAACAGCAGCACCTTGGCGGTGAACTGTTGCCAAGTAAGTCCCAAAAGATGACCATTGGACAAAACCTTCAGTCCAAAACTGACAAGTATACCAAAAACGTAATGAATTCATATCCGGAAAGGGAATTTAGAGACCTTAGTAAACAGTGACATAAAATTCAAAAGTTAAAAAGAAAACTATAAAGCCAACAAGAATATCTCCAAAGGAAAGAAGAAATAGATATTCCACTCACTGTACGCTTGTACACAGGGTCTGGCTTCATATGTCTAGCATCATTCCATAAAACTTCAGTATCATTACCAGCACGAATCACAAACTGATCACGAGCTTTCTCATCTGTCAACCAACTTTGAAGATTCTCCTGCAATTTTATAGGAGTATATATATAATAAACAGAGCAGAAACCTAGAATAAAATTAAAATATAAAAAGGGAAACATAATCTTTTTATTTTAGTTATAATCCTGCACTAATCATCTATTCGCAAATGGAATCAACACGGTCTCCTACAAACAAGAATGTAAAATCCTGGAATAAAATAATCAAAATTACAGAATGGAAGTATTTACCCCCGGAGAGTATGAAATGCTTTCAGGAGTAACCCACTCATCAGGAACCTTCATGAATTTATCGAAATCTTCAAACATGCTAACAGCAAATATGTGTGCTCTGTCGAGTTTGTATCCATTTGTTTTCTCCTTGGCAAGTTCAGCTTCCTGTATAAAAAAGAGCCCAAAAATTCTGGTTTTCAGTTTATGGCATAAATAATAAACACAAAAAATAAAAAGGCAAGATGGATACAAATTTATGCAGAAACAATAAAACCTAATGCAATTGCATAGATAACACCCACCTGGGGGGTATTGTACTCGATGAAGCAGTAACCTAAAGTTTTTTGTGTCTCAGGATCAACTGGCATCCAAAGACCATCCTCCTTGATTATTCCAATTTGACTGTATATCTTGCGAATTACCCCTTCAAGCTTCTCAAATTTTTCACGGGGAACAACAGGAAGATTATCCACAACAATAATGTTTCCAAATCCAGTATCGAACTCCAGATTCTCCTCTTGCAAAACATCCTCATCATCACTTTGTAAAATGCAAATGAAGATCAAAAACTCAAAGTTCAAGAAATGAAGAAATAATTCAATAACACAACAACAGCCAAGCACATTTTGCTACAAGAATAAAACGTGGTTTGACAAACATCCAATTTACTTCCAGACAGGGTACGAAGACAGATAGTTATACTAAGCTCATCCCTCTAACCCTTATGTTATGGCTACTCGTTATCTGAATTGAATCAACAAAAAAAAACAGCCATCCGAGAAGGTTTCATAATGAGAAATAAAAATAAACTGAAAACAAGTATCGTTAGTATTTTCCTCAAAACAGTTTTGAGCATAAAAGCTTAGTTTCCTTTGTTTTTAACATATAAAATCGGTTCTTTCGGAAGTATTCAGAAATATGAATACAATGTCCAAAAGGTGAAACAACTTGGATTATTTTTACCTAATGATGCCGAAGTCTTCACCAGGAGGGAGGCGAATGGAGTCAAGATCGATTTGGGAGAGATCGATTCCGAGCCGAGCGGCGGTGGCTTCAATCTCCCCCGTCAGCGCCACGTCTGCCATGATCGATTAGGGGGCGGATAGTAGTTAGATTAAGAGAATAATCTGCTCCTTGTACGCTGGAAGAACACCAGGTGCCTTTGATCAATCATGGACAAGAGAGAAAGAGATTAGAGAGACTCGTAGCACTTGCGCAGAACCGAAGGCGCAGAACCGAAGGCGCAGACGAAAATCGAAGAAGACAGAGAACGAATTGAAGAGGACAGTCGGAGAGAGAGGATGCGATAGGGTTCCAAGGTAATGAGTTGGGTTGGGCTGGCAGAGCCGATCTTGACGACCCATGTTAATGAAATAGACAGAGTTCATATTTTGAATGCGTACGCGGGATGATCATGAGAAATTTGACAATTTCCAGAGTTAGAATTGTAGTAGTTGATACCAACCCATGGTTACCAAAAATAATTACAAATAATTATTGAACGGAGTCGGTATCGGTGTCATTAACAATCTATATGTTCAAATTGCAAATAGACGAGAATCCGATTGGATCGGAAGGGTCGTTTGCAACACAGAATCCCCAGTTGGTCCAAGGATGCGTCCTTCAATGATCTGATCCAACTTTCAAAACTTGTGTCCTCCATCTGCTCCCACTAACATGGAGAATAATCCTAGTCATCCTCGTCGTTGATAGGAATGTCTTCACTGAATTCGCCAACAGAACCTGAAGATTATCACCATCAGTCGCCATACGTGTGCTCATCGAATTGAACAACTTTAGTAAATTATAGTTTCCAAGACAGCCAGCATGAGGCACCTTAGGGATTTATCTCACCAAGGCTAAGCAATCATAGCTTGCTGATTATAATCAGGCGGACGAAAACATTTACCTTTGTCAATTCCTAGAAAAGGACTTCGGAATGTGTCCGTTGATTCAGATTTACCATCAAGGAGGTATGGAAGTTCTAGAAATTGCAACAAAGATTCTGTTTGCGAATTCCGGCAATACCCTGAAATGCACACATAATAAGCCACCAATATCCAGATATAAGTCAGCAAATTTGCTTCGAACTACTTAAAAATGAGGAGCTCCACTCAAAATCACATTCCAAACAAAATAAACAAAGATTCTCGCAACATTTATCAGACTTTTCAAATACGTCGTCAAAATATTTCTCTAGGTCATTTGGGCTTTCAGGATTAGAACAAGAAGGAGCTTCATTACAAAATTCAAAAAGATGAATTTCCGGCTGGAGAATGGTGGTCATGGCTTGATTCTAAATTTTGCAATGAGCAAGAAAACATCTAATATCTCGTCAAGAAGCTTGAAGAAACTACATTCTCATGCACACATCCAATGAGGCAATAATATGAAATCATTACCTGTGGAACTATAAGCAACAGTCTCAGAAGGACAATAACATGGAACAGATCTAGTAAATTCAAAGGGTCTGGGACCTCTCTCTTGTAATCTAGTACGGACCCACTGTCGACATTCTTGTATGCCAAGTTGTACACTCCTGTAGTCATCAAATATGAATTTATCATCTACCATACAATAAAGTGTAACAAAAAGTTGTACATTAGATCAAAAAACAAAGTACAATTGACATCTGAAGGACAACAGTTTTACAGATACACATACTCAAAGTTAGCATTCTTGGTAGTCAATGGTAAGATACCATTAAACCTTTGTGTTATTGCCAGCCATTCCTCATCATATTCGATCTCATATGGTCCAGGCTCTGTTTCAATTTCAACAATCTACAATTCAATAAGCTCCACTTTCAACATCATTAACATCCAGCATTTTACTACTAAAGTTCAAAGTGGAGTTGATAATCAAGGGAAGGGAACCTGTAAAAACTTCCGCCTAGGAAGACACTTATCAAGAGCAAGAAATTTTGTCAATGGACCCCCTTCCCCGTGCTGAACAAGAGCAGCAAATTTACAATGTAGGTGAGCTGAAAACCAATAAGGAGGTTTCAATTTTTCAAGTAGTTCAGAAGCAGCTTTATTTCCAAGAGTCCTTTCCTCAATCTGGAAACCACATGGAGTATCAGGGCAATAGTAATTGATAGAAAACAAGCATTCTGTGAGTAGATATAATTATTTACTAGGACTAGTGGATCAAAAACAAAAAAAAAAAAAAGAATTATAGTTCCCTGTATAAAAAAAAATACTACATTGAGACTAGTGGATTGAGACCTAAAACATAAATATGGATAAACCAGGTAGCTCTGAAAGTTTCTAAATTTAGCAAGCACTTCCACCTTTAAATAAATCTAGTTACCTCCTTCTTAAAGTATGGTTTTTGCTTAACAAGCTCCTCCCAGTTCCCAAAATCGGTGATGCCAAGTGGCCAATCATGAGATAGAAAGATATCAATTGGCTCCTCAACTTGCATGAGTTTCTTGACATCATACTCACGAACATGATAAACAGATCGGATAGTACTCTCATTGTATGGGGGCCTCTCATGGTGACCTATGGAAATTTATACATTATATTAGAAAAATTTTGCATCAAGCTTCTAAGTAAAATGACCCACTTTCAGAATTAAAGATTTGCTTTAAAGCATGTTAAACAGCAAGCAATCTAGTACTTCAAAGAAATTTAAGAATAGTGCATTAAGCAGAGAGATCCTCGTAAGACTTAGTATCCAACGGATAATGCCAATGTTTATCCCCCAAAGCAAGTGGATTATTATACACTTACAACAGCAAGAAGACGACTGCCAACTAACCTAAATGATAATGGCGTGAATTGTATATCCCAGACAGTCCACCAATTCGAATTTTCCCAAATTTGATCACACCAGAAAATCCCAAGAAGTATATATTAGGGGCTGCCCACCCTCCATAATACCTAGAGAAAAAACCACCATGAAATCATTACATGTTGACCATGTGAAAATAAGAACTCCAATTTACACATGCAAAAAGGCTGCTCTTAACTAAACCAGATAGTTTGACAAAGAAAATGCGAAGTAAATAAAAGAACAACTCAGATTTATTTTTATGGGACAAAAAGAGAAGTGTATAAAATTAATCAATATTTCAAAATCATTATGCAAACGCTGCCCTTCAAATTGAAGTTTCTAAGCCTCATGCACAAGCATAAAACTGATTTATGGAATCGTATTCACCAGGTAAATAAAAATATTGAGTAACTCACAGTTCCCACAAATAATTGGAAGCTTCATGATTTCCACCAATGAATATAGTCGGAAAGGGTGCCACTTCTGCACCAGAGTAATACTTCCAGAACGAGTTCATGGAACGATATTTCTGCGGCACATTTAAGCTCTCTAGGTCCTTCTCATTTCTAACAGCCTAATTCCACAATTTTGTTTTTGATAAGTTATCCACAATTTGCAGCAAATAATAACAACAATAATTTGAAAGCACTTCCGTAACTTCGTTAAAAAAATAATAACATGGGAAAAGCCATGTATGATTTGGTCAAAGCATAGAAAGTGAAGAAATACCTGAAAGTCGCCGCAGCAGAGAAGGAGGTCGATCTTGATATTTTGAATTTTTTCAATGTGGAGGAGGGTTTTGTAGACGTTGTCAAGGTCTCCATGCATACAACCTTCCACTGCTATCTTCATGGCGATTGTGGAAGGAAATAAAACAGAGAGATGGAGTTGGAAATGCAAAGAGTTAGACCCTCTTTTTTGCCTTGAAGAAAATCATAAACATTCGCCCATGGTGATGGCCATTTTCTTCTTCAAGACAGAAATCAACTTTCACTCGAAGAAGAAAAGAGAGAGTCAAAGGACGAAAAACAATCCTCACACTGTCGAACGACGATTTTCACTCCACTCCGCAGCTCGCAAATCGCAATTGTCACGCCGGCCCGCCCTAGCTCTCGGTCTCAGCTCTGCGTCTTCGTCTTCGTCTTCGTGAAGAACAGAACTCTGTTTCTTCAGTTTTTGAGTGATTGCATCTACGCGTGGTTGGGGCTGGCTAAGAATTGGCTGGGGAGTGAGCCTTCTGGACGGAGAGTCCGGGTCATAATAAAATGGGCCGTGTTCTGGGTAAGGTTCGGGTCATGAGTCGGGCCAGGTTTTCCTTCTTTTGGAATGAGAAAATGTTAATCAAAAGGTTAATGTTAAATATCAAAATGACACTTTAGCGTTTGAGGCATTATCAATCAACACCTTCCATCAACCATTCGTTTAAACAGTCTATTGTTCTTCAAAATCTTAAAACGAAAAACTTTATGCTCTCTCTATTCTCTCCGCGTTACGATTGGATGAAAATGATAACAAATCTAAAATAGTCTGTCTCCAGACCCTGGTTCCAATGGAAACCACTACCTACATGGATACATAGTGACACTTGCTGGATCTCATTAACCTTTCCTCCCTCTCCTCTGGTTTTAGAGAGAGAAACAGATGAAGGGTTTATTTGATGGAGAGGTGAGAGTCGCGCGCCGTATTCACTGTTGCGGAGAAATAACTGCCCGAGGTTAAACTCACCCAAGCCTACAAGATGAGAGTTGGGAGCTATGGTGGAGACACGAAACGCCGACGAGGATGGATCCAATCACTCCGTTTCCTCATTGTCCATCTTTCTCCTTCAAATTGGGTGTCTTACAGTAGAAATTATTTAAAATAAGCAACTTCCCCATTAAAGAAACCAAATCTGCCTTCATCTACAGCTCATATGGTTGATTGAGAAAATCATGTGGGATCTGCTTTGATCTTAGACAGAAACAAGTCATTTCAACAAATTTGTCGCCCTCTCCCTTGTTCGACAACAGTATATACGGGCTAAGAGGGTCGTCAACCATTTTGTCTGTGATTCTAGTGCTAATACACCATCTACGGAGAAGATATAGTGACGCAAAGTCGAAGCGCGAGTGGGAGCAGGTCTCTGTTTGTGAGATGAGAGAAAGTGAGGAGATGAGTGTGGAGTATTGTGCTGCATCGAGAAACAGCACCCGCGGCTCCCCTGCCTGGACCTCCTGCCCCTAAGAGAGACGACTTGAAAGAGAGAGAAGCAGGGAATTTTTTCTGAAAATTTTGAATAACAAACTGAACGTTAGCCGAGTTTAAAAGCAAGGTTGACGAAGGTGTAGATTGGTAACAGCTATCATTAGGCATGGATGTCCGAAATGACAATTTCAATATATCAGTTGAAGATATTATCATAATTCAGGGTATTTTTTGATATTTATCCAAACTTTATGTTTAAACCGGGCTTCAATTTTTATAGTAGAAGCTTATCTTGTTAACGAGAAAAGTTATATTTATTATTTTATTGTGTTTTGTTAAAATATTCTATGACATGTTAAATAATAATTTATATAATTAATGTAATTTATTACATGTTGCCAAAGAATATTAGAAGTGTCCAAAACTGAATCGAAAGTAAAAAACCAAACCAAATAAAGTGGTTTTGGTCCGGTTTGGATTATTTTCTAATCTTTGGAAACTGAAATTTGGGTCAACTTTTCAAGAACCTAAAAATTTCAGTTTTAAAATCTATGAACCAGTCCAAACCTAAAAAAATCGATTAAAATAAAATTAACTTAAAAAATTATTTCAATATTAAGAAATTATTCAATAAAATATTAATTTTAAGTTTAAAATTCAAATTCTATAATTATTTAAAATTAATTTATTTGATTGTTACTTAAAAAATAATTGAATTATTAACTAATTAGCCCTCAAATTATACTAATTAGTTATTAAATCATTAAATTATTTTCTACTTAATAATAAAATTATTGAATTGTGATAATTAGTTATTCAGTTAATTATACTTAATTAGTAAATATATTATTGAATTATATTTTTTAGTAATTAAAATATTAGATTATTATCATATTCCTAATTTGATTATTTGATAAATTAATTCATGATTGAATTATATTATTAAAAAATAAAATGATTAATAAATTGGTTGAGTTATTCAATTGAATTTGTCTAATTATTATTTAAATTATTTATTTATCTAATTTGATATTTTGTTAGACACATAATTTAATGATTTTTGTATTTTAAAAAATATAATTTGTTTTATAAAAATTGAAACTAAATCGTAGCTAAATAGAAGCTTTTAGTTCGGTTCGAGTTCAATTTTCCACCTTGAACGATTTGGTTTCGGTTCTACTTGTTAGAAACAATAAAAAGTCAAATTTTGGTTAGTTTCAACTCTAAAACCGAACCGAACCGAACCGACGAAACCGACTTTTATTCACCCCTAAAGTATACTAAAATTGAATTTCTTGTAATCTTTAGTTAATTCAAAATTAAAATATTTATATTTGTCAACATAGTGCTTTAATTCAGAATATATGAAAATATGTGGTAATTGAGTCTCTAAGTGTGCTCCACCTTACCCAAATAAATTTTAATGCACATATAAATAAACATTCAACCAAACTTTTATCTTCTAACTTTGTACTCTCTTTCTCCGCATAGATTCATCAATAGATTTAGTAGCAATGACGTTACAACTTCTACTATTAAATAGGGGTGAGTAGGACCAGATCGTATCCCAATAATTGAATCGAATCGACGGTTTCAGTCCCAACTCACTGGACCACAGATTGGTCATTTGTTCAAAATTGAAAATCCCACTGGTTTCAATTCGATCCTTGGTCACCGGACTGAAAGTTAATAAAAATCGGAGTTTTACTTAGTCTTTTGCTCTTCATTTGCAGAATTAGGCAGAACCGCATAATGTACTCACGCAGAACGCACTCGCAGAATCCCTCCTGAATTCTCAACGCATTCTTTTGTCTTTAGCATAACCATAAATGTTGGAGAAGCAGGTCATCGCATGGATCACAGTAGTTTGAACGAATTCCAAGTACTTATGTCTCCGTTGCTCTTCCTCCACAAACTTCATTCAAAGATGCATTAAACAAATTAGCAAACAAATTGGACAGAGAAAGGAAAATTAGCAGAAATCTAAAAACAATAAACAATTTGAATAGATACCTACTGTAATCTGGAATCAAATTCAGCCTATGCTTCTAATCAAAAAGAGAAATTTTTCATGAGAAAAGAGATCGATCGTTGAGAGAATTAATGTTTAGAAAGGGGAGGAAAGATGAGAATATATGACGGTGGGAATGGACTGTTAGTGGGAATTGAGAGAGAGGGAGAAGCGGCGCATACAAGGAGAACTTTACGGTTAAGTTTCTTAAGAGAGCCCTAAAAATAAAGAATATGTTTTTTTTTTTAAATTAGGGTGGAAACTGAACCGGGACCGGACAGAATTTCGGTCCAGTCCCGATTCGATTCTGGTTCCTTCCAGGGCCGGTTTTGATCTTTGAAAAAAAATCTCGAAGACTCAATCTGGACTCAAGATCAGATCAGACCGGACCGAACCGAACCAGTCCGTGCCCACCCTTACAGTATTAAAGTAGTCTTTTGGTTCTTTTTTAATTTTCTAATGACAACAGTTAATAGAATTAATAAAATTAGTTATGGATTTCCCTCAATTTATTCAAATCCATTTATCTAATTACATATAAACTTCGATTTAATTAATAAACAATTAAAAGGACAATAATTTCCATTAAAGAGCGATGTTTTTTGACAATTGACCATAATTGGGATTAATTTATTGATGATTTCAATTAAGACATGATTCTACCCTTTCTTCTTCTCCTGAATTTTTGAGTTTTAATTTTTGCAATTTTTCCAATTGAATGACAGTCTTGCACAGCAAATGAACTATAATCGCGAGATATAAGTAGTGTTGTCATTAATGTCTCGCAAGTGTTACTTAAATTATTGTCACGTATGTTATTAGTAAATGTTTCTAATTGTTTTACTACCTTTTCAAATCATGTATATCTTATTTTTATTTTTTTAATATAATTTTTATATATATCTAACTATTTGATATAAAAGAATCTAGTAATTATTGCTTATGTCATCATAGATTAGGGTTAAATTTTAAAAATGGATCCAACTATGCATTTGATTCAAAAAAGACTTAAACTAATTTTTTGTCTAAAAAAAATTTAAAGTATTAAAAATGTGAGAAAAAAATATATTTGCAGCAAACCAATATACCTCCGCATTCAGTTTTCTAAAACAGAACAGTTTGTCGTTCTCTCGACACAACAAACTGTTCTCCACGGGCCGCGCACGTGAAGGGCATATGAGACCTGTTTGTTGTTATCCGGACGTAGCAAACTGTTCTCCTTCAGAATTCTGAATGCGGGAGATCTGCAGCCTAAAAAATGTCTCCGCATGCAAACAGTTTGCCGTTCTCAGGACGCGACAAACTGTTCTCCTTCAGTCCCGTGATCAATTATTGACTGATTACGGGCTGCGCTGCAAGAACGGTTTGCCGTTCTCTTGCCATATTTAAAGACCGAGCCTCTCCCCTCTATTCTCACACCACCTCTCACTTTTCTCTGCTCGATCTCTCTAAAACGTCTCCATTATTGTCTTACTTTCAAGAATTTTCTTTGCATTAACGACGACGATAGATGATGATTCAAATAGAGCGGTTGATTTAGACGAGCCAATAAATTTTGATGTTGAGATGGATTGGCATTCGCACACCACTGTTACATATGGTGATATTTGAACATTTGATCTCGTAGATTGAGACGAAGAAATAGAGGTGGATTTGGTCTCCAGAGAGCTTTAAACACCGGCGAGTCTGACGTTGATGAGGTGGAAAGCTTACCGGTACGTTAAGAAATCTCAATGAGTATTTTTTTTTTTTTAGGGAACAAATATAGATGTATAAAGAAAATTAAAACGAAAATACGCGAATATTCTATACAAAATGGTTATGGCATCAAATTTGCCCAAAGTGACAAACGACAACTGACGGCTAAATGCATAGACGGATGTGCGTGGCGACTACATGCTTCGCATATACATGACGATGAGACATTTCAAATAAAGAGTTTGATCAATTCTCACAACTATGCAAGGGTAGTAGAGAATCGAAACGCTAGTGCAAAATATATTACAAATCATTATCTGGATAGATTTAAAATTCAACATATGTGGAAAATCTCTTCCATCATCGAGACAGTCAGGAAGGATTTCACTGTCAACATTACGCCCGATATTGCCAAAAGAGCAAGAAGCATAGTTCGAATACTAAACAAAAGTAAGAGCGACGAACAGTACAAGCTAGTAAACAAAAATATACAGATCAAATCCGGGTAGCACAGTGAAAATACATGCTTATGAGACAGGGAGTTATTCAATGGTATGCCAAAGAATGTATATGTGCATGACTGCGTGCAAGTTAGAATTGCTGCAGTACGGTCACCCTATTATATGTTTGGATGACTATCATCTAAAGGGTTCGTGTTCAGGTCAAATACTCACAACTGTCAGTATTGATGGCAACGATGGAATATATCCCGCTGCAGTTGCCAACGTGAAAAAAAAGTCTACGGACAGCTGATAGTGATTTTTGCAACATTTGAAGCGAGACCTGAAATTTGGATCGGGAGACAGATAAACATTTATTTCAGATCGACAAAAAATATAATACATTTCTAAGTTTAATTCTAATTGTAATGGTCTAGTATTATCCTGATCAGTACTCTATTTTTTTTTTCAAATGTCAGGGGTTGCTGAAGGCTATGGACGAAGAATTTAAAGAAGCCGAACACTGCTTTTGTCTACGACATATGTACGCAAACTTCAAATGTCTGTTTCAAGGCAGTGCATACAGAGATGCGATGTAGAATGCGGTCATGGCAACGACAAACTATCATTTCAACATAGAAATAAAGAAATTATATCAGTTTAGTCTAGATGCCCACGCATGGCTTCGAGCAGAAGAGTCTAAATATTGGGTTAGTTATGCCTTCTCTTCCATCCAAAGTGCATAATGGCTTGCATCGTAAAAAAATTCGAGAATGTGGCCCAATTAACGAACTTTTTGTGCCTTCAGATAAAGAAAAAACTTGAGAAGCTACAAATTCAAGCTCATAATTAGTGTGCTCAGCCTGCGGGATGTGCACGATTTGAGGTGAGCAACGACTACGAACAATACGCAGTCAACATGAATACGAGTTTATGCAACTAAATCAGGTGGGAGCTTACTGGGATCCCGTGTGTCCATGTCATTCAATGCATATATTTCATGAGAGTGACACTGGAAAATTATGTGCATCGATACTATCACCGAGTGACTTACGTGTAGATGTACTCATAGTTTATTCAACTGGTGAGCGGCCATCAAATGTGGCCAGAAATGTCAGGTCTGAAGGAACTCATCCTACGCAAAAGATATCGTTCACCTGGTACGCCGAAAAAGACAAGAGTGCGAGATGTCAACGAGCCGTTGAGTTCGACAATTAGTAAAAAGAACTCGAAGATGCCATGCAGCATATGTCGGCAGCAAGGTCACCAGGGATCCACTTCAAGCGCTGCTTCTCAAAACATGTTTATGGGTTTCGACACATTTGAGGGGACGCAAGAATCTGCGACGCGCGGCCGAGACAGAAATAATTAACCGTTGTAATATATTTCTTTTGGTTTATTTAATAAAAATAGAAAAATGAATAGAGTTTCGTTTGTTTTACGACTCCTCCATAGTTATCTTCAAACAATTTCTGCATATTCAAATCACAAGTTCATACTCAATAGCCAGATCTAGTAAACACATAAACTAAATGGTACTACATAAAGTAAACTAAATGATACTATATAAGTGAAATAAAATGATAAGAAATAAAGTTGCATTTTAGTACATACATGAAATAAAATTGGAAACTAAAATTAAAAGTACATTACAATAAATACAAAACATAAACTAAGGTAAGGGTGTGTCGTCGTCAGCGCCGCCTCTATGGGAACGTTCGTAGGCGTCTTTGACTCGTATCTGGACCAATCTCATCATATACATCTTCTCTTCCATCATTTCCAATCTCTGCTCCAATCGCTGTCCCACCTCTTCCACGCATGATCCAACATTTTACTCAACCTCTCCTGCATACTCTCGCACCTCCTCTCCCACATATTTTATAGTCTCTGCTCTCATGTACTACCCTTCTGGCGGTACAATGGTGGCTCAGTGGCGTCCTCGGTGAAGGGAGTGTCCTCCATCGGAACATCCCGAGATGTGGAGGCTCCAAGATGTCCCTTGACCATCCAAGATCCATCGACTTCAACTAAGCTTATCTGAATCAAATGAGTCTTGTCAAATACATCGACAGATCTGTGTGCTCTCATATGCTCTCCTGCAAGAGGCTGAATCTGAGCTCGCTGAAGGATCTTCCAAATTAAGGTCCCGTATGACAGATTCTTGTTTTTGGTTCGCCCGATCTCCTCCATGTGTCCTATAATTATGTATCTCGGGTCGAACATCGTGCTGGTGTAGAGCTTCTCCATGACATAGAGATTCATCCAGCTGACGAGATCTCTATGTCCATCCCTCGGTAGGATGGTGTGGCTGATCAAGTTGTGAAGAACTTGAGCTTTGACGTTCAAATCCCTCGATCTCGGATTCACAAACCTTGCAATCTTCGCATTGCAGTGGATTTGTCGAAAGAACTCTAATTCTTCTTCTGTTTTAGCAAAGTCACACTGTTTGGAAGCATGATAATATTGCTCTGCGTCGTCGACGGTAAATCCGAGTAGTTCATTGATAAGAGCTGCATTTACGACAATGTCTCTACCAAAAAGGTACGTCTTCGAGTGGCTCGTCACTCCGATACTATATAGATTCGCATCAAATAAGTGAACAACTTTATCGTAGCTCTCGCCCTGCATGTTGTATACTCCATGGAGGGCAATGTTGTCAAACATCTCCTTTATCCCCAAACACTCCCAACTGCTAAAGTTGGCAATCTTTCCATAAACGATCGAGCGGATTCTCGTATCTTGCTCGTACTGCTCCTCACACTCTCGACTACGAAACTCCATCGAAAAACAACCAAGAGGTGTTTGCGGCACTTCATCCAACGCCTGGTTTGATGGACCACCTTATAAATTTTGTCGGGGAGCTTTTCGACCTATAAACATTATAGAGGAGATTTTCAAAATTTAGAGATTTTTTGGATTTTTGGATTTTCGAATTTTTGGTTTTTTTTTTTTTTATTTTCGAAAAAAAAGCACAGATTTGTTGAAAAAGCACGGATCTGGAAAAAAAATCGAAATCTGGCGAAAATAGGCTAGGATTTTTGTATTTGGCTCGGTTTTGAGATTTTCTCAAAGAAAACTCTTGGTTTTGAACGGTTTTAGCGAAAATCGTTTGGTTTTGAATGATTTTGGCAGCACAACGCTCGGATCTAGGGATTTGGCTGACATAAAAGTCAAATTTCAAATGAAAAATCGTCCAAATGACTCTAGGCCTACGTTATACTAACGTAGAACGGTTTGCCGTTTGAGGGTAAACATCCCCCACGTTCGTGAGAACGGTTTGCCGTTCTATGGACGCAACAAACTGTTCTCCAAGCGGGGGATGTTCACCCTCACACGTGCCCTCGCATTCAGAATTCTGATGGAGAACGGTTTGTCGCGTTCCGAAACGGCAAACCGTTCACGCGCGGGGGCATTTTTGAGGCTAATGATCTCTCGCGTTCAGAATTCTAAAGGAGAACGGTTTGCCGCGTCCGGATAACGACAAATCGTTATCACTTGCCGTTCACGTGCGCGGGCTCGCGGAGAATGGTTTGCCGCCTCGAGAGAACGACAAACCGTTGTCCTTCAAAAAACTGAACGCGGGAGCATATCGGCTTGCCACAAATATATTTTTTTGCACATTTTCAATACTGGGAGCTTTTATTTTGGACGAAAAATTAGTTTGAGCCTTTTTTTTTTACAAGAAATGCATCGTTATATCTGTTTTTAAGATTTAACCTTATAGATTACTATAAGAAAATAAATATAATATTATTCTTTAATAATGAACTTTATTATTTACCATTCAAAAATGCTAATTGGATTGACTCTCTAACTATTAATAATTTATAAAATAATATTAGAAATCGTAAATAAATGATTATTAAATTGAGAAATAAATAAAGAGAAGGTGGCACGATATGGTTGTGGACTTTGGTTAGTAGAGTTTGTTTTGGAAGGAGAGACGACCAAATTCTCCAGACAAGAAGCGGCCAATCAGGCTCACGTCTGAGCTAAGCGTATCCATTATCCAGTTGGTACTGGTAGTTGTATGAATCTTCAATCTCCTTCCTTACTTCTCCGTCACCCAATGAGCAGATCTGAGACCTTTTCCTCGTCGTCCTCTTGCTGGTCGGACCAACTGCGAGTCTCTAAATCCAATTTCCCCATTGATTTGTGATTGAGGGCGAGTTAGATTTCGGGAAAAAATGCTACTCATTAGTCAACGGATAGGTGTATTATTGAAGGAGAGATCTGAACCCAGATAAGGAAAAGTCTATCTTGCTTCACAACCGATGAAAAAGTCCATCTGACTTCTGTTTGATTATTGGATTCATCAAAGAAAGTGATGGGGGAAGTAAAGAATGTGCAAGCGTCTGGAGAGGTCGTGGACGATGATTACTACGAGGAGCCCAAGAAAGGGTTTTGCAAATCTCTTTGCATCCCAATCGACTGGCTTAAAATGCTGGCCACGGAAACGCATTGGAGCTTTGTGATTGGGGTTCTGATTGTTTATGGAATAAGCCAAGGATTAGGCGGAGCGCTTAATAAGGTGGGCACAGAGTATTACATGAAAGATGTTCAGAAGGTTCAGCCTTCTGAATCACAGATTTACTCAGGAATTACTTCCCTTCCATGGATGGTAAAGCCTGTCTGGGGGCTCTTCACAGATGTTGTTCCTGTTCTTGGCTATCGCAGGCGGCCTTATTTTGTTCTAGCCGGTGTGTCTGCTGATTCATTCCATAGCTTTTTTGGTGCTTTAAATATTCAGTTTAGTTCTGCCGAGTCTCTTTGATCTCAAATGATGTACAATTTAGACATGTTCTCTTGTTCAAGATGCACCAAAGCAAACAAACTGGTTCTAACCGAGCCAACTTCTCATCAGTTCTCATTTTTCCCAGTCCTAGCTCTTTCTCCATGCCCACAAAACACTTCCATGTCTGCCTGCATCAAACGATGGATATACATTCATGGAGTTTCAGAATCACGAAAAATTAGATGACGATGGGAGTTGAAAATAAGACATTGAGAAAGCTAATACTCAAGTTAGAACAACCAAAATGATATTGGTTTCAAGCATTTTATGCAAAGAAAAACAGCTTGCATTGTTCTAATAATATCACCTTTGCATTTTATCTTAATCTTTTGAAAATTTTATTTTGTGGAAAACAAATTGTCGAACAATCTCATCTTTTAACACAAATGATATTTCAGGCCTCCTTGGCATGATTTCGATGCTTTCATTGGCGGTGCATGAAAAGTTGCATATAGTTCTTGCACTAGTATCATTAACAGCAGGAAGTGCTGGGGTAGCCATAGCCGATGTGACCATAGATGCTTGTGTTGCTCAAAACAGTAATATCCATCCTGCCCTTGCAGCTGATATGCAAAGCTTATGTGCCTTGAGTTCTGCAATTGGAGCGCTCTTTGGATTCTCTATCAGTGGCATCCTTGTTCATCTTATTGGCCCGAAGGTTTGAAATTCTTCCACTTTCGATTATAGTAAACATGACTAAAACCGGAGAGCCATTTTTTGTGTTTTAAAAGCAAAAGAAGTTTAAGTTTTGGAGGGATTAAAGGAGTTTTTTTTTTTTTTTTTTCTGATAGGGAGTGTTTGGATTGTTGGCTATCCCATCTGGGCTTGTTTTGTTAGTTGGAATTTTGCTTGATGAACCTCATTCTCCTGGCTTTGATTATAGAAAGGTTAGACTCCTTTTTCTTTCTTCATCTATTGGCTTCTTCTCTGCATATGCACTAAGTTATCTGTGCTGGTTCAGGTAAACCAAAATTTTGTTCATGCCGGGAAGTCTATGTGGACGACATTGAAATGCCCGGAAATATGGAGACCGTGTTTATATATGTACTCCTCCATTGCATTATGCTTGAATATTTCTGAAGGAATGTTTTACTGGTACACTGACTCAAATGATGGTCCCAAATTCTCTCAGGTATTAAATGAATGGTTCTTACGTTTGAGGTAATTTATGAGTTAGACTTTCATCCTTTTTTTCTTAGATAAATCGAAACTCCACTTTTCAACTATCAGCATTTGCACTCTACAGTCAATTTATCCGATGAATCCTGCACGTGTATTATATTTTTTTATTAAAGAATGTATTTTAACCTGATTTCTAACTCTATCGGTCGATTGACAGAGTTTAAAATTGCCAGAATGAGAGTTAAAACACTTGAATAAGTAACATACATGATGTATAAGTGCTAGATTTATGTTGATGTTCAAATTGCTGATAGATGAAAAGTGGAATTTTGATCAAATAAATGATTTAAAATCTAATTTGTAAATCATTTCAAGTGTGTGGTCTATGATAAAAAATTAACAAAATTATTTAAAGGTTTGATTGAACTAGTGAAGGCATGATTTTGTGCAGGAAACTGTTGGTTTTATTTTCTCAATTGGTTCAGTTGGGTCTCTTTTAGGGGCCATACTGTATCAGTATATTCTCAAGGACCATCCATTTCGAGACTTGTTGTTTTGGACCCAGTTGCTTTTTGGTTTGTCGGGGATGCTTGATTTCATGCTGGTGCTTCGAATGAACTTGAAATTAGGAATCCCGGATTATTTCTTCATTGTGATCGATGAGAGTGTGTTTCAGTTTATTGGAAGGCTAAAATGGATGCCTCTTCTTGTTCTTAGCTCCAAGCTTTGTCCAAAAGGCATTGAGGGAACCTTCTTTGCTCTGCTCATGTCAATTGATAATGTTGGTCTTCTTTTTGCAACCTGGGGAGGGGGCTCTCTTCTTCATGTCCTTGCTGTTACTCGAACCAAGTTTGATAAGCTTTGGCTGGCCATTTTGATCCGAAACTTTTTAAGAGTGACTCCGCTTTGTCTGCTGTTTTTGGTGCCGGGAGGTAATCCCAACTCCTCATTTCTTCCGACCCAAGTGATGGGATCTGAGGAGGACGATAAGAATGCCGAGCCAGAGAATGTTGAGTTGGTATCGCTGGTGAAGAACATGGAAGAACAATCATGAACGACAGTCGATTTGAATCAGCGGACTATGGCAGTGGGTCGATGAAGTGCTTTTTTTTTTAATTGCTCGATCGTGAAGCAATTTTAGAAGAAGGAAGCTATGAAAACAAACATTCTTGTAATTTTTTTAATAAAATTGGTTGTCAGAGTTAATTTGTTGTTGCTAATCTAGAAGCAAGCTGATTTCTTGATTAATCCATGTTTGACAATGTAATTAGAAAATGGTCAGAAGTTGCTCGGAGACCATTGGACGTCCGGCCGCCATATGCAACGCAGGACAAGGTTGGCCGGCAAGGCTGCCCGACTACAAAAAAACATTTCATATATGATGGATGAGATATTTTTAGATGTTTGATTGTTATTGTATAAATCTTTAAAGGGTTTGGACCGAATCTGGTTTGTTTGGGCTGGATCTAGTTCAGTTGGGTCAAATATACTTGAACTGTGTTGGGCCTAGACTTGTTTTTAAAATGGGCCGTTTATTTTTTTGTTGGGCCTAAAAAATCCATCTAACGCCGCTTCATCCCTTCTTCTTCCTCGGTTTGTCCTGCTTCGCTTCTCCAGTTCTACGTTTCCCTCCAAGCCCAACTCAAGAAGCCATCCTACTTGTTTGCAGAGAGTTACTCCACAGATAGAACTGTCGCGAGAGGCGTGCTCCGTTTGCTGGTTCGGTGGAAGTGAAAGCCCGTTCGTCGTTCAAGACAGGCTCCTGGGCATTCGGTGGATCCATTTTTGGTTCCTGGGAAAGTTACGACGACGTCTGATGTGACCGTGCGGGTCCGAACGAACTGGGCACTAAAAATTCAGACTTTGAAAGTGAGCGAGGTCACGTTGAATTTTCGTTTTCTTATTTTCCCTCCAAATCTGTATGTGAATGGACGTTTGCCGCAATAAATAATTCGACGGAATGGGTGTTTGATTTTCAGATTCGACTCTCGTTCGGGTAATGAGGGGAGTGATTTCGTTCACCTGCTTCGGCTGGTTCTGACTTAGCTGAATCCCTTGATGTTCAATGCAGGTGGCTGAGACCGGGGAAAGGTATTTTCGTGGGGTTCGAGAGATGAAAGTCTAGATGGTTTATGCTGGAACTTTGAATACAGGTTGGAGATATTGGTTGATGGGAAGGAGAGAAAGAGAATATTAAAAGACTTGGTTTATATTGATGGTTTGCTTGGAGTAGAAATTTTAATGGGGAGACGTACTAAATTTAAGGAAAAAGAAAGAAAAGGGAGTACGGTGAATTTTAAGTTCTTTCTTTTGGAAAGAATTTCCTTATCTCCGACTCCCACCAGGTTTTCACTCCTTTTTGGCTTGAACAAATCAAAGAATTTGATTAATTTCTTAGTCTCCCTTTTTGTAGAATTTAATATAATTAATTATGTCTAGTAGAGGATTTTCGAAATTAATTTCTCAATAAGGGTTTTGATTATGTCTGATTGGAAACTGTAAGATTTAATTACTTATTAAAATCTAATTAGCATAATTTAAGATAGTTTGTAAATTTTATCCGTAAAATTCTCACTTGTTACAGTTTAAAATTTCTATAGAGAAAGAAATGGGTAGAGAGAATGCATTGAAACGACCTCAAGCTGACCATGATAAATGTTTGAAATGATATTCTTGTTTTATTTTCAGCTATGAATAGCATTTAGTGTGTCTACAGGGAAAGGAATGGGTAGTGAGACTGCATTGAGCCATGACCGATCAAGAACATATTGGACACCAGTAATGGAACGATATTTCATTGATCTAATGCTAGAGCAGATGCATAGAG
Organism: Begonia peltatifolia; assembly: GCA_022433055.1. Lineage (NCBI taxonomy): Eukaryota > Viridiplantae > Streptophyta > Magnoliopsida > Cucurbitales > Begoniaceae > Begonia > Begonia peltatifolia. The sequence continues at coordinate 16,097,274 of CM039518.1, read as the reverse complement.
GGAACAGAAGTGGTCATACTTTCAACAAACAGGCCTGGTCAGACATGCTTGCAGCGTTTAATGCAAAATTTGGATCCCAATATGATAAAGACGTTCTGAAAAGTCGTTATACAAATTTGTGGAAGCAATTTAATGATGTGAAAAATCTTCTTGGTCATAGTGGTTTTTCATGGGATGAAACTCGACTAATGGTGATAGCTGATGATTATGTATGGGATGCTTACATTAAGGTACAATAATTGTGTATTCATTTATATTTCTTACCAACGATCATGCAGTTTTGATATGAAATAAATGCCTGCAGGCCCATCCGGATGTGAGGTCATACAAGACTAAATCTTTGCTTAATTTTGATGATTTGTGCCTGATATATGGGTACACAACTGCCGATGGAAGATATAGTCGATCAAGTCATGATATTGATATTGATGATGAGCTGCAAGGTGTAAATATATGTTCTTGTTTTGGTTTTCTCTTCTTTTATAATAGAAAGAATGTGATTTAGTTTCGAGTCTGAACAGTTTCTTATTGAAAATAATTAGCACGCACTATTTAATTTGTTGATCTTGATAAATTTCTAACTTGGCTGTATGTGACTAGAATATGATAGAGGAGCTGGCAAAACTTGGGAAATGATATAGTTATTTGGATTTTGGAAGTAGAGAGCATACATGTAAAGTTTCTGCTAGTCAACATTAATGTTGGTAAAGTTAGCCAGTTGCTTAGTAATGCAGTAACAAGGGTAAAAATTTAAAAACCATTTCATTCTTATATAATAATAAAGTTTACACTCTGGATGATGAAACTGAAGTGCTAGTCATTTTGAATAATGATTGTCCTAGTGATATCTTACATTCCTACTCCTGCTTTAGGATTAACTTTACTAATGGATAGAGGGAAGTTGTATGTATTATCCAATATAGATTTGAACTCACATAATAAATAATTTTCAAGGTGATGGATTTTGCAATATTGTGCCATCCAGTAACGAGCGGCCTAGGACAGAGTGGACCTTAGATATGGACCAGTATTTTATTGAGTTAATGCTCGATCAACTGGGAAGGGGCAACAAGAACACTAATACATTTAGTAAACAAGCATGGACAGATATGCTTGCTTTATTCAATGCAAAATTTGGTCCTCAACATGGTAAAAGAGTTTTAAGGCATCGATACAAGAAACTGTGGAAGTACTACAAAGATATAAGGACTCTCCTACAAATTGGCTTTTTGTGGGATGAAGAACAGCAAATGATTGTAGCTGATAATGAAGTTTGGGATGCATATACTAAGGTTGGTAGCCAGAAAGTTTTTGCTGTCCCTTTCTTTTATTTGCATTTAATATTCATGTTTTTTGGTTTGGCTGACTTCTCGAAAATAAATACGTGCAGACCCACCCGTATGCACGGCCATATCGAATGAAAGCCATGCCAAACTATTATGACTTGGTTCTGATATATGGAAATGAAAGTGATAATGGGAATCAGAGTCATCTAGACAACAACTTTGGAGATGGAATAAAGCCCAGTAAGTTATTTTGTGACATTTATATAATACAAAAAAAAATTCACTCTCAACAAATTCATCTAATGGTGAAACTGCTAACATAGAGCCAATGAAATTATATCTATAATATTAAAAAGGAAAAAAATCAATTCAAACACCGAATTATAAGGTGTTTTTCAATTGAAATACTGAATAATTTTTTTTGTCAATTCAAATATCAAATTATGCACTGATAGCAAATCAAACCAGCTTATTAAATGAACGTGAAAACCTAACACGTGATTTGCACTTGTTATTTGTTAATAAGACTTTGATTCAGTTGTAAGACACTATATGAAAGACAAAGCAGGAATAACAACGTGTTGTTTCATAAGACAGAAAAATAAAGATAGACCATGAACTCTACCACCAAATCAATGGTGCTGCCGATGAATTTTTTCAGAGGATTAAACTGATGTTAAGTACTGGTACCTGGTTAAGATATGTGTCAATTTGCTGTTGCTGGGTGAATCTAGACTCTGGTTTTTCTGCTTCGGATACCCTGTAAAGGTGTAAGATTGAAGAATATCCATTTGTAATACTCTGAGAGTGCTTGTATATTACATCGAAAAAGGAGATCAAAAGGTGATAAATGCACATACAGGAGAGAAAAGTAGGGCATTACTTTTGATGATGAGATTGATGACCAGAAAGCAATTATGGGTACCGGTGAGTGCATATTCTGAAGCAACAATTTCTGAATAACGCTAGTCATGGCCACCAACATATATGAAGAAGAGCACCTCCATAAGTATTCAAAATTTCAAATTCCAATTCCTCCAAATCCTCCCCAAACATCAAATTCCAATTCCTCCATTGTCGATACCGCCATTTTTGCCTCCTCTGCTGCTGCGGCCAACTTATGTTTGTATTTCTATCCCCATTAGTCATCGGAGCAGAACCTACCTCCAAAACTTCAGATTCCCCAAACTTTCTGGTTTTTTTTCCTCCAAATTGGGAACCAGCACATGATGCATGATAGCATAGTGAGACAGTTCTTGTTTGATTCAACGAACACAGCAACAGAAGCGGCAGATGGTGTCCATAAAACAGAACCTCAAAAACGAACGGAGATTGTACAAACTCCAGGTGAAAGAGGCAGGGAAAGTTCAGCGATGATTGTCTTTGAATCGAACCATCAAAATATGTGGAGCTCCCTGATACTTTCTCTTCCTTTCACGGAGAACCGAAAGAAACACAGTCAAGTGTAAATCGTTTAAAAAACTTTCAATTTTCCAACAGTATAAAATTTGATGTTTGAATTAATGAAAAAAAATTATTTAGTGTTTGAATTAAAAAACACCATATAATTTAGTGTTTGAATTGATCATTTGCTATAAAAAACTGAAAATGTTAATTTATTATTAATTGAAAGAATTGGTTGGTTTCTGACCTTTTTTTCTTCCTGCTTAGTTTGGTTGGACAAAATATTAGCCACTCTAGAGCTTTCAAGTTGGTCAAATGAGATTTTTTCTGATCTAATTTTGTTTTATTGTGTTATTTGTTGTTATAAGAAATTGGAGGTTGATCCCCACTTGAGTGGAGTAACTAAGATTGCTAATCATCAGTTACTATATACTTCATTCTAGATACCTTAAGATCTTATGAAGATTTACTCCTACAACTAGTTTGCTGTACTTGCAGGTGAAAAAAATGTGCGACAGACTCTTGCTGCCAGTGATCATACTAGAACATATTGGACGCCACCGATGGATCGTTATCTCATTGACTTGTTACTGGAACAGGTGCATAGAGGAAATAAACTTGGGCAAACATTTATAAGCCAGGCTTGGAATGAAATGGTTTCAGCTTTCAATGCGCAATTCAGATCTCACCATGATAAGGATGTTCTGAAGAATCGGTACAAGCATTTGAGAAGGTTGCATCATGATATAAATGTTCTTCTTCAGCAGAGAGGATTTTCATGGGATGAGACACGGGAAATTGTGACTGCTGATGACTATGTTTGGGATGATTATGCGAAGGTCAATTTTCTCCTCTTGTTTGAAACGCATGATTTCCTGTTGCTTATGTCTAAACTATGTGCAGGAACACCATGATGCGCGATCATACAGAGTAAAAACGGTGCCAAGCTATCATAAATTGTGTGCTATATTTGGAGAAGAAAGTTCTGAAGGAAGGTATAGCCGTCTGGCACGCAAGGTGGACCCTAGCAGCGTTGAAGGAACCGTTTTGATGACTGGTATGCCCAAATAAGATTGCTATTATTTGCTAGTATCTTTTGGCATAACCATGTTGCCTTGTAGTTGAAAAATGATAATTATTTGCCTTCTAGGTAGAATACATTTCATGGTCCAATAAGTTCATCCGAGGCTTTTCTGAAGGATAAGTCTGAAAGAGTTTTTTGTTAAGTTGGATATTTTGGAAAGCTTTGCCGTCATTGTTTTATTGAATTGTAAATTAAACATTTCAATGGTTGGATTGAGTTGGATATTTTGAAATATGCGAGGCTAATACTGGTTGATTCACAGGGTTAAGTCTGGATAGAGGAAAATAGTTTAAAGCTTTTCAGTTTGAATGCATAAATAATTATGCTTATTTGTAAAAATACACTTGTCTTGACTCTTATTTTTCAGAAATAATTTTTTATAAAATCATTGTTTTCTGGACTTGCAGGCGGGAGAAGTGACCAATTCCCTATCATAAATCCCTCACCGATTGATTGGAGTCTTTCAATGGACCGTTACTTCATCGATATAATGTTGGAGCAGCTGTATAGAGATGATAAGATTGATAAAATATTTGATGAGCAGGCATGGAGTCACATGATCAATTTGTTTAACAAAAAATTTAAACTAACATGTGACAAATATGTTCTAGAGGATCGATATATGTTGATGATGAAGCAGCATAATGACATCTACAATCTACTCAATTGTAGTGGGTTTGTCTGGGATGAAACTCAAGAAATGATAGTAGCTGAGGATGATGTATGGGAAGCTTACAAAAAGGTGATTTCTTCACTCTTTCAATCAGCTCAGTAGACTTGCTGGTTAATACTACAATCTTATGCATGTTAGTTTTGCAGGAATACCCAGACGCCATTTCATACAAAGATAAATTCTTGGGTCATTATAACGATTTATGCAAGATTTTTGGGAGCTTGTTAGATGTAAGATTCAACGGTGCAGACATTGGGAAGGTAAATCACCACATCTTGGATTTCAAGATCCATGAAATAGGTGGACAGCCAGCCGGTGACATTGGAGGATCCAACGGAGAGAGGAAGCGACAAATCGAGATGTCATCAGACGAGAGGAGTTGTAAAAAGTCGATGACGGTCGAAGAAGTAAAAGACGTGGTCAATAAGAAAGAAAACAACAATCATTATGCAGTAGAAGGTGCAATTGATGCACTTCAAGGGATACCCGACATTGACGACGACCTGATGTTGGACGCTTGTGATTTTTTGGAAGACGAAAGAAAGGCCAAGACGTTTTTGGCGTTGGACTTTGGTCTGAGGAAGAAATGGTTATTGAGAAAGCTTCGCCCTCAAAAGAGTTAGAAGCTGTATGAGTTTCATTGGGTCTTGTTTCCTTTGTGAATTATATATATAATTAGATGAGAACAGGGTTTATCTTATCTATCTGTTCTAGTTCAAGGCACGTGAGTGAGCTCTTCTTTTTGGTTGGAGTGTGTGTGCCTTGTGGACCTGCAAATGCAGCCTTGTAACGTAGCAAAAAGTTTAGTTTCTTGTTCTCTAGTATGCTGAAATTGTAGACATCTTCTAACTTGTTATGTTAGCCCGCTAAAACTATCCAAGAAGACACTTGGAAACTCTGGGGTAGCGTCGAGCTACAAGTCCCGCGACACAGGATAGGGATTTTTTGAAAAGCCAAGGTCGAGGGTGGCCAAGAGGCCCGCTTGGAGACCACGGATCTCAGCAGGAAATGCAAAGATTGGTTAAAGCTAATCAACTAGTTTAGTTCAAATTTGAGTAGGGTGGGAAGTGGAGCCATGCCATCCTTCGTTTGTGGTCGGGGTTCGGCAAAGTTTGGTAAAATCAAGTTATTATGGGACAGAGTAAATAATTGGTCTTCAATAGTACACTAGATTTAACGTAATAATGAACCGAAGGCGAAGGCCAGAACCGAAGGCGATTGAAACTCTGGCGGGTTGCGATGAGGTGACTCGTGACTGACAGAGCCTATCCCGCTCTGCTGTCTGCCGCTGCTGACACCCTCCATTTTTATAAAACCTTGGTCCTTAAGCCCACATCCACCTGCCGAAGACCTCTTCTCTGACCTCTCCTCCCTCTGCTTTTTTTTTTTTTTTTTTTAATTATTGAACATTCTCTGCGTCGCTCGCTCCCTTTTTTTGACTTCTTGAGTGAATCGCCATTTTCTTCTCTTTTTTCTTTTCAAGATCATCTCTCTCTTTCACTTTCTCCTTCCTTCTATCCTTTCGGGCTTTACCTCCCCTACCAAATTCGCCTCTCTTTCTGAATTCTTCAAGTAACATTCCCTTCCCGCTTGTTTCTTCGCCTGTCCAAGGACCTTCTCCTAGTATTGTTTCCCGACTGTATTTACATGTAATCGCTCGATAATCTTTCTTTTCAATTTCCTGTGTTTTTATCGGTACTTCTTTTCATTCGCATTACATCATCAGTTCTAACTTCTAATCCATTATGATTCTGGGTTTCCTTTATTATTCTTGGTTCCTTGCACAAACTTATTTTCTTGTTGTTTATGACCACGTTGACTTCTTTTCATCATAAATATTGATAATTCAATGCTTTCATCCTTACGATTGATGTTGCAAGAAATCTAAGAACAGAGCACAATTGTTCAAGTGCTCTGTATAATTCAATGCTTTTACATGTAATAAAGTGTCTTGCTTTATGTGCTTGGGTAGAGAGTCTCGTGAAACTGTATGATCAGTCTTTTTCCTCTCATTAAGAAACCATCACTGTCTCAGTGGGCAGTCCATCTTATCTCTTCAAAAAGTTCTCTTTTCTTTGTCTTTCAGAAGACAATTATCACGTGATTATTTTTTTTATTATTAAATATAATATGCTGCAGTCTTTCAGATAGCAATGGGTGTCTACCTAAGCACTCCCAAGACCGAGAAGTTCTCGGAAGATGGTGAGAATGGAAGGCTGAGATACGGTTTGTCATCCATGCAAGGGTGGCGTGCCACAATGGAGGATGCTGTGAGTATCAGTGATAATCTCTTACATTTCAAAATTATCTAAATTTTGTTTTTCAAGAAAAGCTGTAGTAGCTAATAGGCATGCATGCACTTGAACATCCAAGAAAAATCAACATGCTAATTGCAACAGTTATAAGCTATAATATAGAATGGAGTATGCCTCCTCTTTTGTTGAATCTTTATATTTAAGTACTGTGATTGAATGAACTAGAATGATAAATAAGAGCGCTTTATTCATTATGTTTTGTTGAAAATTTTATTGCTCTCTTTGCAAAACCAAAATTAACAGACCTTTCATAAGACAATCTTTCAGTTTTGATTAAGTGTGTTCCTATTTAGTTCTTGAACATCATATCAACTGTGTAAGTAATATTTATCACTACATCATTCTCTTAATATCAAATGCAATAGCTGCAGAAAACTTTCATCAATTCAAGCGGCAGTCAAAATTCTTAACATTGTTGACTGCTTTTATGTTTTTGCAGCATGCTGCATATCCTGATCTTGATGCCTCCACGTCATTCTTTGGTGTTTATGATGGTCATGGAGGTATGACTCATCGCATATCATATAAATTCTTAGGTTTTTCAGTTACGGCATTTGGTTGTATAGGAAAAAATTGTAAAATTAACTCTTTTAAATTTATGGATATTTTACCAAAAGCAAATAGAAGCTGTTTGATGTCAAGTTTGATAGAGGGGATTTAAATATCTAAAGGTGTGAGTTTTATGCCTGCTGGTGATCTGACAGAATAATTGTAATCATCAAATTCACTAAATTGGTCAAGCATCATACTAAACCGTTTGATACAAGTGTGTGGGATTCTTATCTGTTTTCCTTCTCACTTTTTGGTCAATGATTTGTTACAAGAATATGTCATTCTTCATGTAAATAAAGCCGAACCTATGTTCATCTAAACCATAATAGGGAACATAATGACAATATGTGTTCTGTGCTTTGGTATCTTATTAGGATTCTAACTTTTCAGGTAAAGTAGTTGCCAAATTTTGTGCGAAGCATCTACACCAGCAACTTTTGAAGAATGAAGCATATGCTGCAGGAGATACAAGAACTGCTTTACAACAAGCGTTTCTCAGGTTCTGATAAGCTTTCATTCTGTTGATTTGGAGCTTTTGGTGTTGTATTTAAGAAATGTGAGAATTGTAAGGGCGGACTGTTTTTCAATGACAAATGGTGTTTACCTTAGCACTAATGGTTGCAACTGTTATTGTGCATATGTAGAATGGACGAAATGATGCGTGGGCAAAGGGGTTGGAGAGAGTTGGCTATTCTTGGAGATAAAATAAACAAGCTTACTGGGATGATAGAAGGGTTAATCTGGTCACCACGAAGCAACGATGGTCGTAACCAAGTCAATGATTGGGCTTTTGAAGAGGTATGTATGAGGTTGTTGAAATTGTAACGTATTGTCATTGTATATGGTCAGTATTAATCTACTTTATCCTTCATTAGCTCTTATTTTCAGTCCTTTGATTCTTCTGTAGATTCAGTCTTTGGATAATTCAGGAAGTCGTTTAAAGCTCATCAAAATTGACCCACTGATAAAAATAATGGAAGAATTATATCCATGTCATATTGCAATGTGGCAATAGAAGCTTAGATGTTTATATGAGAGATTAAGAATCTTCCATTTTCTACTTTTGGAAATTTTTCATGAGTGCCTTCTTAGTGTATTTTATTTGTCCCAAACACGAAAGGAATCTTAATAAAGCTGTTAATCTACACGAAAGGAATCTTAATGAAGCTGTTAATCTAAGTATTGGCTACATCTGTTCATAATTTTCTACCGCAAATTATCTTTTAATCTAATGTTATAGCTGCTGGAAACTTAATTGATACAAACGTCTTTGAATGAATTCAAAGCAAATGACAAATACAATTTCAGGGCCCTCACTCTGATTTTACTGGTCCAACTTCTGGGTGCACGGCTTGTGTTTCAGTTATTAGAAACAACCAACTTCTTGTTGCAAATGCCGGAGACTCTCGTTGTGTGCTATCGAGGGCAGGCAAGGTAGTTTTGTTTTTGAGTTCTTCTTGGTCGGCACCATTCCAGTGTCAAATAAAGTTTATATTTTCGTCAAAGCCTCTCTTAAACCATGAACCACTCCTCTTATAGATATATGAGCTGCTCAATTCTTTTGGGGTTTCTATTTTTCAGGCTCAGAATATGTCTAAAGATCACAAACCTGATCTAGAGGTTGAGAAGGAAAGGATTTTAGAAGCTGGTGGATTTATACATGCTGGAAGAGTCAATGGTTGCTTGAATCTCGCCAGAGCAATTGGTACTTTCCCAGTGTATTTGTGAACTGCTAGGCGACTTTTTGTAATCCTTTAATTTCATGAATGTGTGTGTGTGTTGCTAGTGGAATTAAACTGAGAGGGAAAAACTAATAATCATGCATGCTGAGGTTGACAAATTGTTGCAAGACAGTGGATTGTGTGTGAGTAGGTGGAGTCGCAATAGATGGTTATAAGTAGGGAATGTGGAGAGGGAGGAGGCCTTTTGAATATTTTCTATAGCAAATGTCATCTAGAGTTGTCTATTTCCGAGCGGGTAACCCGTGGTAAGAAACCTGATCTGTGGCATCCTGGACCTGTGGTATTTTCTTTTCCATTGTGTTGTTCTATTGGAGTTATTTCTACGGTGCATTAGTTGTTCATGTGAGATGAGGATCTAACTTCTACATTGAATTTATCTGCAATGAATTTTTTATCGATAATTGATATAGTCTTTCGCTCGTCCGACCTGCATGAAAATAAGATTCAAATGTCCCTTGAGGTTTACTCTTGCACTTTTCCATGTTTTGAGTTTCTAATACGTCGCAGGTGACGTGGAATTCAAGCAAAATAAATTTTTGCCTGCCCAAATGCAAATCGTGACTGCCCATCCTGATGTTACCATGGTATGTAATCTACTCATTTTCTTAGTTTATCTGTCGCTACATTATCATGAATCGCAGATCAGTTCTCGAACCTTGTATTTTTCTGAATTCTTGGTGAGATATTTAAAATGTGTGACATCAACTTGCTTTTGCGGTAGGCTGAGCTCAACAATGACGATGATTTTCTTGTGCTGGCATGTGATGGCATCTGGTAAGTAATGTTTTCTTTCTTAAGATGCACAACCTGTCTAATTCTGTACATTTTCCTTTTACCAAACCAAGAAAGCCACCGCCTAATTCTGTACCTCCATCACCTTTCAAACTCTCCCCCAAGTGCATGGTAGCTTTGTAGCTGTATTTGGGTTATAAATTCAATTTCTAATTTGGAATTCAATCGTTGTTGGTTGCTGCTTTTCAGGGATTGTATGTCTAGCCAACAACTTGTGGAGTTTATACAAGAACAACTAAGAACGGTCAGTCGGCAGAACTCGTCGATAATAATTAACAAGGAGTATTCTGTGTATATGATTTCTGACGTGTTAAATAAAACGAATTCAGGAAACCAAGCTGTCTTTGGTGTGTGAAAGAGTACTGGACCAATGTTTAGCACCAACGGCGGGTGGAGACGGATGTGATAACATGACCATGATCTTAGTGCAGTTGAAGAAACAACCCATCACAAGTGGAGATGAACCATCTTCTCCCTCAACGTGAAAACAATTTTACATGTACATGAGATTTTGTCTGTGATATATTGAAAATAGAAACACAACCTGAGAGATTAGTTTACTTATATGATCTACTTTTTTAAAATACTGATAAACAATAATTAACGTAATTAATATAATAAATGATTAATAATTAATGCAATAGAATGGAGAAAGACGGCGAGAAGTTGATCGTTCTTACTCATCATTATGCTTCTGCTTCTTTTATTAGATTATTTTCAGAAAACTAAGTCTTTTGCGATAGATTGTTAGATTATTTTCAGAATGTTGTTTTCAAGATTATTTTCAGAATGCCAAGTCCATGCCGGAGGAGAGACATCGTCGTTGTTCACAAGCGGCGGGTCCCCCGGAATCCAGTGGAATTCGAGCTTCACTGCGGCTGGTTCAGCTCGGCCAACCTCATCAATCCCAAGATTTTCTCAAACGCCTCTCCGCTTCGACGACTGCCTCCTCAACGACGGCAAACCTCTGGCTCTTGGTTCTTCTCTTTCTTTCAAATATACTACCTCTTTTAAACACCCCCTTCTCTGGCTTCTGATGGATCAGATTGTTTCGTGGGAAATTATGATTTGATTCTTCTTCTTTTTGTTCGGAAAATCGGTGAAGCGTGAAATAAAAGAATATATTTAAATGATTATGAACCAAAAGCAATCATGACATCAACCCATGATAGCACCTACACCCAGAAGTCCAATTACTGCTACTACTAAACCACCCCGAAGATTGGAACCACGGCTGGAGGGAGCAACGGCCGGACCCTCTGACTGTGCGGGCGAAGGAGCCGGAGAAAATGAAAAGTGGCGGTTTCTCGGAGAAAGAACCACGACGATCACCTTCTGGCCCTGCTCGCAGTGGCCCTTGGCTCCACTGATGAAATAGTAAGGTCCTGCTCGCTCCAGCTTCAGCTTTGTGTTTCCGTCCTTGTACTCTGCGATTGGGGTTGATACATTGCAGGACGCGTAATCTTCCTCGGATACTAACAGAACGGAGTCTTTTTGTCCGTCGTAATTCCACACTAAAAAAAGACATGAATAGAAACGAAATTAAAAAAAAAAAAAAAAATAGTGCCGGAGAAGAAGAAGAAGAAGAACACGATCCAAATAAAAATTAAGCTCTAATCAGGAAGCTACCGAGAGAATCGCCGACGCGAAAACGAGTGGATTGAGCCCATTCATTGAGAGCCTGGGAGTGAGAGGAGGAGGGGATTGCCCATGTGTCAGACTTTCCGCCAACGATGATTTCTCTGCTTTCGGAAAACCCTATGCAGAAGAAGAAGAAGAAGAAGGACAGGGCTCTGATGAGAAGACTGGTTTCCATCGACAGCGAGAGAGAGAGAGGATGAGGACGATGGCTGGTCTGCTCGAGTAGTCCACATATATATAGGAGGAGAGGAGATGAGAGGAGAGGAGAGAAAGTAGCCGTTGAAGGGGAAGGGTAACGTGGGCCACCTGAGTGAGTATGCATGCATCCACTTTTGTACGTTTTCAGAGGCCTAACGTTAACGAAGAATAAACGGTCATTTTTAAAATTAATTATCTTCTCCATTTGTCAATAATTAAAATGCAATTATTTATAAATAAATAATTTATTACGCGATTATTATTAATTAATCTCCAAAACATAATTTTGACTGACAGAAGACTGACTCTTTCCACTATGATTGATCGGACAGCTTAAAACTCCAGGGTCATCCCCTGCCTTACACTTGTCCCCCCTCACAGGCTTACGTGTTTCATATCTACAACTCCAATTCATCACCTCCTCAAACGTGGCTACTCTCCCTATTTTATATTCTCCGGTTCTTGCAAACCCCGGGGGCTCCACTCCAACCCACTACACCCACGACGATGAGCCCCGACGACGCATCCACCAAAAGGCCCCACGGCCTTAACAACACTTCCGGCATGAGGCGATACTTTCCCTTTAGTAACACCACCTTGGCCGTAGCAGCCGTCCTCCTCGCCGGAACTGTCGGCTACATCACTTTATACCCCAAGAAGAAGCCACGTGACTCCCCCACTGCTACTACCCGCAAGTAGATGCCGTCCGGAGATCTCTATCTTTTGTATTAAACATGTAATCGGGGAATGTCTACTTGAAATGATGTAAAGATTTCTACTTCTAAACTAGTACAATAATTGTCTGTTTCTAAAGCCTAATTCAATACATGTCTCAAAAGTAATCATACGGAATACAACTGAATCCTGTGCTTCACACCATCAAAAAGTCTTACATCTCAGCTCAAATTTTAGCAACACTTTGAAAAAGTTCTACAGATCGGGTAAAAATGCTATCCTCAGCAGTTAAGACGGCTTGGCTTAATCAATCAATTTTCACTGAAGAGTAGATAAGCCTTGTGAACCAGAAGCATGCGTAGAAGCCAATGGTACCCGTCAACACAAAGAACGCGTAAGAGGCAATGAGCATGTACCCGAAATACAACAGACCTGATACGAGCTTTGTAATTTCAAGCTTTGTGAAGAAGTAGAACGTAGCATAGAGGAAGAGATAGAGAGCAGATGAGCCTGACGTCAAGTACGACCTCCACCACCATAGATAGTCTTCACTGCACAGTTGGAAGTAGCATAGCACGATTGTTATTTCAGCGCAGGTCACAATAAGGATGATAAAAACCAAGAACAGAAAACCGAAGATGTAGTAGAACTGGTTCAGCCAAATGGAAGTTAGGATGAAAAAGAGCTCAATGAAAACGGCTCCAAATGGGAGAATGCCTCCAATTAGAATGGAAAATGCAGGTTTCATGTACCAAGCCTGTTCTGGAATCTGCCTAGGAATTTTGTTCGTCTTCACAGGTTCTTCAATGGCTGGCTTCTTGAAGCCAACATAGCCACCCACAAACACAAGTGGGACTGAAATTCCGAACCACAGGAAAACCAGAGCAAACATCGTCCCAAATGGAACAGCTCCAGAGGACTTCTGTCCCCATATGAGAGTGTTTAAAACAAAGAAAATTGCAAAGACAGTGGCTGGAAACAAAATTGCAGTCCTCATGGCAATTTTCTTCCATTCTGCACCTTTAAACATTTTGTACAAACGAGCAGAAGCATAGCCAGCAAAAAGACCCATGAATACCCAAAGCAAGAGCATAGCTGTCATGAGACCACCCCTGTTTGAAGGGGAGAGAAATCCGAGCACAGCAAAAAGCATTGTTACAAGTACCATACCAAGAAACTGAACTCCTGTTCCAACATAGATGCAGAGTAGAGTTGAGTGACTTGGAGGTCTGAAGACATCACCGTGAACAAGCTTCCATCCAGTCTCTTCTTGGGCTTCTTCTTGTGTCTCCAGTTCATTGTACTTAGAAATATCGCGATATAATGTTCGTAGCATTATCATTGCAACCATGCCAGAGAGGAACAGAACAATCATCAAAGAATTTACAATAGAAAACCAGTGAATTTGGTCCTCGCTCATCAACAGATAGGCATCCCATCTGGAAGCCCACTTAACACCACTCTCCTGAAAAACAAATTACATGAAAATTACAACGACAATATAACTATGATGGGCAATTAGAAGTTTGGCGTAGCAATATATTGCAAAAGAAATTAATGAAGTCAAAGCTCTTTGCAGTTGAGTTGTAGAATATCTCAAATTGGCAGCTGTGCTTAAATAAGTTGATAAATAATTATGGAGACTAAACACACCTGAAATTCAACATCATATGTAAATATGACTTCATTTTTTTCTTCTACTTCAAGAGGTATATTGGAGTTATCAACCGTGTGTTGGGCATGAGGGTCACATGTTGTTAGACGAGTCTGCTTGTCGTTCCAATTCCCATCATATTTATGCTTGACACTGCATGTCACATTATCAAGAAGCGTCTTTTTCCCAAAAGAAAATAAAAGGGTACTTGAGTAGGTGATTAAAAAATTAAAAGATGGCCAGGAACTTTACCTGAATGGCTTTACTTCAAACCCTACAATCCTTGTCGAATCAGTTTGCACATCTTTATGGTATTTTACAGAAAATGCCAGATGATTGTGGATTAAGTGTTTTTCCTCCTTGCTCTGTGCCAGGAAAAAAAAGAGGCAAATTTTCAGATCTTCACGAACTAGGAGAAGCAGAAAACTTTAGTAGTAGTAAAGCATAAACATACACCACTATATTGGCCTTTAAACCCAATATGATAGCCAAGCTGATAAACAGTGGGAGATTCTGGATCTATCCTTCTAAGAGGAACCACCAAAGGAAGGTTATCGAGAATCCTGTGACATGGAAGTTGAATTTGTTATTTCTTTATCAAAGCAACTGAAAAAAAACACACTGGATCAAGTAAAATTTAGAAATGCCTTCTGTTTCATACTACTCATTCAACATAAAAGCCTTATTTAGTGAAAGACAGAAAAACATGTCCCATATCAAATACCAAGTGTCATGCTATAACAAAAATAAAGACTTTTTGGGTTTTGTTCTTGGGCATTTTAAGAGATAATTGGATCAAAGCATAGAACTACAAATTCTCAAACTCTTCCTCATAAACTTTTCAACAGAGCCAATATTTAGACTAATGTATCTGCCAAGGATAAAAGTGGTCATACATGTTGACCCGATATTCATCATCAATCTTCTCTCTGAACTCCTTTGAAGTTTTGGCATCAAGTACTATGCGGCAGAGAATATTGCACATCTGAGGTTCTCGCATTTTGAACTGAAAAAGTTCCCTAAATATTAGGAGCTTTACGACAAGATAATATTCAAGAAATATATCTAAAACATTCTAACCGACCACGTATGGAGAGTTCTCAATTCGATCACCACGAAGAACCTCTCCAAGATTTTCAGCACTGTCTACTATCTTCTCTGGAGGACAGAAAGGAAGTGAGTAGTATGAGAAAGGAAGCTGAGTCTTTATAGAAGTGAGTTTGTTGACTTTGAGTCGTAGTTCCTCTCCCTGCATCCAAAAAAGAAAAGGCCCATAAACACGACAACTGAACTGTCCCATGTGAAAAACTAAAGAAAAAAGATCTAGCCTACTAAATAAAACAACAACAAATACCAGACGACTGAAATCACGATAACCAAGGACAGCAAGGCCACTAAGAATTGATTTTTAAGTATTACAAACCGACAGAACAATTTAGCAATCATGTGTCCAATAAGTTCCGAATATTACATCTTAATTATAATGATAAATAGTCAAAAATCAAAATAATTACAAAAGTTCGCAATCAGCATTGGTCATTAACCAAAAAAAATTCAAACTTACAAAGTTCAGAAGGTTTCTATACTTACTCACAATTTTTAAGTTTGCGAAAAAAAGCCAGAATTATAGAGGAAATATAAATGCCATGTAACATCGGAAATGAGAAACCCAGACCAAATGACTGAAAATGAAAAACAGCCATCTCTCTTAAAATTGATAAGACCTACGTAAGTTTAATGGTCTAGACAGAATAGAGAATCAATTTCAGTACGTAACTAGACTTAGAATCACCAATTTTCCAATGTAAGGTCACTTCCAGCACAGATCCAGAAACAATCCCGGATTGGGAAGGGCAAAACATGGGAAACAAAGGGCGAAGGAAGATAGAAGCAAGGAAGAGCTCACCTTTTGAAAATCTTCGGGAGCGACACCAGGGAGATAAAA
The DNA here is from genome assembly GCA_022433055.1 of Begonia peltatifolia. NCBI lineage: Eukaryota > Viridiplantae > Streptophyta > Magnoliopsida > Cucurbitales > Begoniaceae > Begonia > Begonia peltatifolia. The sequence continues at coordinate 16,081,313 of CM039518.1, read as the reverse complement.
GCAATAGACGGCATGGACCATAAGCAGCAGAACAACCAAGGTCGTCAGTGGACGCGCGAATACAGATCTCATGCTCCATGATGCCATAGGCAGAGAGAGAGAGAGAGAGAGAGAGAGAGAGAGAGAGCAGATCTGCGAGAAGTGAAGGAAAGGAAAGGAAAGATAGAAACGAATGTTCGTTCTACGTCTCCGAGTTATATATCCTCGTTTAATTCTGGTCGAAGTTCGGACTTTGTTGTGTTGGGTTGAAAAGATAGGTGAGAAGAAAGGTCGATAGGTGGGCGGGCTTTTGGACCGATACGGGTTGGTACTGCTATCCATACCCGAAAACAAAAAAAAAAACCCGATACCCGATAGCCAAACTTGGATAGTTTATTGAAGTAACTATTTCCATCAGTACTTGAATATAGAGGGAAAACTCAAATGATAAGGTTTTTATATAAAGCTTCTAAATAAAGTAACACAAGTCTCACTCAGATTGAATAGTTAAGAATCTTAATTGGAATCAACCTCTCAAAAATAGATAACAAAGTCTGCATCAAGCCATAATTACACTTTGCCATCTAAGTTGAGGGAAAGGCAAAGCTACAGACGAGGGGATGCACCAGAAGCCTTAGTTCTTTGGTCCAATGTCCTTGAGAGCACAGATTTGTTCCTCCCCCATTGCTGACATAACCGACACCACAAGGTCCTTTCCTTCAGCAAATCCGTCTTTAATCTGACGACATACGTAATTTTTAGTCAATATAAAGCCAACAACGCTAATTATACGTCCGACAACTAATTTTTTTGGGGCAATCTCAGGCAAAAAAAAAAAAAAAGAAGAACAACCATGAAATTATCTAATATTTAAATCAACTAATACCTGGCTGAGTAAGCTGTCATCCGTGGGAAGCTTCAAGTCATCCTTGGTGTTGCCATTGTCAGTTAAGAGACTTACCTGCAAAAGAGTAGAATGATAACCACCTGAAATCTATATTTTGGCCTTTTGAAATAAATCTGCAAGTGTTCCACAAATTACAATCCAAGGTATATATGGATCTATCTTTGAACCATATCAACACGACTTCAAGAGATTCCAAGATCAACTATCTAATTTTGAAAATTTTAGACCTATAACACAGTCGTGTTACCAACTTGAAAGTATCAATGTAAACTAATTGAGTATCTTTAATCAATGGAAACTTCTTAGCCGCTGCTTATTGAGATGCAAAACGTGCAATGAGATGCAAAAATATCTGATCAAATTAATCAATCATCAAATTATGAAAGGAGAACACTCACAAATCCATCTTCAGATATGTCAATCAGTTGATAATCCGTGCGATTAACATGGGGAACCTAAAGAGGGAAAATATGAATATTAGAAATGTGAGTACAATTATCACAATTCATCGTGCCAAAATTCCCAAAATTAGCACACAGTGAAAGATAGATCTCCGGAAAGATAAAGATCCTCACATCACAATTGTGGGAAGATGGAACAATATCCTCAAGTTTCTTTCCAGTGAAAATATCAATCCCTACAAAGTGACACTTGGCATGACCATGCTTCCCAGTCTTTGAAGTAGAAACCTCGACAACCTGTTTCAGTTAGAACACCAACATGAAGGTTAACATCATGTCCTATGTGTCATGCGTTAGTAGAGCCAAGGAGGGGAATGAGTATTTAAATAGGATGGTAAAGGCATTAGATAGAATTTTGGCGCGAACAGAGTATTTTTTACAGCCAACTGTCAATTTAAACTGCAACATTAGATTGATTATGGTGAACCATAACACACATCGATAGTGCCCCGTAATAGAGATCAAAATCAAAACATGGTAATCTATTTAGATTCCTTAATAAAAATGAATTAGTCTACATGAATCAGATCGTACACACTGTCTACCTCATTTCCAACGTTTATTTAAGCAGTTAAGATAATGAAGAGAGGAAGTTCAAAACAACATTCCAAGAAGATTCAAAACTACAGAGGAATGGCAGAAGACGTAGTAACAGAAATAGAATTAGTGAGGGTGTAAGAACTAAAAAGACCTTCCCGTTGAATTTACGCTCAATATAGTAAACCCATTCAGGAGGCTTACCGAGACAGCAGTCAAGCTTTGAAGGAAAAAACAATGATAAGGTAATAAATCGAAAGATAACAGAATCAGATATTACAAAAAGCGGAGAAGTTATTCGGGATTGAAGGGCAGAGCTAAGATAGTCAAAAGAAACGGATTCAGAGAGAGAAGAAACCTTGCAGGGGCGGTTCTTGATGACGATGTAACCGTTCTTACGAATGGTACCCGCTTGCTGAGGGTAGGTCTTGGAGGCACCGGCGTCGGCCTTGGATTCGAAGTGGTGCTCCTCGTCAGACATGATTCGGGGTTGGGAGGAGAAGGAGGGAGACACTGACCTGAATGCTCCTCAATTAGGGTTTCCTTGTGCTAAAAGAGTAAACAGGGAAGAACATCTCGTTGTTTGTTTGTTTTGTGTAAATTGCGAAATAATTAATGACAAAATAAAATTTATTTCTTTTACATATTTTTTTAAAAGGATAAAAGTGATATTAAATCTATTTTCGCGTGGTTTGTACATCAAGACATGAAATCCCTCTTTCACTGACAGGGCTTTGTTGTCTGGCGACAAAAAGACCCAACACAAAGAGACAACCATTTCTCAATTGGGCATGCTTCAATTCATCTTGCAACTAAATTCTTGTCATTCGCCCACAATCCCCTACCCTAAGCAATAAAGTGGTAGATTTGCTTGGTTAAATATGTCTTTTTAATAAACGAAGTTATTAATTTTCTATTAACTACATAGAGAATGAACATATAAACAAGAATGTCATCTATCGATGAAAAATAACAATACTGTCCCTCGTGATGGAAAAATTAACTTAATTTTGAGTTCTCATGACCAAACATCGAGATCTATAATGAAAAACATAAAAACAGAAATACCTACAGCTAATGATTCTTCAGAAGAGACGAGAGTCGAAAGAACTATTCAAGTCCGTAGCAAGTAGGGTGAAGAACTCATTTAGTATAGATTCAAGACATGATCTCTCTACTAAAACTTCCATTTCTGAGAAAGAAAATTAAACTTAATCAACGATAATAACCGGAGTATGTACATCATGAGGATATAATCTCTGCGACAAAATCAAGAAACACCCTAAAAGAAGCATTTTCAAAGATTTCTGAATATGTAAGTGAAAGCAAAGCCCAGACAATGTGTCTAAGACCTTGTGCACATATAGATGATACTAACAAACCAAAGGGATTCTAGTTTCACATTTATAATATGAAGCTTTGATGAGCAAGCTTTCATACCGAGTGAAGATACAAAGATCTTTAAGCATACGAACAATGGATGACATCTTACTTGTCTCTTTTTTTGCTAATGGTTCCCATAATCATGCATACTAAGACTAACAAAAAGTACCTGACAGATTTGAGGCTTCAATTAGAGCCTAAGAAAATACTAAGGATTCTTCAAAATTCCCTCCTTTACAATCTCCATTTCTTCATGCATAGACTCCATATTTTCCTCCACCGATTCGAGACATCCCTCCACTTTCTTGCCAGCCATTACAGTTACCATATGACACTAAAGGTGTAACGAAGCTTTTCTTCATAGTAAGATATTATCCGTTTTGAGTGAATTTCGGCCCTTACAGATTTGTTTTCAATGAATACTTCTCAAATGGTCACCCAACTTGGTATTGCTTTCGCTGGAGCATTCATGACTTCGGAGTTTTGATGGGATCCGGTGCAACTGTGCTCCTAAAATGCGTCTTACTTTTTTGGGAGAAATCCTTTACTTATGAAACATTCCATCTTCCCCTAAGCAATGTGAGATTGTGTCAAACCCTCTCTCGGGTCATCATAATCACCCCCTTTTTTGGAGGCCCGACGTCTCCGTCGACCACATTTTCGGTTGGGTAGAAGCTCTAATACCATTTGTAACAAACTTCTTCCTCCCAGTAAAATATTGTCCGCTTCGGGTGAACTTCGGCCCTCATGGATTTGTTTTCAACGATGACTTCCCAAGTGATCACCTAACTTGGTACTGCTCTCGCTGGAGCATTTTTAACTTCAGAGTTCTTATAGGATCCAGTGCAACTGTGCTCCCAAAACGCGTTTTACCTTATTGGGAGAAATCCTTTGCTTATGAAACATTTCGTCTTCCCCCAAGCAATGTAGGATTGTTCCCAACCTCCTCTCGGGTCATCACAATCACTTCTTTTTTGGAGGGCCGACGTTCCCGTCGATCACATTTCTGGTTGGGTAGATGCCATAATACCATTTGCAACAAACTCCTTTCTCCCAGTAAGACATTGTCCGCTTTAAGTGAACTTCGGTTCTCATGGATTTGTTTTCAACGATGACTTCTCAAGTGGTCACCCAACTTGGTACTGCTTTCGTTGGAGCATTCTTAACTTTGGAGTTTTGATGGGATCCGGTGCAACTGTGCTCCCAAAATGCGTTTTACTTTATTGGGAGAAATCCTTTACTTATGAAACATTTCGTCTTCCTCCAAGCGATGTGGAATAGTGTCCAATCCCCTCTCGAGTCCTCACAATCACCTCTTTTTTGGGGGCCCGATGTTCCCGTCGACCACATTTCTGGTTGAGTAAATGCTCTAATACTATTTGTAACGAACCTCTTCCTTCCAATAAGATATTGTCCGCTTTGGGTGAACTTCGGTCCTCATGAATTTGTTTTCAAAGATGACTTCTCAAGTGGTTACCTAGTTTGGTACTGCTATCGTTGAAACACTCTTAACTTTTAAGTTCTGATTGGATCTGGTGCAACTGTGCACCTAGAATGCGTCTTGCTTTCTTGGAAGATTTCATCTTTCCCTCAAGCGAAATAGAATTGTGTCCAACCCCCTCTCGAGTCGTTACCAAAGGATAGGGATTAACATACTATTAACCGTCTCATAAAGAAAATAGAATTAAACACATACACATTCATATTTTCATTCACTTAACATAAATTACACAGAAAGTAGAGATTTGAGAGTTGTCTAGCCATCTCTCATTAATCGATGAATTGTAATTCTGAAAAAGCTTAATAGAAAAACTTGAAAATTCTCATTTTTCTTAAGGTCTTGTTCATAAAGTACTTATTACATAACGCATGAAAAAATATAAAAGATATTTCAATTTAGACAAAAATGTATTTTCAATTAGAGCAAATTATACACAGAATTTTGATTAACACAATATTTTAAGATGGGTATCGAGGATACAACAATTTGTCACCGTTCACTTCTCTCAAGTCAGTCCTACGAAAATCGCAAGTTCAACCCGCACTCCACAGTCAGCAAAAAAAAAAAAAAAGAATTGATACAATTAAAGACATGTAAAAAAGAAAGAATGAAATCCAACTTTTCTTCACTTTTTAAAAACCATAATACAACCAAAGAAGACTTTCTACTACAAATACAAATGAGCACATAAGATAGTAACGGAGAGGACAACCTATCCCCTACCTGGTTAGTCCGGCATGCAACACAAACAATGTTATTTTCCTTTATTTGTTACCTAGAGTTTAATTGAAATAAAAATAAAAATTCATTCTTTGAATGAATAAATAACAAAATCTTTCTAAACTTTAATTATAACTTTTTTACTGAGTACATATGACATCTTGAGTACATATAACAATTTTTTATCAATCAAACCAATAAAAAAGTGATTCACAACACAATTTGCAAAAAAGCCATCACAACTGCTAATCAATAGACAAAATATCAACAACAAAAAAAATATCTATATAGACAATGTAGCTAACCAACCCACTAATTGACTAACTATGAACTATTTACCATTAACTATTGAGTGTAAATTCATGAACGATGGACACGTCTTAATTGGACAATCTCTAATAACATTATAAATAAATTCAAAAAATCACCAAATGAATAAAACTAACTATATCCTATTTGATTGAAAATTAACTAAATCCTTAGCATTATTTGTTTCTGGAATAAAATGCCATATGAAATTCAAAAACAACACTATTTTTGAGTGACGATCTTTAACTAGATTTATTATTATCACGTTGATTATTCTTCTCATTATTATTTGGGTATTATTGTAATTTTTCACAAGAGTATTTCTACTCAATTTCATTAATAATAAATCATCTTTTTAATCATTCTTTTATGGTATTAGAGTTCTCCTAGGGCTCAATTTTTTTTTTTTCGTTCCAACCTCTGTCAATTGCCACCCCGGCCACCTGCAGGTGTTTTCTTGGTCGCTGCCTCCTCGCGTTTCCAGTTGTCGACCGCATACGCTTCATGTTGTCTCGCCCTCTTGTTCACACAGCTCTCTCGATCTCATTCATCTTTATGTCCACCTCCGCTACCTCGACTGTTGTTGTGGTTTCAACACATCCACACCCTGTCATAGTCGTCGGCGACTTTGGCGACTCGCCACTCGCACTCGTGGCCATTAATATTCATTCGAAGCTTTCTTTGAAATTGACCTCCAAGAACTATGCTGCATGGGGAATTCAATTTGATTTGCTTCTCCACGACTATAACCTGTTTGGCTATCTCGATAGCTCAGTTCTTTGCTCGCCTTTGACGATCATACTTCCTAACTCCACAATGACCATACCAAATCTTGCTTACCTTAATTGATTTCGTCAGAATTAACTGATTCTCAATGCAATTGTCGGCTCGTTTCACGCGTCACTTATCTCATTTGTATCGGCTTCAAAAACAGCTTCAGAGGCTTGGACTGCTCTGTTTAAGGCTTGTGCGTCACCGTCTCGAGGTCGCATATAACAATATCACCGCTAATTAAATCATCCAAAACTCGACGATCAGTCCATCATCGAGTATATGCAAGAGATTAAGGCCAATATCGATACGCTCTCCATGATGAATGCCTCGGTTGATTTTGATAACTTATATATTCACATGCTCGATGGGCTTGACAATCGTTATGAGGGTCTTGCCAATGCAATTCAAGCCCGTGAAACCCGAATTACGTTCAACGAATCACTCAAGAAGTTGCTCAACCTTGAGGTATCCTTGCACTCTGCTCATCCGCCTACTGCTAACGTGCCCGCTCTAGCCGCTGCCATGATGGCCCCGGTTCGATCCAACAACCGCAATAGGTTCTGCGATGGCAACCTCGCCCATGCAGCAGCCCCACCGCAATGGCCGGCCAACTCACCGCGGTTTTCTGCAGGTTCACAATCTCATGGTTCTCCGTGGTTGCCAAGTCCATGTCCGGAACAACACTGGACGCTGCCACGTGCACCGACCAGTAGTCATTGTGGCTATCTTGGCAAATGTCAGATTTGTCATCAATAGGGCCATTCGACCACACAATGTTCCCTCTATATCGCACTAGCTGCACTGAGAAGGTTCACTCCACGCGCTCACACTGCCACGTATACGTCCCCCTATACTCCGTCTGATAAGTGCATACTGCCAGCGCCTTTCACTACATCACCACCGACCTCGCCAACCAGTTGTTCCATTCACCATACACGACTACGGACAATGTGGGTTTTGGAGATGGCTCTGGCCTGGCGATGACTCACATTGGTTTCCTCTCTTTACACACCTCCTCGTCTCCTCAAATTTTAACCAATGTTCTTTTTGTGCATTCCCTTACTTTAACCTAATCTCTGTTTTTACTTTGTGTGCGTCCAATCGTGTCATTATTCTTTTCTTTGACTCTATGTTTCAGGTACAGGATCGTCGCACGGGGACCCCTTTTAATTCAAGGGAAGCGTAAAGATAACATCTACATATGACCATAGTGTGCTCTGTCTAGGTTTAGTTTTTCTCTTTTAACATCTTCTATCATGTCAATTGGGTCAGTTTCTTCTTAGCATTGTTGCTTTGGGCACCCTGCAATTCCTATTTTGCGTCGAATGCTATCAAGTCTTGGGTTTTCTTTTCCTTTACAAACATTAGCAAATTTTTCATGCAATTTTTGCTATATTAACCTTTTAATTAGTCTACAATCACTTCCATTACTCCTTTAGATGTAATTTTCTCTGACCTTTGGACTTGTCTAGCTCCCTCGTTTGATGGTCTGAAATACTACGTTATCTTTGTTGATCACTTCACTAAATATATTTGGTTCTATCCGTTAGCTCGTAAATATTATGTTTACCAAACCTTTCAAAGGTTTAAAAGTCTTGTTGATAACTACTTTTGTCGCACGATTAAGACCCTTTTCACGGACAACGGTGGCAAATTTATTACCCTACGTGACTTTCTGTCCAGCTCACCACACCTGTCATATACACAAGCACAATGGTTATTCTGAATGTAGACTTAAGCATATTGTCGAAACCGGTAACACCCTTCTTCACCAAGCGTCAAGTCTCGCTGTCACGACCTCAATTCCCAACATTGGTCCCCCTCAACGGTTCTTCACCGATGCCCATCACTATTTCTGGCCCATGACCCGAAGGATCTCCCCCTCCCGTTGGACCTCTATCTCTAGTTGGATCTCCACCTCCAGCGAGGTATATTGATTCTACGAGATCTCTACCTCACTCATGCATCATCCGTTTAGTGGAATCCATCTCATCTCGCACTACCCAAACTCACTCCATGACAACTCGCCCCTAAAATCACATTACTAAACAAAATCCCAAGTACACCCTCATTACCTCCATCACCACACCAACTCAACCAACCAGTGTTACCAAAGCCTTGCCCGATTCGAAGTGGAGGCAAGCCATGGTTGATGAACACAATACCTTGCTTCAAAATGGAACGTGGGAACTTGTACCTGCCGATCTAGCGTAAAATATTGTTGGAAACAAATTTGTGTTCCATATTAAAAGCAATCTCGATGGCTCGATTGACAGGTACAAGACGCAATTTGTGGCGAAAGGCTTTCTCACCAGTGATTGAGAATTGATTTCTTGGAAACCTTTAGTTCCGTTGTCAACCTCACTACTATCTGCACGGTCCTAAGTCTGCCTTTGCTCGACGTGAATAATGCTTTTCTGAATGGCACCGTTCAGGAGGGGGTTTACACGAAGCAACAATAGGGAATGTGTGATAAAAGATATCCTGATTATGTGTGTCGACTTCGTAAAGGCATCTACAGCCTCAAACAGGCTCCTCATGCCTGGTATAATGCTTTGCGATTATTCTTGATGACCCATTGGCTTCAGTACGTTGTGTGCCGATACATCATTTTTTATCCTTAGTCGCTCAAAGGTCACTGTTTATTTCCTCAAGTATGTTGATGATCTGATCTTACTGGTAACATCTCTGCTATTGTATCACAGATTATTCAACAACTTGATTTGACATTCTCTATAAAGGACCTTACTGATTTGTCATTCTTCTACGGTGTTGAGGTTCTACCCACGTCAACGAGATTGCTTCTATCTCAATGACAATATGTTGTTGACTTGCTTGGTTAATACAACATACTTTCGTGTCAAAATCAGTGTTTACCTCGTTAGCAGTTAGCTCTCTCCTATCGATACGTGATGGGTCACCTTCAGCCGACACTACTCTCTATTGTCAAGTAGTTGGTGCGTTACAGCACCTTCGAATGACGCAGTTCGACATCACTTTTGCTGTGAACAAGTTGTCGTAGATTATGCATTCTCCAACTACTACACATTGGAGAGCGGTGAAACGCTTGTTCCAGTACTTAAATGGCACACGAGATTTTGGTATCAATCTCTGTGGTTGCATCCTTACATCTCTTCGTGCATATTCCGACGCTGATTGGGGCGGTGATCTAGATGATTGGACATCCACCGGGACTTATGTTGTCTTCGTTGGCAAAAATCCAATTGCTTGGAAATCCACGAAACAACGTACCGTCGCTCGCTCCTCCATCGAGGTCGAGTATCATGACATTGCTTTTGTTGTTGCAAAACTTGATTGAGTCAAGTCTTTGCTCAAGGAACTTGATGTCTCTCTTTTCGCTCCGCCTATCCTATATTGGAATAATCTTGGTGTGACCTGTCTTTGTGCAAATTTGATGTTTTACTCTAAGATGAAACACGTTGCTATGGATCATCACTTTGTTCGTGACTTTGTTCAGCACTAGTAGCTATGTGTTACTCATATCTCAGGAAATGATCAATTTGTTCATGCACTCACAAAACCGCTTCTGCACCATCATCTTATCAGTTTATGCTCCAAGATTGATGTCTCTAATGGATCACTGTATTGAGGGTGCATATTAGAGTTATTATTATCATGTTGGTTATTTTTGTCATTATTATTTATGTATTATTGTAATTTCTCACAAGAGTATTTATACTCTATTTCATTAATAGAAAATCATTTTTTTTTATCATAATTCGATCATTTTTTCGATCATTTCTTTGGTCGTGGTTCCGAAACTTTACTGTCTTGATTCCCATTCTGAATTTCTAGGAATTGGGGGCTCAGTTCTAGTCTGGAATCGGACCAGACAGTGCCCACCCCATCCCAATAGCCTACGCTTCTCTCTTTAAAATTTATATTTTTTATTTTGTTTTACATAATATATTATTTGTACATGTGGAATAACATTGTCTATGATGTTGCAAAATATTTTATTTTAATTATTTATAATATATTATACCTTGGTGTTTAAGAATTAGAGAATAAATGTAATATTATTTAATAAAATTAAAAATTAAAACAGGATGAGACAAATTATCCACAATAAAGCTTCCATCCAGGCGCATGTAGTGAGTGTTATTAGTTGAAGGAAGTAAGAAATTGTAGAGCTCGGGTAAACGAAATATGTAATGTGTAGAAAAAGAAAGGGAATTAAACATCAAACTGCCGGTCGTTCATGGGATTGGGGTGCCAAGTCAATTAGCATAAGAAAAGTCAAAAGACACGGTCAACCACCGTTGACCCACCGCAAACAGCTCAGTCCAGGATGATTCTTGCTCACTCAACCTCAACCCTTTCTTTCTTTTTCCTTCGCTCTTAAGCAAATATATCAATTGCGTTAGTATCAAGCAACTGTCATCATCAATCCTATTTAATCTGTTCAGACTTGAATACTTTGGCTTTTTCTCAAACTTAGAATTGCTTCTCCGACGCTAAGTCAACGTTCTTATTAGTTGAGACGTTGGTTTTTTCAAGTAGCTTTTGTGACGAGAGGGAACGATTAAAAAAATCTCTCTCTTATTATTATAAACATCATTCAACAGGAAGAGCGACTAAAATGGTGGAAATAACTTAAAATCATAATTTTTAAGTTATAATTTTCTTTCTTCCCATCCACCCAGAGTTCTGTTCATCTACCCAGGAGCATGGTTTAAAACGCTTGCTGAAATGGCAGCGGCAAGAGCTGAAGCGAAGTTTGGGTTCTTGGTCAGAGAAGAAGCCATCTGCCGGACCAAGGACTGATTAATCACTTCTGCCTTCTCTCCACTTTCTCCGCTAAACCCTGATTGGATTAAATCCAGCGTCACTGTAGGAGGTGAAGGTCTCCCGGAAGACGCGAATGGCGGCGAAGGAGCAAGGTTCATCACTTGGTCTGACGCTAAAACAAACCCTACTGTCGAAGGGTTCATGTGATTATGCTCTCCTTCATATGTGGCCACTAAAATTGATGGGTCTTCTGCACTTCTTTGAACCTAAATTCATCATCAACTTTGTTCATCAATTTTTTATTTTTTTATTTACTTTTTTTGCAGAAGAATCGATACAAGAAAAATGCGTACCTTCTTTTTGACAGGGCAGCTTGGAGCAAAAGAGCACTTGTAATAAGCTCTGGGAGAAGGATTATCTCTTGTTACCTTTTGCCCATATTTCCTCCATTGATAACCATCTTTTACAATCTACACTCATGACAGAAGAAGCCTGTGAGTGACAAACCATGGACGACAAGCAGTTTGTGAGAACGTTACGAGAATAAAGGTGGAATTCAAAGTATACGTACTAGATTAGAATCGGAGGCGTGGGTCTGAATTAGAGTTCTCTTAGTTTTGACGTTGGCTTTGCTGTTTTCTCCTCTCCTTTTACAGCACTCTCCATCGCTCCTACTCCAGTCGTTGCTGTGTTCTTCGTCCTCCGCCTTTCGTTTTCTTGATTTCCGGTTCATCAAATCCCTCATTTCGGCCTGCAAGGCCCAGTAATTTTCTGACATGACGCTCATCATTCGACTCAGCCTCTTGTTTTCGGAGATGATCCGATTCACCTCCACCACCAGCTCTTCGGAACCCTAATCTCAGAAGAAACATGGAGTGGTCAACAACAACCTATCGACTATGAAAAACCAGAATCGCGTATGATAAATGAAAGCGTTGGATGGGTACCGGAGGTTGGACGACTGAGCAGTGGGCGGAAGCAGGAGCGATAGAAAGATCGAGAGGTCCGCAAAGCGGCGTAGGTGGCTCCATTCGTCGAGAAACAAGAAGATGGAAGAAGAAGATAGAGGCGGGTGTGGAGAAGAGTATGAAGAAGCAAAAGAATTCAAGAAAAAGAAATCCAGGGAGTGGACCGTTATATAGAGAAGAAGGTAAGATGGAGGAAGACTGGAGGAGTGGAAAGTAGGAGGAAAGTGGGAGAGAACCGACGTTCGATGTCAGCGTCGTCATTAGTTAATGCGTCCCCGACTTTGAAACGTTGTTGCAACACTGTTCGTTGCTTCCTTAAATTGTATATTTTAAGAAGAAAGCTGGATCAGACCAACAATGTTATTTCAGTGTTTTAAATGAACAAACATCACGTAGACATTGTAACTCTAAAGGGGGCCCAAATCGTAAGTTGAAAACAAAGGAATGCGCGTCTTATTACTACGACATTGTTTGACTCGTAGTCTTGCACTCGTCCGTGACAGAAACGATAGATCGCCGAAACAAGTGTAAAAAGCGAGATTCTAAGAACCCACCAACAGAGTTGACCCAAGTAAAATTCTGGTACAGGAAACATCCTAGAAATAAGCAATAGCTCATGTTCTTCAACTGCAAGAAACAGACGTTGGATTTAATGAAAAAGGAATAACATTAGAAGCAGCACGTCGACTGCTTCATTCCGCGTCTGGTGTGAACTTGCACTCGCCGTCCCTCCATTTGGGGCGCGATCAGATTTAAATAAATCTTTCTATAATTGCCGCTAAATCTGACCTTTACTCCCCTTCCTTACACCTTGGATATCTTCAAAATTTAACCCTATTCCTTTTTTTTGAACAAATAGACATCATCATCCTCAACTTCTCAGAAATTCCTCTCTTTTTCTACAAACCATGTTGACATCGTATATCCACCCCCGACTACCATCGAACCAAATACCGACTAGTTTCGAGCCAAATACCACTCACACACGTCTACCCTTTGCAAGGCACCATTGCCCTAGTTGATGCCGCTTGTGTTAACAATTAACAAATTTTGGAGGGCAACGGAATTCTCCTTCCATCTTCATATCTTATTTACTTATATATTCGTTGACGTATCAGATAATAATTAATGTAATAACAGAATGATTTTCTTTTCATAATTCAATTACAAATGAAGTGGCCGGCTCATTTTTAATGTATTTGGGCCTAGGCCCAATCCAATGAAACGGGCCGAATAAGGGAGATTTTATTGCTCAGTGGGACCCTCACTCCATCGCACGTGACAATGATCGAAATCCAACCGTCGAAATTGAAATCTCGGCTCCTCCAAAACTCAAGTCATTTAATACAAATCTCTCTCTCTCCCCCCTGTTTTGATTATCCTCCTGGAATAACTCTAGGCCTCTCTCTCTCTCTCTCTCTCTCTCCCCCTAACTGACCAAACCCTAGCTTTCTCCCTCTCCCTTCGATTGTGTCCTCCATCGCAAGCCGGGCATACCGTAAACCTTCAATGGACTCTCCCGACACTGAGCTTGAACATCAACTCCTCCAGGCTGGAAATCAACTTCTTTCTCCTCCTTCTTCTCTACAGGATCTCTTGTCTCTTCTCGACGTATGCCCTTTCCTTCTTTCTCTTTCTTTCTTTTTTTGAATGTTCCCTAGGGGTTTTTTTTTTTTTACAATTTCTCAATCTTGCGATATTTAAGCGATTATTTATCCGTCTTCCTGGATGTTTCTCTTTTTCATACCCCAATGTGGCTTTCCCTTGACGTTGCTATATGTTACCCTGTCCGGCTTCACTATTCTCACGTTTATCTTTCGCCATACTCTTGATTTCTTACTTACCTAATAGTTTAATGCTTAGATGTTGGCTTCAATTCTATTGCTCACTGATTTTACGGCCGTTGAATTCTTTAGAGACCCTTTAACCTCCAAGGATATTTTTTGCTTCCTAATTTTTAGCACATAAGCTCACTTTAATATTCTTCTCTCTTCTATGGTAATCTTGATATCTACCAGTACTGAGTTGAGAGTAAGAAACATTCAAGCTTGGAGACTGAATTTTAATAAATGTTAAACTATATAAATACTGATGGATCTATCTGAATGGTTTGGTCAATGAGCCTGGAGGATGTGTCCACAACCATTGTTACAATGTATTTTCTTGTCTCATTGTAATTAATACATGCTCGTATCATCTCGGATGTCTTCCTGCTGGTTGTTTCTTTTTGTCACTGCATTCAGCAAGATAATTGTCATATTTTCGCTTTGCAGCAAGTTGATAATTGTTTGTCAAAGGTGGAACAATCCCCTTCCGAACCAATGCAGAAAGCACTTGCTGCGTCCCAGAAGGCATTGATATCTGACCCACTTCTAACACATTCAGATATTGATGTTAAAGTTGCAGTTGCCTCTTGCATTAGTGAGATAACTAGGATCACTGCTCCTGATGCTCCTTATGACGATGAGAAAATGAAGGTATGTGTGTGATTTCTTTCATTTGAAAAGAATGCAGGATTTCAGGCATTGCATACTTAAGAGTCTTTCTTATTTGCATTGAAGATTTTTAATTAGCCACTTGTTCGCAGGCGGTATTTCACCTTATTGTATCCTCATTTGAAAATATATCTGACAATTCAAGCCGATCTTTTATGAAGAGAGTGACAATTCTCGAAACCGTTGCCAAGGTCAGGTCGTGTGTGGTTATGTTGGACCTTGAATGTGATGATTTGATTCTTGAGATGTTCAGTTGCTTCCTTAAGAATATAAGGTAAGAAATTTGATTTATCAATTGAGATCAACTGCCTACATTCAAGAGTTTTTTCATTGGTGTTACATTCCTTGTTTTGTTGTGAATATCTAAACTGTTCATTCCCCGATAGTTACAGAGAGTTTCTAAGTTCATGTAAGCTCATGAACTCATTTTTATTGGTATGTTGTGTTGTTTTACTCAGGGATTATCATCCAGAAAGTGTGTTCTCGTCAATGGAGAGAATCATGACCCTAGTTTTGGAAGAAAGTGAAGATATATCTGTGGAACTACTCGCACCTATATTAGCTTTTGCAAAGAAGAACAATGAGGTTATCACTTTTTTTTTTTTTTTTTAGCACTTTCCAAATTTCTGATTAGTGAAATCGTCCTCAGGAAGTATTGCCCATTGCTTGGAAGTTAGGCGAAAAGGTACTTGAAAATTGTTCCACTAAGTTGAAACCCTACATAAGTCAAGCTGTAAAACAGTTGGGCATCTCTCTAGAAGATTGCAGTGACATAGTTTCCTCTTTATGCCAAGCGGCCTCCAGCTCTGTTGAACAAGATGATTTTCCTGCTGCTAGCAAAAAAGTGGTGAGCTTCTTTATGGTTGTGGAGAATTTAAGTGTATAGAAAACATTGTACTTTTGCATTTAGACATATAGTTGTATCACTATGTTTCTTATTGATTGATATAAAGTAAGTCATATAGGTTTTTTTTTTAAATCAGGGAACTGCAGTAGGTAAACTGTCAGAGTCAGTTATGGGAAATGGCAGCGCCACTAATGCAGACAATATTCTGGGAGAGCTGGAAGCAAAAAAGGATGATGGAAAGCACATTGATCCGTCAAGGAATTCTGATCGTGATAATTTAGATTTAGAAAAAGACATTAAGGCCGAGGAAAAACAAGAGAGAAATATCAAGAGAAGAGGAAGGAAGCCTAAATTTATGCAAAAATCAAAAGAACCTTCTGAAAGTTCTCTTGTCAATACCAAGAAGACATCTGAGAATCTTTCGGCTCGCAAAGGTGATGGCAAGAAGTTTGCTCCTAATTCTCCTCGTGAGAATCCGCTTCTTCAACTTGTGCCTTCTGAAAATAAAAAAGGGGCTGTTATGTCTTCCGCATCCATGGTATTGGAGAATGAATCTCCTTCCCCAAGTGGGTGCCTTCCCGAAGAACTGTGTACCAAAAGGGTTGGGCGTAAAAAAAAGAGAGAAAATTTGGATAAAGAGGCTATACAGTCTGCAGATGATACTTCTAAAAAGCTTTCAGAAGCAGCTAGTGATTCTGAAGTTAAATCCAACAGACGAACTGGAAAGAAAGCTACTGCTGAGGTTTCTGATGAGAATACAACTAATGCAGCAGAAAATGCATCGGAAAAGGAGACTGATTCAAGCGATGAAAAACAGAAAGCATTGAAACAATTATCTGTAAGGTTAGATGGAAGAGGTAAGGATGATAGTGGATCCTCTTTAAAGCAGTCTGAAGAGAAAAAAAGGCGTGGTCAAGGAAAAGGTTCTTCTGTGAAGGATAGGACAGCACCAATGAGTCAAGAGGAAAGAAAGGTAATCATTTTGCTTATCCTATTCTTTCAGGGGTTGCAGGTGAGACTTTCTCATTGTTAGTTACTCTTACAAACTCTTTTGAGTATTATTTTTGTTTGCGGAAAATTTTAATTATCAGAAGTCAACTTCGAAATTGGTAAAAGAGAAAAATGACACGGAGGAGACTTCAAGGACAACCTTAAAGAGGAAGCGTACACCAGGGAAAGAAAAAGTATGCACAGATAATTCTTCTTGTTATAATGTTTAGGTCTTGTAATCACTCATTATTACATTTAGATAGATTATGTATTTACATTTTCGTCCTGTTTTTCCTTGTGTCTTGACTTTTGTTTGGATTCTTAAAATTGTCTGGCTGTTGTTGTGAATTGAAGATGGAAATTATCTTCTTTAGAATCTCATCTTTCAATGATTTCAGAGTACGAGTCCTCTCTGTCTATCTTTGTGCTTGTGCATGTGAAAATGTTGTTTTACGTTATTTGTCCTGTCCTGTTTAAGTAGGGCATAACATTATTTTGGTTTAAATGTCCCAATGTTCTTTTGTTTTTATAACGTCATTTTTGTTTGTACTTATTCTATGTGAATGCATTTGATGTGATTGTTTACGCATCACAGTAATTTTTGCATCCACTTTTTTCATGGGGAAAGGGTAGTTTATATTTCCTCTTTCATATTGTTTCTTCTGAATTGTTTTTTTGGGATTACTTGCACTGTTGTACATAGCTCTTAACCAATATAGGTATTTTTAACTAGCATGTTGAATATCTTTGTTTTAATCCAATGTCTCTGGGCTTGAACTGATCATTTTGAGTGGTTTTCTTGTTAGGAATCAAATAGCAACGAATTTGGAGAGGATTTAGTTACCAAAAAGGTAAAAGTTTGGTGGCCAAAAGATCAAATGTAAGTACTAATCATGAGATAATCTTGATAATGTAGAGACGATTATCTTGATGATTTTTGGAGTAGTTTCATGCAGTGATACACGTACGATGGACAATTTTAAATAAATGGGTTTTCTGTTAATGATTTTCCATTATCAGTTGGAAATTTTTTGAAGTTTCCTTTTCACACATCATTGAATCTGATTATCATGACATTTACCTGGTTGAGTTCCTCCATTTTTTTTTTCATCAGCCAGTTTGTTAATTTTTATAATAATTTCAGGTTTTATGAAGGTGTTATTGATTCCTTTGATCCATACACGAAGAAGCATAAGGTGACATACAATTTATTTCTTCGATTTTTCTCTGGGTTGCTTCACGTGTGGGTGTCATTTGGCACATTTTGATGTCTGAAAATTAAGGATAGAGCTTCCCTTGAAAAACAAAAAAGTCATTTCTAATAATGTTCCGTTATGTTCTTTTACATCGTTCTTTGCTTTAGGTTGTATATACGGATGGAGATGAAGAAGTACTGAATCTTTCAAAGGAGAAGTGGGAGTTCATTGAAGACTACTCTAAACCTGAACTGGTAGGAAACTTCAAGAAACTATTTGGTCAAAGTTGATTCATTTACTACATGCTGATGTGCATTTCCATAAACAGGCACCAGAATCTCCCCCGGCGAGTCCGGATACTTCCCTTGACATGTATGTGTTTTTACTTGCACAATACGTACCATTTGATTGTTTTACATATGGCGTATGCTATGGATATTCCATTAGATTTCATTATCACTAATGGCTCATATCTGCTTTATGCAAAATATTTGTACCTATCAGGAAAAATAACATAACTGTAAATTTTCTGCACAAATATGCGTTTTAGGACTTTTATATTTCCATTTGGAACTGCATATTTTTAAATTAAATGGATTTTATTTTTGATTCATTTGATGGTTGTTGCAGGCCATTAATCAAGAAAGCAAGGCCGAATACAGACAGGCCAGCTAAGCAGGGAAAGATGGATTCGTTGGCTAAAAAGTAATCTTTAGTGGACTCTTCGTTGTTCATGTTATTCTTTTTTTTGTAGTTGTTGAAATTTGATGTTTACTTCTAGAAGCGGTGGAACTTCATTTGGCAAACTTCAAGGCTCCACGGGTCGTACTTCTAAAGATGGCAGTAAAGTGGAAGGCATATCCAAAGATTCGGCATCCAAGACGGCTGGAAAAGCTTTGGATAGTAGTCGGGGGAAAACGAAGGATCATACTTCTGGAGATGGTAGCAGTAAGCTTTCTGATGCAGTTCGAAAAAGTTCAAGTAAATTAAATAAAGACGACGAGACATCCAAGACCAGCAAGTCCAAGGATGACGAAACTATTGCCCCCAGAATTTCAACAAAGTCCAAGCAAGATGCTCTGACATCAGGGAAGTCCAAACAAGAGACCCCAATGACTTCTTCTTTGTCGAAAGGAAAGACCCCTAAAATTGGAGGAAAATCTAATAGTAACGGTAGAAGCAAGGTGAAATCTTCTTCAAGAACAAGAGAAAGTGCGGATTTGAAGGAATGTTCTAGTGATTCGGTCAAAGTGAGTGATTCAGAAAAAGCAGCAGATGACATAAAAGGGAAATCAATAAATTCATCTCAGGCTGAGGGAGGGGTGGTCAAGAGTGGAGAAAAGAGAAAAAGAGGGCCCAAAAGTAGGTAAACTAACTTGTTAATTTGGATAGGTCTTTGGAGCCGTAGATCATCAATGTCCACTCTTGCATCCTAAATATGGTGGAAGCGCTCAAGTGGTAATAAAAATTGCACACGATTTTTGAGCTTGACGCTAGCACTGGTATCTATATGCACTTCTTAGTGTGGGCTATAGGGTTGTAGGCCCTTTTTTATTTTTTATTTCCCAAGTCATTTGTTTGATGGATGGAGTTCATGTTTGGTGTATGTAGTTGGTGTTTTGGGAGAGTTCTTTGTGTAGATGGTGTTGTTCGGTTAACCGACTTTCTAATTTGATCTCCTTTCAAGCAGGGCTCAAGCAAAGTCTCATTCCGTGTTGACCTAATTACTCTCCCCTTAATCACTGGTTCAGAAAAGCGAGGTATTTGATTGTTTGTAAGTTCTGGTAAATAGGATGTGGCATCTCATCGTTGTGGAAACAGAGATTCGAGACAAACTCAAAATCTGGACGCCAAAAATGGTCTTAACCAGACAATTCGATGCATGTTCATCTTAGCAAATCACTTGCTTTCAGTTAATAGACAAGATGGGTGCTGGTTGACAGTGGGCTCAGTGCCTGATTTCATTAACTAATAAAGTCTCCTGCGCCTCGTGATGATCATACTCATTTATCAGACCTCTCATATTCAGATCCCCTTCCAATAAAGTAGTGTCATGGGCGATCTATCTACTTCGCCTAAAACGGGTATTTGGATTTACTGCTCGCATCTCCCGCTACAACCACTACTATATGTTGATGGATTCATAAGATCAAACCCGAGTCTTAGTGCAGTGTAAGTTACACAGGTTGCTTAACATTTTCCCCAACTAATATCAAGGTGAAGTGGTTTTGCAACATTGACAAAGTAAATCGGAACCTGTAGCCGTTGCGGAGAACACATATCTATAAATTCACAAAAATAAGATGCAAAATTGTTGACAAAATATACTCACTTATCGGTATTTTAGTCATTGGCAACCATAGCATCTGGAGCAGAATTGTTCTCCAATTTTCTAATTCGCAGTCTGTTTTGTGGAGGAAGGTCTTTGGTGGATAGAGACATTTCAGCATCCACAACGATCGAATCTTCTTCCACAAAATCTCCTCTTAGCACTCCCATTGCGACTTCATTCTCAACTAACTGTTGTATGACTCTCTTTACTGGTCTGGCTCCGAAATTTGGGTCAAAACCCAATGTCCCAAGAAGCTCCACTGCATCCTTAGTGTAATGCAGATCAATCTTTTTCTGTTTGAGCCTTTCTTTCAAGCGATTCAACTGCAATAGAACAATCCATGAGTCATGATGTAGGTAACATCCTAAAATAATGAAACATCATGACAGAACATACATCAGTTCAACAATTTAAAAGACTTGAGTACCATTTGTAGTGAATAATCTGGTAAAATAGCTTGATGTTACAGAAATAAAATACGTTTTAAAAGTTATCACATGTATCATTACCTGTATCTCAACAATTTTACTAATTTGTTGAGAATCCAATGGCTGGAAGACAATATACTCGTCTACTCGATTCATGAATTCAGGGCGGAAAGTTTTTCGGGCCAACTCGACCACTTGTTTTTTCATTAGTTGATAAACAACATCCTCACTATCTTTTGTGTTGCTAAGAGTTTCCAGTATGTAGTTTGAGCCAATGTTTGATGTCATTATCACAACGCAATTGGTAAAACTGACAGTTCTTCCTTGAGAATCAGTTACCCTTCCATCATCCAATAATTGAAGCAAAATGTTGAAGACATCGTGATGAGCCTTTTCAATTTCATCAAAAAGCACTACTGAATAAGGTCTTCGACGAACCACTTCGGTCAGCTGACCACCTTCTTCATACCCGACATAACCAGGAGGAGCCCCAACCAAGCGGGAAACTGCATGTTTTTCCATGTACTCACTCATATCAATTCTAACTAAAGCATTTTCAGTATTGAAAAGATAACCAGCTAGAGCCTTAGCAAGCTCCGTTTTTCCAACACCGGTAGGACCCATGAACATCAAGCTTGCTATTGGTCGATTTGGGTCTGAAAGTCCTGCCCTTGATCTGCGGATAGCATCACCTACAGATTTTACTGCAATATCTTGACCAACCACTCTCTTGTGCAGAACCTGCTCAAGTAGAACCAGCTTGTCCCTCTCTGATTGTTGAAGGTTTGACAAAGGTATGCCAGTCCATTTACTTACAATTTCTGCAATGTCAAGATCTGTGACCTCCTCACGAAGGAAAGAATTTCCAGACGTTCGGAAGTTGTCAAGATTCGTCTCTGCCTCTTCCAATTGACGCTGAAGAGTCATTAGAGTTCCATATTTGAGTTCAGCAGCACGATTCAGGTCATACTCACGCTCAGCTGCTTGCATCTCCAAGTTAACTCTATCAATCTGGATGTCATCAAAATAGAAGGATAGCGGATGAGATGTGTTTCTATTAAGTCCAATTTTTGTGGGATGGAGGAAAGATCACAACTTCAGACATAATGAAAACAAATATTACCTCTTCTTTGATTGATCGTATACGACTCATAAAGGCCTTCTCACGATCCCACTGTTCATTTAACTCTTTCTGCTTTTGTTTAAGAAGGGTAATATCACCTTCTAGTTTGCTCAACCTTTCTTTGGATGCTTTGTCAGTGTCATTTCTAAGAGAGAGTTTCTCCATTTCCAGCTTTAACACTGCTCTGTCTACCTCATCCAACTCTGTTGGCTTAGAAGTGATCTCCATCTTCAGTTTTGCAGCAGCTTCATCAACCAGATCAATAGCTGTATAGAAAGAAGAAATAACAAATTCAAAGCAAAGGTGAGCGTATATAAATAATTCAATTCACAGCATCAAGGAGCTCCATAACTTGTAAAAAGAATTTCCAGACCACTCAACCAAACACCACAAATCCGAACCCAGTCTACACTATTCATGCAAGTAATCATTGGGAAATTCCAGTAACATTGGGAAAATATATTCTACTTGTATATAATCCCAAGATCTAAGACTAGATGAGGAGCGCATCTCATATACCATAGGGAACATGAAGATTATCCCGTAACAAGATCTGTAATTTCATTTTCTTGCAGCGGGTATGTTACTTGAGCGCAAGCATGGTTATATACAAATATGCAATTAAACAAAGAAAGATATGAAACTAAAATGCAGGAGATTTGATCAAATATCAGGAGCTGAAACTGGAGCCTGCAATTGATATGCACCTTTGTCAGGCAAAAATCGTTCTGTAATATATCTATCAGCAAGAACTGCTGCTGAAACAAGGGCACTGTCAGAGATTTTAACACCATGATGAAGCTCATAGCGCTCACGCAACCCACGAAGAATTGAAATAGTGTCTTCAACAGATGGCTGATCACAAAATACTTGTTGAAATCTTCTTTCAAGAGCCGGATCTTTCTCAATGTATTTTCTGTACTCATTAAGTGTAGTTGCCCCTATACATCGAAGTTCACCTCTCCCAAGCATTGGTTTCAACAAGTTGCCAGCATCCATTGCACCACTTGTGGCCCCTAAATATGAATCATAACACAAGGATACCAGGAATTGGTAAGTAAATGAAATTCTAAATAGCTAACAACATCATCACCCTGCTACCCCTCAGAGTCAGTCATTAAGACATTTAAAAAATTGGTTGATCCTTAAAAAAGAAAGGTAAAGTTCAAACCAAATATTTACGAAAACTTAATTGATATGTAACAAACATTATTTTCCCTAACTCATCAAATATTATTGTCATTCTTTTGTTGTTATCTAACACTAGATTTATAAATGATACTCATTCGATGTACAAAAAAAAAGTGTAAAAAAACTAACTCAATCAAGTAGGAAGCTGAATGTGCAGATCACGAACTCTTGGTTTAATATTTTTCATGCATTGAAGGTAACATTCAAAACACGTGTTAACAGTATAAACCCATCTGTTAAAATCTAAAAATTTTAGTAATTTATATAGCGGCTAGACTTAATGAATAATATTTGGTAGTTACGAATCGTATAAACTCTATCAACACTATAATAGGCAAATCAGAATTCATTTCAAAAAAATATACATAAAAAGATTAAAAGAACAATAAACTAAACTAAGGGAAATATGTCCAAAAAACTGCTAAACAAGAAAATTGCTAAGGTTTGACAGGAAAAACATTCATGTATTGATACCTGAATTAATATCAGGCAATAAATGTGAGAAAAACATTTTTCTAAGACATTCTTCATAATGCTTCTAATTTGGGACGAACCTGCACCAACTACCGTATGAATCTCATCTATGAACAAAACAATCTGCCCATTTGAAGAAGTAACTTCCTTCAGAACAGCTTTCAACCTTTCTTCAAAATCTCCACGAAACTTAGCACCGGCAAGAAGTGAACCCATGTCCAGGGAGATCAACTGTCACATAGAATGATATGAAATAAATATGCATTTGAGTCTTTTTTTTCCTTTCAAAACAGAGCCTTGACAGAGGGAATATTATTATAAAAAAAAATTCAGATGAGGAATGGGCCAAAACCATGATTTGAAGTTATATTTAGCATAAAGTCATGACAACAAAGGCACAACGCTCTACAAAAATAAAACAACGTTAAAAAAAATAAGGCTAACCTCATGGCCTTCAATAATATTTGATAGGTGTCTAAAAATTTTTTATAGTCTTCAATAACATTTTTTTTTTTAAATGTCAAGAAAAGACAGTTTTCATATTAAATTGAAGTGAACAAATAGAAGCGGTTAAAGTAAAGATAAAATTAATTAAGTAGAAAATTCTATAATTATGATAATTAAAATCTTAATACATGAGTAAAAATCCCTGACAAGCTCAGAGAAAAAATTTTAAATGGAGAATTTAGAAAATTGATGAAGCGGTTCACACTACCAAAAGAATAATTGAGATTCTATATAATACTGCACATAAATTTTAAAGAACAAGAAGAGAGGAAGAATAAAATTCCAACCTTTCTATTCATCAATGGCTCAGGTACATCTCCATTAATTATTCGCTGAGCTAGTCTGCAAGATAGCATATAAATCTCAAGTACCAATGACTAAATTAAGAACTTTTGCTAACTTGACATAGGTGAAAACGATTAACATATATTGCCATTAGAGATTCCTTATAGACAAGAAGAAACAAATGTTTTCATGCTTTGTGTTAATATGTGTCGATAACAAAATATTTAGCCAAAGTCCATAGAATTCACTAACTAATATTTTCTTATGAAACTAAAAAGAAAATCAAATAACAATACTTATTAAAAAAGAAAAAAATATTTCAAATAAAATACCCTTCAGCAATTGCAGTTTTTCCTACACCAGGCTCGCCAATGATTACTGGATTATTCTTTGTTCTCCTAGATAAGATCTGGATACACCGCCGAATTTCATCATCTCTACCTATAACAGGATCAAGTTTTCCACGCCTCGCAAGTTCAGTTAAATCATTACCATATTTGTCCAGAGCCTGGTATTTCCCTTCAGGATCTAAGGAAAATAATAAGAGAGTGAGAACACATAACAAAATAGAGGATGACAATGAAGTACCAACACTGTAATAAACAATTCTGAGAAGGTAATAAGATGAGTAAAATTCTGTGGACATCTAAACTAATTTTATCTTCCCGAGTTTCCTTACTTTGATTCAGAACAAAACTAATATTCTGATATTTTTATCCAAGACATGCTAATATTTCAGACGCAATATATTTAGCATGAGGAGTTTTGAGAGTGTTTACTTTGATCGGTCACTCTTTGACTCCCTCGAACAGCTTGAATGGCATCCTTTAACTCTTTTTCACTGAGATTGAGGTCCTTGAATAATTGCTGCCCAAACCTCTTATCACCATAAAAGGCAAGCAAAAGATGTTCTACTGACACAAAATCATCTCGCATGTCTTTCTTATGCTTTCTAGCTGCCTCTAGAATTAAACTAAGATGTGTACCTATGATCGGGCCACTAGTGTCACCAATTACCTGTCACAAGATTAATAGCCGCTAAGACAGTTATAGCAGCGATCGCAACAAAGAAAGAAAATAAATACCTTCACTTGTTGAGATATAAAATCATCCGTAGCTTGCAAAACTGATGTGTTGTCAAGCCCAGCTTTGGTGAATATTCTCCTAGCTAGCCCGTCCTTCTGTTCCAAAAGGGCTTTCATCAAATGCTCACTCTCCACAACTTGTTGTTTGTTCACACGCGCAGCATCAGCTGCCCCAACTACACCTTCCCATGCCATTTCAGTGAACTCTGACTGGTTAGCCTGGAAAAAAAACGTTGTTTAAAACATTGCATACTCCAATCCAGATTACAAAATGAGAGAGTAATTCTGATCACTAAAAATGATTTTTTTTTATATATCTATTTGCAATGAACTTTTGTGGGCATTAATTCAAACAGATGAAACTCTTAACTCTCATCTTGTAGCTCAATAAATAAGCCGTCAGGCTTGATGAAGAATGCTCTAAATTACAAATTTTGGTAATCTTATAGACTGTAATAGAGAGATTCAGCCATGGTCAAACCTGAGAAGCATTAGAAGCAGGATAAAGAGATGGAGTAGAGGAATGAAATTTGTTGATGAAAGCGTTAGCCAGAAACTTAGCGGATGAAATGCTGACACTGTAACCGTAGACTCTCCCAAAACCAAGAGGAGGCGGAGAAAGGGAAGCGGAGGAATAACTGAAAGTAGAAGAAGAGGCAAATACAGAAGGTGCGCGAGAGCGTATTGAAGGAGAGTGGTAAGAAGTAAGCTGAATAGATTTGTGGACGTTAAAGATTGAAAAGGCAGACTTTGTTAGACTGGAAGCCTTTCTGGTCGCCATGTCCGGACGATATGAGGAATGATCTCGGAACAGGGGAACGGGTTTACGCAGGGGGAGTGTTGAGCTACTCTCTATTAAAATAAAATAAAATTAGATTTTGCTAAGGCTGCGTTTGGTTTATCATTAATTAAAAGAGATTTTATGTTGGGGATGTTCCAGTTTGGAAGCACCAACCAAACGCTACCTTCATTTTTGTCTCTCTGGAAGGTTCTGCATTAATGTGACGTCGTTTAAGGCTTCTAGGTCCAATTGCGGGAAGTCAAGGACGACACGGATGATACGATGTCGTTACGCCTCCTTTAAACGACGCCGCATTTTTCCTTAATCGTTGGTCTTTTGCTTATTTGTTAACCAGCCCCTCAGCCACGACCCACCCTAGTTGAGTTCTCCTTTCTCCATCTCTGTGCCTCCTTTCGTTGACCTCGAAGCGTCTTCCATTGAAGCTTTCTTCCCTTAACTTGTAGATCTGGGCATCACGACACTCAATTTTATAACTTCAAGGTCAGATCTCCCTCATCCTTCTTCTTTCACAGTTCGCCGTTCCTTGCCCTACATGATTACTCTTTTTCTTCTCTTGTTTACCCTTTAATCTCCTAGATCTGTTTCAGATCAAGTGTGATTCCGTGAACTCCACCCTTTTCTCACTCTTCTTGTGGTTACCAGTCAAAGCTTTCAATTTTTCTTATCGCATGGTGGTATTTCTACTGCTCGATTCTTGGGGTTCTTATTGAGGAACGATTGCGACTCTCGACCTGTTGTTGATTTTCTACTTTTATATTGGCTTTCTGAAGCAGAAGCTTCCATACAGATCTGGGTTTGTGGTAGTGTTGCTTCAATCAAGACAGCTCCTATGTCGAATTTACTCAAAGGAGATTCATTTCAGATACGCGAGGTATGGAATGACAACCTCGAGGAGGAGTTTTCCCTTATTCGCAAAATTGTTGAAGATTTTAAGTACATAGCAATGGATACCGAGTTTCCTGGAGTAGTGCTACGTCCTTTGGGGAACTTTAAGAATATTAACGACTTTAACTACCAAACGCTGAAAGACAATGTTGATATGTTGAAGTTGATTCAATTGGGCCTCACATTCTCTGACGAGAAAGGTAATCTGCCTACCTGTGGAACTGATAAGTATTGCATCTGGCAATTCAATTTCCGAGAGTTCAACATAAGCGAAGATATCTTTGCAAGCGAATCCATTGAGCTTTTGCGTCAATGCGGGATTGATTTTGCGAAGAACAGTGAGAAGGGTATTGATGTGAATCGATTCGGTGAGCTGCTCATGTCGTCTGGCGTTGTACTAAATGATGATGTTACTTGGGTCACATTTCACAGTGCCTATGATTTTGGATACTTGCTGAAGCTCCTGACTTGTCGAAGTTTACCAGACTCCCAGGGAAGTTTCTTCGAGTTGATCAATGTGTACTTTCCAGTGCTTTATGATATCAAACACTTGATGAAGTTCTGCAATAGTCTTCATGGTGGGTTGAACAAGCTTGCAGAGCTGCTGGACGTCGAGAGGGTTGGTGTGTGTCATCAAGCTGGGTCTGATAGCTTGCTCACGTCCTCCACATTTAGGAAGTTGAGAGATACCTTTTTCAATGGATCAACGGAGAAGTATGCAGGTGTTTTATATGGCCTTGGTGTAGAAAATGGACAGACTACTAATTAAAGAAAAATTAGTTTGCTAGAGAATAACGGTTACTGTAGCACCTTGAGTGTGGGATCTTTAGTTTCCTTTGTACACTTAACTAAGTCAATGATAAATCGTTGTAACTTTTCTCTCATTTTCCTATTTTGTTACAGAAACTTTGACTGATTTTACAGCTCGAGTTTTTGTAAATTATGCCAGTTAGTGTTTCAACAGATAATATGACGTGTCCCTAAATCTGCTGAGCTTCTTGTCACTAATTTTGGTTCCATTCAATCTGTTACTTTTTGTGACTAGTTAGTCATAGAAACATCAATTAGCAGGCTAAGTTGTGATCTCCGGATGGAACTGTTTCTAGCCTTCCACAAAAATTTTACTTCCCAAGTATGCAGGTACTGCTGATAATCGGCCAAAAATGCTGTAAAACTCTCCACTTTTGTTTGACTAGTGCCCTGGTTGGGTTCTTTGTTCGGTGACAACATTGAGCACAGGAAGTATTTTCCAAGGAAAAACATAATAGTTGTGTACATATGTTCTCTACTAATTTAGTTGTTCTCTGTTTAACTCTATCATGGAATTGAATCTATCTGTTCTAGAGCTGTTCACTGGAAAAAGAAAGGAAGGTACCCCTCAAATCTACGGAAAGGAAGATTGTACTTACGCGATTAATCAAGGCAAGGATTTCTTTTTCACCCTGCAGGATGATTTATGGTTCTGTATGTGTTGCTGCATTTTACTTCCCTCCAGTAACTTGGAGTTATTGTACATAAAATGCACCAGAGATCTGGAGTGCAATATTAACAGTTGGGTGGTCTCATGCTCTGATCAACGTGGGTAGATCTCTTTGTTCTCTCGTTGATGCTGACAAAGCCAATTTAGCTCCTCTGGTATGTCTAAACTTGGTTTTTTTATTTATTCAGTTTTTATCTTTGGGCATTTTTGAAGTTGATAAAAAAAATTAGTTTTTAGAGTAACCGCCATGTAGCTGTGGCTGTGTACATGGGGGGCTGGCTTGGTTTAGACTAGGCAAAACGGCACATCCCACACTTGATATTGCCGTTGTGTCGATTTATTTTTCTTTTGACTCGTCTCCGTAACGATGTCATTGCCAATTGCCATGTAGTTCACTTCATTTAATAATCATAGATATTGGATGTTTTAACAGATGCCTGAGAATCTTGATGTTTGTTTTGGATGCAGGGTGGAAGTTGATCCAACAAAGCTAATGATATCTTGGCATCTAGTTTATTGACAATATCCCGCCACGGAGGTCATCTTCTGCCATCAATATTCTTGTGTTGTCAGTCGCTTAGACTGAAGTAGTTGATTGGGCAGCGTTGGATAGACGACTGCTTCTTTGATTATTTATTTGAACAGAAGATGGAAGATGGTGTTTGGAAGGCATTGTAATCAACTTGGAAAATGAGGTATCACAATTGTCCGTCTTACTGCATAAATATTGTCTGTGAAAAGATTGTTTGGATTGCAGAAGGAATTACCCGAGTTTCCATTCTAGGAAGCTTCAAAATTCAAGTGACTCACTGAGTCTGGTCGAGAAGCCAGGAATTCGTTAAAGGAAGCGAGAGGGCATTTTCGTAACAAAAAGATGATATTAATGGAGAGTGGGAACGCAGCAAACGCAGAGAAGGACGCACAAGTGTAGTGGAAAAGCCACTTTCGGCTCATTCTTTTCTCCATTTTCTATCTTCTTCTTCTTCTTCTTTCTCCGGTGACCGTGCTGTCTAAGATGCTGCTCCTTTCCAAGCAAAACAACTCCGGTACGGTTCCCGTTTACCTCAACGTCTATGATCTAACCCCCATTAATGGCTACGCTTACTGGCTCGGCCTTGGTGTCTACCATTCCGGCGTTCAAGGTCACCTACTTTCTTTCTCTCAGATCCCCATCTCCGTTTGGCTCTCTTGGATCTGCCAACACAGTTCTAAAGAAATCTTTGGTTTCTCCTTTCTGGTTTTGCAGTACATGGAGTTGAATATGCGTTTGGAGCCCACGAACAGTCCACCACCGGAATCTTTGAGGTGGAACCAAAGCACTGCCCTGGTTTCACTTTCAGAAAGTCTATTTTGATCGGAAGAACCAATCTAGGCTCCAAAGACGTCGGATCATTCATGGAAAAGCTCGCGGAAGATTATTCTGGAAACGCATACCATCTCATAACAAACAACTGCAACCATTTCTGCGGCGACGTTTGCGTTCGATTGACAGGGAAACCCATCCCCAACTGGGTCAATCGTCTTGCTCGCCTAGGTCAGAATCATTCTGTCGTATTTTTTTTTTTTTATTAATTCTGAAAATGTTGTGGTCAAATTATTCGGTTTTGCTAATTCTCAGGTTCTCTGTGCAACTGTGTTCTTCCTGTTGGGTTGAACGAAACCAAAGTCCAAGACGTGAGATTGGAAGATAAAGGATGCCAAAGAGATAAGAAGAAATTGAGAAGCCATTCAAGTAAGAATGCATCTTCTTCTGATATTTCACATCTTGCTTCCTCGGTCCGAACTAGTAGACAAAGACGCTGTCTTCCCAGGTCTTCCTCCCTGATTCATTCTGCTTCCACTTCAAGCTTAGCTTTAAAGCTGTAACATCCTCGGGCTTTTCAGATTAAGTTGGTCAAATTTCATTCTCTACCAATTTGTGTTCTTGTCTGAAATGTCCAAAGCATTTTCACAAGGAATTCTATCCTACTTTTTCAAACTTTCTAGTACAATATTCATGTAATCCAAAAGACATTAAAATTGATGATACAAGAGTTACAGTGGCCAGTGGGTATGCTATGCTTCCTTGAAAAAAGACCATTGTTAATAATGGTTTCATTCAACACTAGCTGATGGATGAGGTTGATGAATTCCAAGACAAACACCAGAAGACTCTTTGGACGAGGAGACTGAGCCACATCCATGGGTATTTATTGTTTTGTTCAGTACGAGTCTGCTGTTGTTGCAACGTAATGAATGGTGCCGTCGCTGTGTCTTCCAGTTCCAGCTACCGATTGCCCCTCAGACTATCTCCTTTCAAATTGACTACTTCAAACTATACGGCCCTCTCTCGCGACCCTCCGACCACGTCCAAATCTTGAAATCTTATCCACATTCTACCGATTCCTGTTATAGTTTCTGCCGGCGCCTGCACCTGCGCAGGCATTTCTGGTTTCCTCAGCGTATGCTCGATCCTTTTTGTTCATCATACGGCTTACAAATACTGATCAAACATTCAAATACGACCTTTGTTTCATTTTGGGGGAATTTTCAATGGAGATGCGAATTAATGAAATAAATTCTTTCGATCAAAAATTACTAAAAATACAGACTTTTCCTGTGCTGGGAATGAACTTTCTATGCTTGTTGAGTTTATGAGCCAGAAAATTTTTACACTTTCTTCCAAGCATAAACCAGCAATGAAAATCCAGATGGTCCGCTGTAGAGGTCGCTCTCATCCATGCTGTTGCAGGCCCACTCCATTACTGAGCTCCCCGCAGACGACCCCGCCGATGACATCGACATCGACGACCAAGACAAGCTTTTCCTCATCTTCCTCCACTCCATCCCCGCATTCCAAAACTGCGGCTTAGTCCACGGCGAAGCTCCGTTTTTCTGACACGTTGACGATTCGTTTTCTCCGTCTTCTTCAAATCTGAACATGAACACGGCGCAGCTATCGCTCTTTTCTTTCTCGAAAACCCAGTTGTAGACATCCCACGAGATCTGGACCGGAGTTCCTTCGACTTCAATTCTCTCGCTGCCTCTAAATTTCCATCGAAGCCGTTTAATCTGCAACACCCTCTTGCCGTCGACGCTAAAACAAAGCTTCGAACTGTCGTTGAATCCACAGTCTATCTGAATCTCTCTGGTTTTGCCGCAAAATCTCGCTTCTGTGATGTAAATTTTGTCGGCAATAACATGCTCTCTTTTGAGAACAAGAGTTTGAAAGCAATGGCTCTGAGGCTTGAGAGCTTTCGTTCTGGCGTAGGCTTCTCTTGTTAGATCGCCGACCAAAAGAGCCATCTCGCCGTCGATGACTGCGGCGACATAAAATCCGGATTGGGGTTCGGATCCGTGTCCAAATTTGACCCGAGTAAAATCCCAAAAGATGCGAAAGTTGGGAGTAAGGTTCTTGGAGCCATTTTTGTTCCAGAAAATGAAGGATTTGATCCGGAGGTGGAAAGAAGGGGTTGAAGAGAGAAACGGGGGAGAATGAAAAGGATGGTTATTTGGCTGGAAATGGAGGTGAAGAGAGCGAGAAAGTACGGAGGAAGACCAAGATAACGAGAAGAGGGCGACATGGGTGTGGTAAATGCATGTTGCGAGGTTGGGGTGGCCGGAGATTGGCGGAGGCGGAGAGGGAGACGGGGGACGGTGATCGCGATCGGAGACAGTGGGAGGTCGGAAACAAGAGGGGAAGGGAGAGGAGCGGCCGGACATTGGATCTGGAAGTCTGAAATGGACAAATCAAAGAAAGGGAATTTCTTTGCAAAGAGAGGAGGAAAGAGACCGGGTGTTGGCTCCGGTTAAAAGAGAGATTTCTTTGGGGGGGAAAAAAAAGCAGCAGTCTTTGGGGAAAAAGCCAGAGTAGAGAAAAAGTCAAGGGGTTGGTCTGAATACTCGTTGTTAATCCAGTCCTCTCATGGTAGTTGCGTGAAGACAGCTGGAGTTGGGCCATTGCAGAGATGAGAGAGAGAGAGAGAGGGCGGTGGATGGGGTGAGGAGTGATGGCTGTCAATGGCCCCTCCCTCTTGCCTCCTCTCCCTTCTCTCTTCGACACCCGGCCGACAACACTCTTTGTCATCCTCGTACCCAGAAACTGAGAATTGGAGCAGAAGATGATGATTTTGAATTAAGACGAAAACTCGTAGTTTTATCCTTGGCTTGGTTTTACTACACGCCCAGAAAACCAGAGTCCTGTTCTGTCGACCCACTTCATCTATTTCCTCCGCTTTTACCAAATGAGCTTTCAGCTCATGGTATGAATGGAGAAGACAAAGCGCGTTCTACTGTTCTCCCATTCTGAAGCTCTGTGGTCAGAGTCAAATTAAGTCGTAAAAGTAGAGCCTAGTTGTATAGAAGATGTTGATGGATAGGATAGACATGGTGCGTTTGCGTTGCTGAAATAAACCCCGGTGATGAACAAGTCTTCTTCCAGACAAAATAAATACAGAAGCATTTAAATTTGTAAGCCATTAACAGAGATTGCAGATGAGATTCTTGTGCTGTCCATAAATGGGTACACCATGATTGGATTTGACTGCTTTCCCCTGCAACCCCTTTTTTGACTCTTTCACACTTTACCTCTCCCCGTGCAATTCAACAGAAGTCTCTGCCTCTTCTTCGAGATTCAATTTACAGACGACGGAGGAAGAATGTTCAATCATGTCATCCGCAAAGCAGATTTGGTTGAAAACAGATTAGTGCAGAATAATCATGATTAATAATGCATTCGCTTTAATATCAGATCAATCTAATTTCACGTTGGGTAATGCAGTGAATATGAAGACGAAAAAGGAATAATGATGCTAAACTCACTAACACAGCGTCAACAAAAAGTAAAAGGCGAATGATGAGAGTCTCGAGTCGATCCAAGCAAAATGCCAAATTCTCAATTGCCTCTGCTGCATCCATATTGAACACTGGTCTTTAATTGTCCTCTGTGCACTCTTTTCCGGCGAAGCGGACGGAAGAAGATGACCGGACAACAGTCTGTCACCGTAGGTTACAACTTCTGCTTCTGCCCTGCTCCTCCAAAGTCCAGGGGAGATGACAACTAAGGTCTGACTAGATTTACAAACACTTCCCAATGGTAAACAAGGGTGTGATATTGAAAATTATAAATTTCAATTTTTTATTTTTAAAAATAAAATGTATATACAGATAGAAGAACAGGGGAAACACTGCAATTCTACAAAATGACATCACAGATAGAATCGAAAGAGAGAAGAGGGCTCTAATGGAGGTTAATCTAGGTAACAATGTGAGCAAGAATTACAGAGCACATTACATGCAAAGCTCCATAGACCCATAATCTAGAAGCTCCTCTATCATTTGCTCTATCTCCTCCTCTTCAACGCTCTGTTCCAATTTCAATTTCTTCCCCTTCCCATTCCCCTCCGGCACTGCAGCCCTGGGGTTGTGTTTCGTGGATTTGACTTTTTCTAGTGGCTGCATCTTCTGGTTATTGAGTTGCAGGGAAGCCATGTAGCAGCGGTGAAGCTTGGCTGTCAAAGTTGCACCAAGAAGCTTGGAAGAAGCATTTGGGTCGTAAGGGAGGTTGGTTCGAGCCCTGGGTCCGCACATGAACCTCGCTGCTTCGTCGTAGGCTCTGGCTGCATCTTCTGCCGTTTGAAACGTCCCCACCCAAATCCTAATCTTCCTGCATACATAATAAAGCCCATATCTTTTACCAGATTGTTTGCATTTTACTTGATCAAATGAAACAAAGGGAAAAGAAGAGGATTATTCACAGTATTGGATGGCGAATTTCGGAGACCCAGGAGCCCCAATGCCTCTGCCTGACGCCTCGGTATCGCCTCTGCGGTGTGTCCATAGCGTTGGGGAGAGCGAGAAATTGAATGGTAGGAGGGAGGGAGAGAGGGGGGGTTTTGTAGGTGATGTTGTGGAGAGACATTTTAGAGCTGCTTTTCTCAACCTCCACCTGGCGAGCAATGAGCATGACTTAGGTCCCACAGCTGCAGCGAACACAAGATATGATATCATCACTCTCCCAACCCCCAAATGGCAAATACAAACTGGATGGATCAATCTGTAGAGCAATGGGTAAAGCCAAATAGGACAGAGCAACATTGTCAATACGATGCGTATCTGATTTTGTTCTATATCGCCGCACGCATTAACTTTCCTCAGACACTGTTGTTGTCGATGTTTCTTCTTTCCCATTTGTACCCAACACTAGCTCCCATCGCCCATGCTGCCCAGTTTTACAGAAGATGATGTTGGGTTACAGGTGGCTTTGATTGATTAGATTAGTGCTTAATTGGTCATGACCTGGTTACTGGCCCCGGGGGAGACTTATGGGCCTCCTTCTGGAAGCCCACGCCATTCACTGGACCCGCGTCATTAGCTTTTTCACTCATTATGGGCCTGCGTGATGGGCCCATTGAGAGAGAGAAGGGGCAGCTTCCATTTATAGGTTTTGATTAATGATGAACCCAAACATCACATTCCTCTCTCTCTCTCTCTCTCTCTCTCTCTCTCTCGCTTCTTCTCCTCCTCCTACTTCTTCCACTGTTTCCCATCCAGAACCAGCAGAAGCTTGGATTCGATGGTGAAAGACCAGTGGATGACTTCAGCCATGGCGGATGACGCCCTCGTCGTCCAACTCCTCCTCCGTCTCAAACAGTCTCAAGCATCGCCCTCCGATCTCCTCATTCCCCTCAGTTGGGGGCTCCGCCAACCACGCTCCAAGTCCTTTCCTTCTTTTAGATGCGCTGCCGCTTCCAATCTAGATTCGACCAGATGCAGCCCTTCCACCCCACTCTCTTGGACCGGACTCCACTCTTCCTCTCCCATATCCGACGCCTCCGATGACTCCACCCATCCCCCCAATTTCTCTCCCAGATCTAAGGTTTTCCATCCTTTTTATTTTCTTGTATTTCTGTTTTGCTCTAACTTGTTGTTTTCAGGATTGGACCCCTTTAAGTTGGTGGTAGTGCAAAACTCCAAGATTCGCCGTGCATATCGGACACTCTCATACCTTATCGAATTCCCCCACTAACTTTCTGTTGATGCCATTATTTCACCTCAGATTTACGACATCCTATACTAATCTCTCTCTTGATTCTGTTATCACCAAGTGCGTCATTTTAACTATCCATCAATCTGAGTGAAAACTATTCTCCCTGGAGCAACAGATTGTAAACGTGTAATTTGATGACCCTGTAGCTGTGGATCTATCTTTTCATGGCAGCTGTGGTGATTGGATCCCCGATTGAAGTCGATTTCACTGTAAACGACTCTACTCGTTGTCGATGGAGATTCCCTTCATGCTTTTACTTTTTCCCCTTTTTAGTCATATCCTTCCTCTGTGGCATCGACATGACCAAAAGACCTTGCAACGGCGAAGTCTCCGTGGATTCTGTTTCTCCGAAGCTTTTGAAAAGCGGAGGCATTTCGTTTCCTGAGGATATAATTTTCTGTAAAATATAGCTTCCTCCTTTACAAAAATGCCACCAAGAATGAGTCAAACTGAAGAGTAGTTTGGTCCAAAAATTGTTGTGTACTGGACGAAGAGAGCGGCGTCGTCGATATGACTGGGTTCTGGTGCGGCGCTCGTTGTAACGATGCCGTCTCTTTAATTATATTGGGAGGAAAGGGGTGTGGGGGCTAGTCAGCCAGAGGTGATTGATTGTTTATAAATGGCTCCGTCGTTCTCGCCGACTTTTTGACTTTCTCACTTTCTGAACGAGAGATTCCTGTCGATGTCGAGTTAGGCCTCATTTTTTCCTTTTACTGAATCGAGAAATGGTTCTGAGGAAGAGTGGCGATCGATGAATTGGTTTGTGAATTATTATGACAAACTATTTGCATGCTTGAGAGATTGGATTTGGTGGAATTATCGCAATGTTTATGTCGGCTTTTCTACTCTAGCCTACCCACTTTTGGCATCAAAAGCCAACTATTCAGTGAGACGATGTGTCTCACGTGAACATCACTTGGTTAATCGGACCTGGGTTTTTCTTCTTCTTTTCCTTTTTTTTCTGGAGGGGTTCTACTGTGTCATGGAATATACTCTCGGTAATTCACTGGGATAAGTCAGCAGTGTGGAAAAGAGAATATTTTGGAGTGTGGAGGAGCGTCTGGGTTTTGAAGTTTCGACCTTCAGACGTAGCCTATTTTGGACTTTGATCAGTTGATGTGTGGTTTCTGTTAGCATTAGATTTAAATTATGCCATGCTTTTTTGAGCATTGACACCGTATTCGTTGTCTTGTTATTATACTTTTCCTTTTGGAAATCTCTCCGTCTGCTCCGGTCTCTATCGGTTTGACTCTCGTCTGGCGAATTGGAGAGAGCATGGCTTAGCTTTTCTTTTCAACTTGCCTCTTCTCTTTATTGGGAAATGGGACTGGAAGCAAATTTAACTTTTCATTGTCGATGACTTTTAAGAGAAATATTTGGAAGCACTTCTGCAAGCAGTCTGGAGAATTGAAATCGTGATGTGTGGAAGGGATAAGGAAACAGTGGGTCGTCTTTTTCCTAACTCGAAAGAACAATGTCGGGAAAGGCTGAATTTATAGTTTGGGCCATTAACGTGGATATAAACTTTTCATTTATTCATGTTAATTTAAAAGCTTGGTTAGCAGAGTCTAAATTGTTTAACTATTCTATTCATTTAAAATTTGCATTTCTGGGATTTTCATTTTTCGTTTCTAAATCCTGCTTGTGTGAATGATTTGTTTCTCTCTTCTTTTTTTTTCTGAAATTGTTTCTGCTTTATGAGGTGATATTTTCTAAATCATACGTCTATCTCTTGTATGTTCTTTAAGGATACGTCTGCAAATGCATCTGCTGCTGGAACCTATCCCACTATCAAGAGCTCTGGGAAAAGGAAGGTACTTACAAGCAAATTCATGGCTTATTTGGATTGTTGGCTAATTTCCTGTTTGTGTCTGCCGTGTACCCCTTTTTCTTTCTCAATGCGTCGAACATTGTGTTCTACATGGCAATTTTTTTTTTTCTTGTTTCTTTTATGAAACTTGATTTGTTTTGGAGATTATTGTTTGGATGGTCTGCTCAAGTTTACAGTGGCAAAACCAAACTAATGATGAGTTGAGTTTAATTGCTTCATAATGTTGGGCATTTTATTTTTGGTGTTGCAAGACCTTAGAGGAGCTAAAAAGGGAAGGTCTATTTTCAGATGATAGAGTTCATTTGGGGAAGGTTCGTCTGCTCTGACTCTATATTTTATTTTTCTATATATTTTCCCTCTAATTGAAAGTTTCACTGCAAAGTTGTCAAATTGTGCGGCACAGGAATCGGTAGTTCTCTGTGGAACATTTAAAAAACATACAGCCAACAATGAGAGCTTCAAGAGGATGAAGGTGATCAACTCTTCTTCTTTTATCTCAACTGCAATTGTTCTGTCCGTTCCCTAGATAATAGATTACTGGGTTCAGCTTGGAATGTTTATTGATTGGTAGGGCTGAGACTCACTCGAACAAAAACTAATTTGAAGTAAACTTAACGATGTTGCAGCTCAACTTGAATTTGCAATCTCCCAGTGATTTCTCCTGCATATTTGCCGAACAACAAAAAGAGTCTAGCAAACCAAACGAGGAAGTAGGTCCTTGTTCCATGAGTCAATCATTGCTGGTGCACGCTGCAGGTGATGACGATAGGCGATCGGATGTCTACGGAGATTGTCAGGATTTCTTGTTGCCGGATCTGAACATGATTCCTTGTGATATGGAAAAATATGATTGCCTTTAGACATGGCATGTGATGGTTGATTGTGTGCGTGGACACAATGGGGAGGTGAGGAATCTCATTACAAGAAGAACAAATAAAACTTGCTCTAGAGGGTGTCCCGTTTCTCAATCCCAATACACAAGTGGTTGCCGAGGCTGAAAAGAGAGTGGGAGTAACGTGGAAGAAAGGTCTGAGGCGCTTGGCTGTAATGACTTTGATAAAGTTGCTTTATTGATTGAACTTTCTGGTTTGGTATCTGGAAATGGGTAATTATTAAATTACATTAGCCACCATGGAGGCACGGCTGATACCGAAGAGACCACAAAAGCAATAAATGTAGTCTGATGTAGTTTGTTCTACAATCCAAGCACCCGGTACTGAGCCTAGAACAAGCAACTGGGACTGCGTCTCCCGGAGTTTCCTCTTTTTCCCCTTTCCTGCTTTCGACATTATAAAATATAAAAAAATGGGAAAATTAAATTAAAATCAGCTTACCGAAAGAATCACCTTCTCCGTCTGCAGAGCAAAAGAACAGACAATTTCAGAAGAATGATGGGCATCCGTTCCGCCATGGTCAAGGCTCTGACAGACTGCTTGAGCCTGGACGCCCTAATCTTCGTAATGACGAGATTGCCCTCCTTTTCAACGCTGATGAAATTTTTTAGGAGGTCCGTTTTGACCTTCTGGTCTACGTACAGAATAATAATATTTGATTGTTGGCAAAATAAAATTAAAATTTAATGAAAAAGGAAGAGAGACGATTTAAGGAGATTCGCCAAGATGCTTACTTTCGTGCTGGACTGATCGGTTCTTCTCCTGATACCGCTCTCTCTCGATTCATCCTGTAGAAGAAGGAAAGTTTGGTGGCATTGAATTGTCCTCCAGGTATATCGTCGTCTCCATCTGGGAAACCTGCTCTTATAATTTCATCCCTGATTTCGATTTTTTTTTCTGTGAAGCCACTTCGACATGGAGAAAATCAGGAGAGCATCGCATGCTGGCTCTTGGTACACCGACAACCGTGAGATTTTACTTCCCCATTCCTTGATATCTTTTTAACTTCAATTCTTCTTTCGCTTTGTTTGCGAAAAAACAGAACTTTTTTATTCGACTTTACTGCTGTTAATTGGTTTGATATGTTATGAAGTTCTCTAGATTCTTTTACAATCTGGGTTCAATTGTTTTGTTATTTTTCATTGGTTTTGGAGATGATCGACATGAAAAATAGCTACCCTTTTTGCCCCTATCGACGAAGCTGACTACGTCTGGTTTTTCAAACTTTATTATTTTGTCTATTATAGCTGTAAATTTTTTAAAGTATTTACCTTTGTCTATAGTCCTTGACGTATTATTGTCACTTCCTGGCCAATTTACTGAGAGAGTTTGATGGATATTCATCTAAAACGGCTTTGGGTGTATCAAGTTCTAGCGCATTGGTTCAATCTTGAGTTTTATGGTTGGCTAGAGGTTCCGGAATGTGATAATTCATCTTTTATATGAGAAAAAGAATTTCCCTTACGACGTATGTTTACGTGAGAAAAAAATCCAGGCTGCAGGTACACATGCAACATTATTAATGAGTAGCAGTAAGGGCAAAGATGTGTTATCTTTGAGTAAATGTAAATGTTAGGTGAAGGACCTGACCCTTCCAACATTGTTCGTAGGACCGGATCGGAGTTCTTATGAATAACTGGAACTAATGCTAGATGCTTCTATGCGGAAACTCTCATTGTATCTTTGGATCAATAGCATTTCTATTGTTGTGATTATTTGAATTTTGGAAGTTCTTCTTGGTACTGGGACAAAGCTTGTACATCTTTTCTGACACTTCCCATGACAAAGAATAGTGGAATATAGGTGATGTGCATTCATAGAAGATTCATCTTTGTTGGTGAAACATGAAGAAATTCAATTTACAGGATGATAGATTGTGGATAAAACTTTGACGAGATTTAGTTCCTTTAGAACATGTAAACTAGGGTGATATCTGTCCCATGCAGTTGTATGTGAAGAAACTTAAACTTCGTTTATAGCCTTTTTTCGGCTCTACCTTTTGTTCGTAAATTCTTTTTATATGTTTTCTTATTAGTGATCCAAAAAAATACCATTAGAATTCATTAATACCTCTATCGACGTTGGTGATGCTTTGTAATTTCCTTTTGATTAATTCATGGCGTTTTAGATGCATTCACTGCAAATGGTTTTTCTTTTTAATTTTAGCCAAAAAATTGTCCGATGAGCTTGACGAATGGCTAAGAGCAGCTGGCTTGCCTAAATCTCCTGAAGTGCGTGGCATAATTGCTCCGTAAGTTTTCTTTTTTCTTTCTTTTCTTGTTTTGCATTCTAAAGCTATGAAAATTCTTACTTATTGCACTAAACTTTTGGTTACACGGGAAGTGCAGGCATGCGGGCTATTCATATTCAGGACCTGCAGCAGCATATGCCTTTGGTAACATTGATCCAACAAACATGTGTGATTTTCTCTTGTTTATTATCCCATTTTTTCAGTGATAAAATCATGTGGACTTATTTGAACCTTCGAGCTTGTTGCTAATATGGTAGAATCGTAATGTTTCAGTTCTCGAATCTTCCTTCTCGGTCCATCTCACCACTACTACACTCCAAAATGTTCTCTTTCTATGGCCACAGTCTACAAGACTCCTATAGGAGATCTACCAATTGATTTGGAAGGTAATTTGATTGTCCATACTTCTTTGTGTAAGTATATGATACCCACTCATTTATAATTAATATGCGATTTGTTTGGATTTATATATTGTGTTACTGTCTTGTAAATCTGAGAGGGTAGGTTGTTTGGCAAAATATAATTCAAAATATTCATACTTGATTCGGGACCGAACATTCCTTAACCATTAAATGATATCTATGTTTAAACAATCTAGTTTTTCGATTTTTCCTCTCATCGATTGTTGCTTAAGTTTAAGTTTCCGCAATTTGATTCACTTTTCAGTCATCGAGGAACTGAAAGCTACAGGAAAATTTGAAACGATGAATATTCGAGTCGACGAGGCTGAACACAGCATGGAAATGCACTTGCCTTTTCTTGCCAAAGTATTCCAGGGGTAACTTCTTTCTCACATTACAGCAATCACTTTTTTACTTTCTCATGAGGCCGTTTCTCATTGCTGTAGATACTAATGCAGGCACCCAGTAAAAGTTGTACCCATTTTGGTCGGGGCAGTTAAACCAGAAACTGAGGCCATGTACGGACAGCTTCTTTCCAAATACGTCGATGACCCGAGTAATTTCTTTTCTGTGTCTTCAGACTTCTGCCACTGGGGTTCTAGGTATGTTCTTTTTCCATCCGCAAAATCTTCCAAATCGGTTTTTTGGCTATAACATCTATTTTCCACGGAAACATTTTTTGATCTTTGAAGGAGTGATCTTGTTTATGAAAGTCATTAAATTAGTCGTTTATGCGCTTAAAAAATGAGATAAGTTCTAGTTTGATGTTGCTTCAATAAAGCATTGGATCTTCGATTGACCATTTTCTTTCAGATCAGTTTCGGCACAATCTTTGTGATTATTTAAGAACCTGCATTGATTTATATGCAATGGTTTTGCGTTTAGGTTCAACTATACGCATTATGACAAAAGACATGGTGCGATATACAAATCAATCGAAGCCCTGGATAGAATGGGGATGGACATTATAGAAACCGGAGATCCTGATGTATTCAAGCAGTACCTGCAGGATTACGACAACACCATTTGTGGGCGCCACCCAATTAGTGTTTTTCTACATGTAAGTCTGTCACAAAAGAACACACGGAGTTGAATTGATTTTTCTTGTTTTCCCTACAACACGAGTTGATTGTTGATAATCTTTTGGATTCTGTTCCACCAGATGTTGCAGAATTGTAGCAGTAAAATTAAGATCAAATTTCTGCATTACGAACAGTCGAGCCAATGCAAAACAACGAGAGATAGCAGTGTCAGCTATGCATCTGCCGCTGCAAAGACAGACAAAGCTTGAAGGCGGATTGAATTATTGAAAAGCTAGTTATTGCCCAACTTTGTCCATCAAAAGATGGGATCTTTAAAATTATCATTCATCAATCATTAGTTGCTGTCCAAGACATTGTTATAAATTATTGTTTTTGATATGATTTCAATCCAAGACAATGACTTGTTCCTTGCTTTGAGTAGAAATTCAGGTTGCAGGAGGAAGGTGGTGTTGCAGAGAAAGAGGAATAGTCGGCCTCCAGGTCGTGCCATTGGAGTTGTCCATTAGAGCAATGCCTACAGCAGCCAACGCTTTCCGAATCCCATCTGATTTTTCATACTCCTTGTTTCTTCTCGCTGCGCTTCTTTCCTCGATTTTCTCAAACACTTGATCTTCTGTCAACTTTGCTCGCTTCAACGCCTTCTCCTTTAGCTGCTGCAAAACCTGATGTATATATATATATATAAATTAGTTCTTATTGCTCAGATTATTTCCAGATTTGATGTTATTTTTGACCTCGAAGTAGCTGAACGGCATTAGACCAACAATGGTCAAAGCATTTCCAATCATCTTCTCCAAAGCAGAGAGTGATTCCATTCGCAATTCTTGCTTCTTTCCCTGTCAGAATTATTATTCACCACAACAGCATCAGAAAAATTTAAGAAAACAAACTAAGAAGAGTGATCTCCAAGTTCAACAGTAAAGACCAATCAATCCCAAACTTGAAGAATCTAACCTCAGATCGGATCATACTTTTACTATTTAGCAAATACCAGAAACTGAACTCGGTCCAATACCTTACGAGTATGTAAAAGATCGTTAATATATTTCAACGGATCAGAAAGGGCGGCAAAAATATCAGGAGTATGAAGATCGTCGGCCATTGAGGTTACAAAAGAATCTTGGAACTTGTTGATCATATTCATTGTATCAGAACTGATAGAATCCTTCAGAGTTGCTGCATCGTTCTGCCTCAGAACAGTTTCACAATCATGCAGCGTCTGCAGCCAAAGAATGTTTGATGAGAATACAAAACAAAAGGAATATACTTTCTGAGCAGAATAAACAAGGTCCATATGGTGGGATTAAGCATATGCATTTTACGGGTATTGCACCTGATAAATGTAGAAAATACGGTCCGAAGCACTTTCAAGCTGTAAATCTGAATAATTGATTGGTGATCGATAATGGGTCGCCATCAAGAAAACTCTCAAAGCCAGTGGATGGTAAAGCTCTAGAATCTGAACAAAATAAAGAAGGAAATGGAAGCAAGTTGATGATAAATCTGTACGACGAAAAACAAAACCGGGTGCTTACCTGGCGAATTGTAAAAAAGTTTCCGAGAGATTTAGACATTTTTTGTGAGTCAACGTTTACAAAGCCATTGTGTATCCAGTAACTTATATTACTCTGTTTACATGCTGCACAACTCTGAGCAATTTCATTTTCATGGTGAGGAAATATAAGGTCCATGCCTCCCCCATGAATGTCAAAAGCATACCCCAGATAACTGGCGCTCATAGCACTGCATTCAATATGCCATCCAGGTCGTCCAGGACCCCATGGGCTTTCCCAAAACAGCTCACCCTCCTTTGCCGACTGCCAACGATCAATTTGAATATAAAGGAAATAAATTACTTAGCCAGTCAGAAAACTATCGATTAAAAAAAAACTGTGTACAGAACCCAAAGATCATAAATATGCACGTCACTCATTGATATTAACCGAACAAATTCGAAAAATGGCTTCTTTTTCAATTGCAACACAACAAAAATCTACACTAGGAATGATTTAAGCTAAAACATGCTCTTGATTTTAGTTTCCATTATTTTCACTCACCTTCCATAGAGCAAAATCGGCGGGGTTTTTCTTCCTATAGTCCACAGCAACCCTCTCACCAGCTCGATTATCTTCCAATTTTCTCCCAGATAAAAGTCCATATGCAGGAAATTTTTCTACATTAAAGTAGACATCCCCATCAACTCTGTATGCGTACCCGTTCTCCATTATCTACCAAAAAACGTATCAACATTTCAATGTTGACTCTATGAATACTCAATGAAGCACATCCTCGATAAAATGTAAAGCTTGTTTTTGTGATGGTTGTCCATGACAAACACAAATGATAGCTTACTAGTAAAATTTATGATCAGTTAATTACATTTGTCATAAAAAAAAGGGGGGGATAAGTCACCTGCTTTATCATATCAATGATTTGGAGCATGTGATCTGAAACTCGTGGTTCGAAAGAAGGAGGCAGGCAATTAAGAGACGACATATCTAGACAAAACTCATCACAATAACGCCTGCTCAAACTGATAGGGTCCTCGCCCAGTTCCTTTGCTCTAGCAATTATCTACAGAATTTGAAAATTGCAGACTCAGCTATCCTGTCATACCAATATAAAAAACAAAGTTGGTACTTGGATTTTGAGCATTTTCACACAACATAATAAAAATCTCATGCTGAATACCAAATAATGTGATCACAAGAGTACAGAAAATCACATGGATATGAATTTCAGGTGCAAATGAGACAGCATAATGTTAAGATTTCAAAAAGCACCGGGGAGGTCAAATGTGAAGCATAAAAGAAGGCCCCTGGACATATTTCAATAGAACTAGGATAAAAATAAGAGGAAGTTCATCAGAGAGAGCGACTGAACTTTATATTTGAGTTTCTAAATTCTAAATGCACCGGAAGGGGAAAGATATGACAGAAAAATCACTTCAAGAAGTAAACGTGAAAAGAATTTAAAAAAGAAAGTTCATGTTAATCATAGCTAAGCCAACAAGCAACCTCCTCCGCAACTAAAAATCCAAACTTTTT
This sequence comes from Begonia peltatifolia, assembly GCA_022433055.1. Lineage (NCBI taxonomy): Eukaryota > Viridiplantae > Streptophyta > Magnoliopsida > Cucurbitales > Begoniaceae > Begonia > Begonia peltatifolia. The sequence continues at coordinate 16,036,409 of CM039518.1, read as the reverse complement.
AGCAGAATTGATAGTTTAGTCAAAGAATAAATAAAACCAAGTTACAAATAAACTCACCTTATCATCAACATCTGTGAAATTACGAACATAACAGATTTCATATCCCAAGTGCCGAAGATATCTGCCAAAAACACAACAACCAATTCAGGATTTAAGCAGAGAATCTTATAATATAATAGAAGAAAAAAAAGGAAAATCTTTCACAAGAAAGTATGAATATTGATGACAGGGTAAGAAAATAACATAGGAGTCTGGGAGGTGGCTGAAAAAAAAAAAAAGAATTTCAGACACTCGAAATTCTATCAGTTTCTGAGAACGGAACTGAAGTCTGCTAAACAGATAGAGAATTTGAAACAAATGTGATTGGAGAGAGAAAGAGCACGACCTGAAGAGAATATCAAAAGTGACGTAGACACGAGCGTGGCCGATATGGCTAAGATCATAGGCTGTCACTCCACAAACGTACATGCTAACTTTGCCCTTAACTTTTGGCTTGAAAACCTCCTTTTTCTTACTCATTGTGTTGAACAGGGAAAGCTCCGAGAATGGAATATCACTCCCATGGCTGTCAGGTTTACCCGAATCTATTTGGGCTAGAGAAGAGTGAGCTGCGGCGGGAAAAGTCCGGGAAGGAATAGAAGTAATCCTATGGGTAGAAAGTTTGAAGAAGGCGGGTTGAGACTTGGTACCAAGAGCGAGTCGAAGAGTAGTAAGCGAAAGAGGAAGCAGGAAGCGAAGAGGGGTGAAGGGTCTGCAGAAGTTGAATAAAGTTGCCATTTTTGAAATCGGGAGCTGGGATCGGTGGTTCAAATACGAAGGGCATTGGCTGGACGGGGACCGGAGACGATGTCTATGGCTAGCTAATTGTGCGAAGGTATTCATAACACGGTGCCTGTCTCTCCAATCCCATCAATTCCAATCCACAAACCGGACCTTGGCTTTCTAGCAATTTTATTTATAAAAAAAAATTAGAGTTTTATAAATCCCGGATGGGAAGTTTGTGTCTTTCTGGCATCATGCGTACATCTAGGAACAGAGATTGGTTACTTTTTCACAAAGCTGTGAACTACATGTTGATAATGAGAAACAATTAATCAGAGATTAGACCAGACGCTGCTCAATTTTACAGAAGACAAGGATGGAAGACAACTTTCTTCCCAACAAATCTTTAACGTTGCTGATTGTACAAACACCCCTCTCAACATTCAGTCTCTTAAATTACATTCCCAACATAGAGAAAAGAAGCCCCTTTCATTTAATGTAACAATCTGCGCGACAAAGACCATACTTTCCCAAACATATGTTCGAATCAATGAGGACCTCTCAGTAGCATATCATTTGTACTCACTTGAAGCACTTGGGCAACGAAAGGCCGTGGCAAACAACAGCCAGCATCACATAAGCAATCACTAGGATGACTATTATGAGTGCAACCCTGCATAATTTGAACAAATTTCTTGGATAACGCAGAGCAACGGAGCTTATGTGACTTCATGATAGTATTTTGAGTTTCAGTAGAGCATAACTTTGAAACATCATAGAAAACATACGTGAGTTTGACATTTCTCCACCAAACCGTGCATCTGTAACGGCGAGCTTGCTTTATGAAGCCAAAGGTGTTGCCTTGCATATTCGCAGTTTTATCAACCAGTAACTCCAAGCGATCCCCTCTTTCTAGAACCTTATCGATGTTTTCTATCATGACATTACGTACCTATCGATCGATATCGATGCAAGTCCAATTATGACCAAATGATGTTCTGATCTGAAAGAGAAGGCAAGTGTATTGGCTGATGCTTACCTGATCCATTTCTCCTTTAAGTCTGTTGATTCTATCTGCATTTGGGTCATTTGAATAGTAATCCATTTGTTGACTCAAAACTCTCGAGAACTCATCGTTGGTAGAGTAGGCTTGGGCGGAATGAACGGAGCGGCCGTAAGTCCTTATGAATCTCTGGTGAATGTCTTCCAGAAATGAAAAGGGAATTCTCACTACACAAAACAAAACAAGCAATGTCACTCCTTCCTGATCATCTATATAGCTCACAAAACTATATGCCAAAATAGGAATACAGGTCTAGTGAGAGAGTGATCATCTATAGCCCAGGCTTATGGATTATCTTCAGGACCTAAAGTTGCCCACAATTGCCATTAGTGATGTAAAACCAAAGAAAACAATGATTTCACATCCAAGTGGAGTTCGTCGTTGTTCAAATTGCAGAGGCTGGCAGCTGCGGCCGGCCAACAACAGCCACGACAGATCCATAAAAAAATAACAACATATTAAGGTAAAAAGAGACTGGAGTTTGAAAGCAACTCTGGCAGACAAAGCTATCCGAGGAGAACTTATCAAAGCACAACTCTTGCAGTTACGTGAATCTCTCATTCGCTAAATTACGTCAAACCCTAAATGATCGGTTCCGCGAGACGAAAAATCAACGTCAGGAGGAAGATTGTAAGATAACTTACTTCCGGCAGTTTCATCGGCCATGCAGAGGACGGTGAGACCGTCAGCGCACTTCACATGAAAGATATAACGATCCTGGGAGTAGGATACGTGAGAATCATGAGTACCAGACAGTTTGTCGAGTATTTGGCGGGCAATGACGCTCGCATTGGTGGAAGTGGCGGAAAATTCAGCGAGCACAACCGACGACCTGACCACCAGTGTATAGAGTATAGCCATCCCCTCGTCAGAACTGAAGAACTGCAGGCATTGGCATAAAGCAATTGGGGGATTGAAGCGAGAAAGAGAGAGAGAGAGGAACTGGAGATTGGGAGGCAAGAAAAGGAAAGGAGGAAGTCAAAAGGTCGCGGGCAGCGGGAATGGAGTCTCCTTCTCCGGCGAAAGATGTAGGGCACGTGTTTTGATGCTTTCTCTTCCGCCATTAATGAAAGGGATGACTTTACAGCTACTCAGGCAGCAAAAGAGTAAACTAAGAAGAAGAAGACGATTCGTACATATTGTTGGACCAAATATTGAATGCCATCTCACCCATGGTTGACTGCCGGCGCCACGCGTCATTTCCGACGAGGACCTTTGTTTATTTTCCTTAAGCCGACGTCTTATTAGATTATTAGTCGCTCCCGACGCCCCCAACAAGAATGCCATTTGTATAAGCTTCCATGAAAGTCATCTCTACTTGCCCATCCCTTATCCCTCTCCAGTCTCCCCAGTTAATTCCATTTCCCAACAAGACTGTTTTGTTTTTTAGAGACTGTACACCAACTTCCGGCGCCAATGCCGCAACGTCCGAGTGACACTCTGAATCCGGCGATGTCGTCTACTTCGTTCTGGGTCCCCTTCTTTCGAGCAAGTGCCGCTCTTTGTACACAGACTTCACCAGTATAGAAACTGGCAAGCTCCCTCCTGTGTTTGCGCCGCCATTAAAGCTAATGTGCTTGGACTCAACTCACTGTTAGTGTGTTGGTTAGTTGTTGCAACAAAATCTATTCCTGCTGGTTTCAGTTAAACTGTCTCTATCAAAATGGGCTTCTTTCTGTATTGGGTCGTCCTGTTCGATTTTGGTCGGAGACGGGGTGTGGAGACTTGTAATCATTGGACACTGGATAAGGTATTTGAGTGTAATTTACTCGAGTAATAAGCCAATACCATGCATATATATTCTATTTCTTAGATCTCACGCATATTTTAGGTGCAATTTGGGTCAGACATATCAAGTGAGCTTGAGGCTGCTGGTAGGCTGGTAGCCATTTCAGCAATCATCTTAGTCTTAGTATCTGTGCTACAATACCAGAGCAATGGAGGATGAAAAATAAGGCAACTTCAGAAGTAAAATAGCGCGTCCAATATCACTTCACTTCTCTTCTAATAACAAGTAGATGAACAGCTAGCTTCATCAAAGACAGTAGCATCTTTTAAATAAGAATAACTACGGAGTCAGAAATACATTGCTTCTTGCTCCCAATTGCAGAAATAGTTTACACATTGCAGCAGCCCAAGTCGAGGCCCGGAGGTCCTCGGAAGATAAAAAAAAATCTCACAAACGAGCATTGGCAGGGTGGTGAAGTGGTGGGCATCTTCTCCTGCTCAAGCATCATGTTCCCAATCTCAGCCTAAGCAGAACCCAAGTCGTTCATCTGCATAATGTCTCTGATTTCAACTACTTCATCAATTACACCAACTTCCAAAAATTAAAACTTCTTTACCTCAGAAGCAACCGTCAAATTGTCGAGGCTCGACAAGTATATACAGTGGCTTCCCGTTGAGTCTCCGTTGCCCCTGCAAAAAGATTGGATTGGACTGAGATGGGTAAATGATAAGGTTCAACTACTTCACATTTCCATAATCAGTCTTACCTTCAACTCGGGCAGCCCAATTACGCAAGCACACTCGATCACTTCAGCTGCCCTTCGTTCTAATCAACCAACAGCACAGAAGGTCAAGTAAATACCATTAACTACACAATCTTCTTCTCAGGGACGAAAAATTACCCAGAAGCCTAATCGCAGCCGAAAGGGTCCCACCCGTGGCAACCAAGTCATCAATCACTATTGCTCTTTCGCCAGCTTGAATAGCACTGACTTGCATCTCCAGGCAGTCGGTTCCATACTCCAAGTCATATGATTCTGAGATTAATTCACCTATATTGTAAAAACAAACACCCACTTTCTAGGGTCAGTTATCAAACAGCGCGACAAAGCAGAACCATATTCTGTCTATAACATATCTTATTATTCGACGAACAAGTCAGAATTTTCATCCATTGGGTTGCGAACATACCAGGCAACTTCCCAGGTTTGCGTAAAGGAACAAATTTTGCGCCGATGGCTAAGGCAATTGAGGGACCGAACATGAATCCTCTTGCCTCAACTCCTGTAAATTACAATAGCACAAAAGTGATCAGAACAACAAGCAGACTGTACACGATTGAAAGCCAGATTAAAACTGTCATTGGATACCATTTAAAGTTCCAGGCCATCCCATCATCAAACAAGTTCAAAACTTGTAAGAGTCATATCACATGGAAAAGGAAGAAATATAAGTGTTTATACTAATTAAACTAATTGCAGCGATCTCTGCTAAGAATTGCGCAATCAATGAAGCCTTTCTTAAATCATCAACATAACGACAGCGTATATCTCCAGTCCATTTGGCTCGAACTTAGGAAAAAATACTCTAATTTGTGAGAAAGAAGATAAGTCCTCAGAGATAACTAGGACTCTATCCGCCCAGTCCCACATACACATGCAGGAAAAAGAGACGGTCAACATAGTTATCAAGGACTATCAACATTCGTGAGAGATAACAGACTCATCGTCTTAGTTAGCAATCGACGAAATTTAACTTAAATATTTGAAATTTATGAAAAAATATATGACCTTTGGGTTTACAACTGTACACAAGACCATCCCGGGAAAACGATTATCAGATAGTATCCCCAAAGTATGATAAATTTCAACAGCAAGTTTTCTTCAAGAGGAATGCAGGCAATCTTGAAAAGAGAGAAAGAAAACCCTAGAATCGAACCAGGAATCCCGATAGATCAAATAACTAAAAGCGTAGAACCGTGTGTATGAACAGTAGCCAGAAATCAGTCGCATAAAACCCACAAATCTTAACCCAATTAAAAAATATAATACATGTATATAACATTGTCACCAAAAACTACTGCGGAAGAGAAGGAGAAGAAGCGAAGAAGATAGATGAAAAAAATGGGAAAGCGGAAGGCAAAAAAAGGCAGAAGGCAGAAGAAGAGAGAACAACCAGCAACTACAGAGATGTCCATGGCCCGGTAACGGTCAACGAAGATGTCAACAGTGTCCTTGAAGGCCTTGTGATCGAGCATTAAGGTAGTAATGTCCTGAAACATTATTCCTAAAAAAACAAATTATCAAAGAGCAAAAAGTGAGTAGAAGCAGAAAACAAAAGAAAGAGGGAAAAAGAGGGGAGAAGGAGGACCAGGCTTAGGGAAGTGAGGGACGACTCTAATGGCTTGAGAAATGGCGAGGAGCCTCGGATCTCCTTTGAGTCCATTTTCGGCGGCAAACATTATCGCAGTAGGAAGCTCCAACTCTCAAGAGTGTTGGGGAGAGAGAGGTGGAGGGTCCTAGCTTCTTGGTTCTGCACCTAAACTCCGCCAAAAGATCTGATTATGTGTCTTTTCTCGGCCTCCTTCCTTTTCCTTTTATATACTCTACTCGACTGGACTCGACTCTGGACACTACTACTCTTTCATCATCTGTTTCAACCGCCTCATGAGTTCACTCAAATTGGTTATTATCTTCCTCCTAATCGACGGGATTATCCGGTCTCCCGACTCCAACAAGTAGGAAAATAATTGTTATAATTAATTAAATTAACTGAAAAGTCGGAGATTGAAACGAAGAGATGAAGTCAACAGAGTAAGGAGCACGCGCCGGGGCCGGGGCCGGGGTCGGGGCTGGGAAGGAGATGAAAGCTAGTTGCTTTTGGAAGGTTGTATTCGTATAAGCTGTCTGACCACACACTCTACTCTAAATATTGTTGAAAAAGAATCCTATGTTTTATCCTCCCGCTTCAAACGATTGCCGTCGGAAAAAGGAACGCAGGGGTGTTTTGGTCATTAGACCCAAATCGACGGCGACTAGATTGGCAGTGCAGAGATTCGAGAAGCAGTGGATTTGGAAAGTGGTCCTTCAAAATTTACAGATGCTGACGTGGAGTGGATCCCACCGAGAGCCGTACGCGTGGCGAATCGCGGTCGTAACGTGCCATGTGATTAGACGGTGGATTGGCCAAATATTTTTACTTTAATTAGGTAGGCCCCACAGTAGATCCGGATGACGTCATGCGACGGATAAGTTCGAGGGAAGCAGGATCTCAAGGAAGCGCGTGCCGTCGGAATCGGAGGCGTATGTCGGGGGATAAAAGGAGGAGGGCGCGTAGAGGAAGAGGAAGGATCCCACAAAATAAGATCAAAGGTACAGAACAACTGTTGAAGCGCACGCGGGAGAAAACATGATAACATGATCATTAAGAGCTTTTTTATTTAATTTTAAAATCACATCTGGTCGCTTCTCCTCCACCGTCCGATCATCTGGTTTTTGTTTGGATCTTTGCTCCGCTTTACCGCTCCGACCACGCATGAATCTATCATCTTTCACTCTTTTATTATGCTTAATTAGATTTATAATTGTTTATATAAAATTAATAATTCGGAGTCCAAAATCCAAAAAAAGCCCGTCCACTTCCGGCCAACGCAGCTTCTAATTGGGCTGGGCCACCGGTGCTGGTTCAGAGTGGAAGACTCTCAACACCTAGTTGCAGACACAGGGATTCCGGAAAGTAGGAAGCTTGGAACTACGTCTACTCCCACAGCCCAAGACCTCAAATCTCTCCCTCAAAACCATTTTAATGGCTGTCAAAGATGTTTGGTTTCAGAATCTGATTTACGACAACCACTGCGTACAGTGGCTGCTTCTCAAAACCCCAAAAAACGTGTGTATCCGCCATTGATATTTCTTCTTGCATAACATGGCAACATTCATGAGTACACAAAGCAAATTATACAACCAACGCTCTCTTTCTCCTTCTCATTAGTTTTTTCGAATCGAATACAAGGAATTAGATAGGGAGGACCTTCTTCACGATTTCATCGCTAAGAGCCTTGATTTGGGAATCTAGGGATTTGATAGTTTCCTCCTTTTGCTTCTCCAAATTGGCCAACGCCTCCTGCAATTCTGCTTCTACTTTCTTCCTCCCCTCCATAATGTTCTTCTCCACCTCGGCCTGGGTCTCTTTCTTCATCTTGTTCAGAGCAGCCGAAATCTCCGCCCTGGCCGCCTTCATAATAGCGGCTGCTTGCTCGTCCAACTGCTTCACCTCTGCCGAAGTGTCCTGGACGCTGCTCAGCTTCTCCCTGATCGCGGCGTCTCTCTCGTCCATGAATTTGCCCAGAGGAGAGAAGTAGACCTTGTCCAGAGCCACCATGAGAAGCAAGAACTGGACCATCATGATGGGCAGGGTGAGATTGAAATCGAAAAGCGCGGCCTTCTCAATTTCAACTGCGAGCGAGGGAGGGGCGAAGGAGAGGGAGGTAGCAGCGAGGAGGGGCAAGGACTTGAGAGCGGAGTAAGAGATGGAGATGAGCTGGGCCTTTCTGAATTCAGGAAATGAGAGCTTGGGAAGGGAGAGTCTGGCACTGAGTCTGTGAGCAGGGGGGGTGGGGGAGACAGAGGGGGAAGGAGCGGAGATGGGTCTGGAGGAGGCCATCATCATGATCATGCCGGGCATTCTCTGAGGGCTTTCACCAGTGGCTCTGTCAGAGGGGGTGGTCGATTCGACTGTGAGGAAGATGCGGAGAGAGAGAGAGACAGAGAGAGGGCTATCTCAAATCTATCTCTTGGGCTCTTCTTCGCCACACAAACTGATGATGCCCTGTTGGACCGTTGATGTTATCATCTCCTCAGACTTTCTCCTCCCCTTGTGTACTTGTCATATTATTTAATTACTTTTTAATAACTAATGATTAACCATAATTTGATTGTGTAATCATTGGGGAATTAGATAAAGAAACCTTTAGAGATTAGCACATAGTCTGCGTAAGAGCTGAATTGAGTGTTGTATCAAAGGTAATACGGTATTGGAATCACGATTGCAGGAAGAATCACAAATGAAAGATCGTCAACCAAAGAATTGATCTTTCGATTTAAAAAAAATGGCCAAAGATGAAAAATTTTAGTCGTGTTGTGTTTGTTGAGAGATGTTGCCAGCGCAAGGCATATAAGAAAGAGAGAGCACCATAGGCTCCGTGTTTCGTTATGGCGGCTCATTTGAAGAGTTTCTCACCACCTCTCAAAATCTTAGTGGAGTTCGATGCTAGCAGAGACATAACCGCTGGGCAGGAATGTTAACGAGGCCTATTACATATACTTCATATTTTATCGTTGGGTTTTACCAGTACGTTGGATGGCCACTCATTAAATCTTGGAGGAAGGTGGGCTTAGTTGGTGGCTAGGAGGAGAACAAAATTAGTACTACTAGCACCGAAGGATCGAGATCACGTAGAGGTGGAAGTAATTAATGCAAGATAATTTGATCTCAGCCTGCATCACTTCTACCGAACTCTCGTTATTAGAGCACATTTTCACTGTTCAATTATATTTTTACGGTCTAATTAGATTATAATTATAGTCTTTTCAGTTTCATCATTATTTTCTTTTTGCCATATATATGTAAGAAACCACTCTAAAAAATATACAGAAGTGTAAGCATTTTCTACCGCTGTCATCTCTCTTCTTCTTCCTCTTTTGAACTCAACTCCTTTGCTTTCACAAAACCAAAATAGCAAATTCAACTATTCAACGTGGTATCAGAGCCAGGGCGAATGGCATCTCTGAGCTCAACAGTCCCTTCCTCACCCTGCTTTACTCAGTTTCCTCTCTTCTTATGTTTCCTTTTATGAATCAAACTCTTACTGTCAAACTAGACAACCCAAACTACTTAGTATGGAAAGATCAAATCTTTCATGTTGTTACTGCAAACGGAATACAACACATCCTGGACGGCTCCTCCCCTCAACCTCCTGAATTTCTGGACAACATTTCAAACCAAATTAACCCTAACTACACTCTCTGGCAACGATACAATGGCCTCACAATCAGCTGGTTATTCTCCTCATTATATGAAGAATATCTCCCACAACTCGTTGCCTTCACCTCTGCAAGCAAAATTTGGTCCGCACTTGCTCAGATTTTCTCTTCGTCATCTCTGGCACGAATCAGCAATCTCCATTCACAACTCCACTCCCTCACCAAGGACGATCTCTCAGTAGCTGCCTATATCTAGAAACTCACAAGTCTGTGCAATACCCTCGCAGCCATCAGCGAACCTGTCTCTCCCAAAGGCAAACTCATCTACGTCCTTGGAGGCCTTGGTTCAGAGTACAATCCGCTTGTCACGGCCATTAGCAGCCGCTATGAACAACCCACTCTGAAAGAAGTTCAGAGTATGTTCCAGAGCTACAATTTTCGCCTGGAGAAATAAAATTCGATTGTTTCTCCCCTGACGCTGACTCAGTTGCAGGCGATCATTGCCTTCCACCTCTCCCTCCGTCCAAATTGGAGCCCTCAGCCTGACTCGTTCTTTCGACCATACTCTTCGACTGGTTCTCATCCAAGCGGACCTGGTTCGCAAAACTTTTTCCATTAGTCAGTCCCATAGCGTCCTCGGCCCGCCCAGCACTCCAAGCCTTGTTGCCAGATATGCAACAAGGTGGGCCACTCGACCCTCCACTGCTACCACCTATCCTCTGCAACCCATAAAGCTCAGCACCAATCTTTCTCAGCCCCAGCCCACGCCAACCTTACTCACCTTTCCTCAGCCCTTGCCCACTTTCCAGACCCGAGCCACTCCTCACCTAGTCCGTCTTTAGAACCAGTCGCCTACACCTGCGCTCAACTCCACCAGAATACTAACAACTCCGACACCCTCCTCGCTTGCCACCCCCTGGGTCATTGATTCCGACGCCACTCATCATTTCTCACTGCAACCAGAACTCCTCGACCCTCTTCAAAATCTTTTGATCCCTTCCAAGTGGCCACGGCTGAAAGTAACCTTCTCCCTGTCCTTCACTCTGGTTCAACTGTTCTTCTAGCCGTCGACTAATTACTTCACTTGCACACTGTCTATCATTCTCCACATCTGTCATACAACCTACTTAGCATTTCAAAATTATGTCAAGAAAATTCAGTTTTTGTTGAATTTCGTCCACCTTTGTTTTGTCCCTTGCTACTCAACTCAAGGACTATGCACCCTCTCTTTGGCACCTTCGGCTGGGTCATCCATCTCTCTATGTTTTGCAGAAAGTTTTAGGACTGTGTAACTTAAATTCAGACAATTTTTTGTATGAAATTTGTACTCCGTGTAAGATGAGTAAAAGTCATCACACGTCATTTCCAAATTCACAGTCCCATGCTAAATTTCCTTTTGATGTGATACATTCTGATGTGTGGGATCCCTCCCGATTAAATCTATTATTGGTGTGCGCTACTTTGTTCTTTTTGTTGACGATCATACTTAATTTACTTGGCTCTTCCCACTAAAATTGAAAAGTGACATTTACAACACTTTTGTCAATTTTAATCAATTTGTCCATACTCAGTTTGGTACTAAAATCAAAAGTGTCCAATCAGACGGAGGTGGTGAATTCCACTCCCTTACCCCTCTATTTAAATCTCTTGGCATCCAGCATCGAATTTCATGTCCATACACTCCAAATCAAAATGGTCGAGTGGAAAGAAAAAATTATCACGTTAAAACCAATCTTGTTTACTCTTTCACTACTCAGTTGTGATGACCCAAATGTGTACGTATGAGTATAACTGTGGAGCAAATTTCGGGTTGCGAAGCAAACCTCGGAATCTAAGACGGGTGTAGGCAAATCTTGGACTCGAGTATAGGTAAATCTCGGGTCGTAAAAAATGGGTCATCACAATCTCACATCGCTTGGAGAGATATATGGAAATGAAACATATATAAGAAAACCCTCCCAAGATAGTAAGACGCGTTTTGGAGCACAATTGATATTGAATCCCACAAGAACTCCGAAGTTAAGAATGCTCCAGTGAAAGCAGTACCATGTTGGGTGACCGACTGGTAAGTCCTCGCCAAAACAAATTTGTGAGGGCTATATGGGCGACCCAAAGCTGACAATATCTTACTGGAAAAATTGGTCATTATAAATGGTATTAGAGCATGTACCCAACTGGAAATATGGTCAATGAGGGCGTTGGGCCCCCAAGGGGAGTGATTGTGATAACCCGAATGTGTACATATGAGCACTACTGCAGGGCAAACTTCGGGTTACGAGGCAAACCTTGGGACTTAAGCCGAGTGTAGGCAAATCTCAGACTTGAGTATATGCAAATCTTGGGTCGTAAAAAAGGGATCGTCATAATCTCAAGTCGCTTAGGAGGTATATAGAAATGAAACATATGTAAGGAACCCTCCTTAGACAGTAAAACATGTTTTAGAGCACAATTGACATCAGATCTCATAAGAACTCCAAAGTTAAAAGTGTTCGTTTTGGCCGACCCAAAGCAGACAATATCTTACTGTAATGAAGGGATTCGTTACATCAGTACCTCAGCATTTCTGGCCTTGTGAATTTCTTACTGTTGCCCGTTTAATCAATTTCCTTCCCACTCCAGTCTTACACAACAAATCCCCCTTTGAATGCATGTTCAACAAAATTTCATATTACTTTTCTCTTCGTGTCTTTGGATGTCTCTGCTTTCTACTTCTTCGCTCATTCAATCAACACAAACTTCAACATCGTTCTCTCCCCTGTGTATTCTTAGGCTCTAGTCCGAACCATAAAAGTTTCTTCTATCTTGACCCTATCTCACACAAAATCTACATTTCTCGCCATGTTACCTTTATTGAGTCCCAATTCCCCTTTTCTTCCATCCCTAAGCCCCCTCCTCAATCTCATCCTTTTCAACTTCACATTCCCTACATACCCCACCACCACTGATACAAGTCATCCTGCTCCACCATCCTCGCTCTCTATCATACCTATATCTTCTCTCACTCATCTCAATCACCTAATTATCACCTCCCCTCCTACTCCTACTACTACCTGACTTCCCTCGCCTATATCACCTGAACCCACACTCATCCAAATATCAAATCCTACCACCCATAATACTCATCCTATGACAACTAGGGCAAAAGCTGGTGTTTTCAAGCCTAAAGCCCTCCTCCTTGAACTCGCCCTTAAATCCAAAAACGTTCAACCAATCTGCAAAATGTCCTCACTGACTCACCGCCATGAAGGAGGAAATTTTCGTCCTTAAACAAATCAACACTTGGACGTTAGTTCCTCTACCGCACGGTGCAAAGCTTATAGGCTGCAAGTGGGCGTTCAAAACTAAACTAAATTCTGACGGAACAGTTTATCAGTATAAGGCTCGCCTCGTCGCCAAAGGCTATGATCTGACTGAAGGTGTTGACTATGATGAGACGTTCAGCCCGGTGGTAAAACCCACGACAGTACGCATTGTGCTCTCCATAGTCATCTCCTCTCGCTGGAGTATAAGACAATTAGATATCAGCAATGCGTTCTTACATGGTGAGTTTACTGAAAAGGTGTACATGCAACAGCCCCCGGGGTTTACCGATTCATCTTCTCCGTTGGCTGTCTGTTTTCTACACATAACATTATATGGCCTCAAGCAATCTACGAGAGCATGGTATATCAAACTGTACACAACTTTAATTAATTGAGGCTTCTCAGCATCATGGTTCGACTCGTCCCTCTTCATTCGGCATACGCCCTCATCTATCATTATCATGTTGGTATATGTTGACGATATTATTGTGACAAGTGACTCTGCTAGCCTTTTAGACCAGCTCGTCATGTACTTACATTCTCAGTTTTAAGTCTGAGATCTCGGACCTTTATCATATTTTTTAGGCATTTTCATCAGTCAGACGTCTATTGGTATGCATATTTCCCAATCACGATATATTTCTGAGCTACTTCACAGGCAAATAGGGATTCTTGTAAACTCGTTTCAACCCCTATAGTGGCTGGGTTGGTGTTATCCATCCACTCTGGGAAACCGTTACTATTAAGAATTTGACATAATTCCCACTAATCAAAAGAATGGTATGTATAATACCAGTATAAGGACATAGAAGCAATTACACAAATAACTAAATAAAAGAACTGCTAATAATAAACAATTCTAAATATGCTATTATACGCCCCCTCAAGATGGTGTTCTTGAAGTAACATCAATCTTATTACAAATTTTTTACAATTTCGGACCAGAAAGTGGCTTGACTAGAGGATCGGCAAGTTGATTCTTGGCCAAAACATGAACAACCTGTAGAGTGGAAGACTTAACAAGTTCATGGACGAAATAATAATTGATCGTAATATGTTTCATTCGAGAGTAAAATACCTAATTGGCAGAGAGATATGTAGCATCAAGGTTATCTGAGTAAAGAGTCAATGCAGACGAGACTGGCGCACAAAGTTCAGACAATAGTGACCTCATCCATTGGAGCTTAGCGGCGGCGGAAGCAATAGTACGATACTCTGCTTCAATAGAAGAGCGAGCAGCTGTTCGTTGTTTAGTTGACCACCAAGAAACTAGATTTGCCCCCAAAAAGATGACGAAGGCACCAGTAAGGGTACTATCATTCAGGTTTTCTGCCCAATCGACATTCGAAAAACCATGTAAAACAATAGGAGTAGAGGCAGAAAGCCGGATACCTATAGTGCGAGTACCATTAAGATGTCGTATAAGTCATTTAAAAGACACCCAATGAAACTCAGACGGAGCATGCATAAATTGAGACAATTTATTAACGGCAAACGAGATATCCGGTCGTGTCATCCAAAGATGTTGCAGGCTACCAAGAACTTGACGATACATGGTGGAATTAGCGGAAGGAGCGCCATCATGAAGAACAAGTCTCAAGCTTGGAGATAAAGGAGTCGAAATCGATTTCTAATCAAGCATGTTGTGTTTGGCTAGGAGGTCTGAAACATACTTCCGTTGGCTCAATAAAATTCCACATGAAGATTAAATCACCTCAACTCCACAGAAAAATGACAACGAGCCTAAGTCTTTGGTCAAAAATTTCATGTCAAGGTGGCGAATAAACTTCTCGATCAAGGAATTATCATTGCCGGTAATAATTAAATCGTCAACGTACACCAAGAAGTAGAGAATAGTAGTACCGTAGGAGTAAACAAAAAGAGAAGAGTCTGATTTGGTTGGATGAAAACCCAAAGTGTGCAAAAAGAGACATAGTTCCTCATACCAAGCCTAGAGGGCTTGGTTGAGACCATGAAGGACTTTCGTCAAACAACAAATATGATCTGGAAAGATCTTATTGGGCATTCCCAGAAGTCGCTCCATGAATACCTCTTATGTAAGATGTCTATTTAAGAAGATATTATTAACGTCCGGTTGATGAATATTCCATGACTGTGTTATTGCAATACTTAAGACGGTGCGAACAGTTACTGGGTTAACAACCGGACTAAAAGTTTCATGAAAATCCACACCCAGGCGTTGCTGAAAATCACGCGTAACCAGTCGCGCCTCGTGCCGTTGGATTGACCCATCCGGATTCCGTTTCAGTCGAAAAACTCATTTGCACCCAACAATATTTAGCTTCTGATCGCGAGGAACTAACTCCCACGTATTGTTGCAAATTAACGCATCATACTCAAGTTGCATCGCACGAGTCCAGTCTTGATTATTTAATGCTTGCTTAACTGTAGTAAGCTCAATATCAGACGAAATAAGAGTAGTGAGACCATACTTCGGATTTGGCTTGAAAATGGCATTTTTAAAGCGTGTTTGCATATGGTGATCATTATCCAGATTACATGGCAGAGTCGAAGGCTGGTCGGGTAGAGCTGCCAATGGTGGAAAAGACCGTTCGGAAGGAGTTGACGAGGAGAGGGCATAATCCACCAAAGAAGTAGCTGAATCCAAGTGACTCTGCCCTTGCCAGGTCATGAAACTGGAGCAAAGGACAAACATCCTGAATTCGACAAATGTGAAGGAGCGGAGGATGAATTTGGTGGCGGAGGATGAGCCCCAAGAATACCAGCAGTGCTCAAGGATCGCAGCAGCGGTGCAGGAGAGTCCCACGAGTTCGTAGCTGTACCAGAGTCAAAAGTTGTGTCTACTAGAGCAGAGGTGGACAAATATGGGAAGGTGTGTTCAACAAATCGAAAATGGCGCGAAACAAAGATTTTGTGACTAGATAAGCCATAGTACAGAAAACGCTTTGAGTGAGAGAGTAATCAAGAAACACACACTGAGCAGACTTTGGAGACAGTTTGTAAGACTAGTATGGTCGTAGCCATGGATAACAAAGATACTTGAAAACACGGAATTTGGACGGATTTGGTTTAGATTAAAATAACGAAAAGACTAGATCAACCTCTGGCATACAGTTAATTAAATAAACCGTAGTTGCGTAAGCAAAAGGCCAAAAAAGACAAAGATAGATGAGCTTAATGAATAAGTGTTAAACCTGTATTGAAAATATGACGATGACGCCTCTCTGAATACCTATTCTGTTAAGGAGTATTGGGAGGCGTTGTCAGGTGGGTAATGTCATGCAGAGATAAAAAAACTTATAAGTGCCAAGTACTCTCCCCCATTATCAATGAACAAAGTTTTGATTTTGCTCTAGAAATAGGTTTCAACAAGAGCTTTAAAATTTTCAAATACCGAATGAACATCATACTTGCATTTAAGAGGATAAAGCCACACATACTTAGTGAAGTGATCAACAAATATAATATAATATTTATACTCATCAAAAGAGTAAAGCGAAAGAACTATATAAATTAGAAAAAAATAATTTCAAGAGTAGACAAAGATGTAGTACTTGATTGATAAAAAGGTAATTTGTGACTTTTGTTAATATGGCAGGAATTACAAGAAAACGACTCTAATTGTTCATAAAAAAAATGAATATTTAAAACTAATAAAAACTTGCAAAAAATACGAGATTTTGATGGATGACCTAAGCGACTATGCTACAAAGAAAGACTGGATGAAGAGGAGGAGACGGTGAGGACTGTTTTGGCAAGACTAAGGGGGACGGTGGACGACCAATAATAGACATCATGTTGACATTCTCCCCGAACCAATGTAGCCCCCCGTTTGAAGGTCCAGCACCTGAAAATGGGAGTCAAAAAACAATATAGTCATTGGATTAGTAGAACACAGAGTTGAGACCGAGATGAGGTTCATTGTCATGGCTGGAACAAATAGAACATTTGAAAAATGCAGGGGCCGGTTATGCATATCAAATGGAAAATGATCCAATATGAGATATTGACAGACCATTACCATTACCAATTACAACATTGTCATTGGCCACGTACGGTGATCGGAGGGACAAGTCAGCCAAGTCCGTTGTGACATGATGAGAGGCGCCTGAGTCAACGACCCATTCCTATGGATCATACGAAATCCCATGATGCATAGTCAAGTGTCTCGAATAAGATGGATAGGATTGCAGGCTTGATCCACGTGGCAGTGGTGATGGAAGAGAAGCCAGGGTTGGTTGCGAAAAATACTGGCATTGTGGAGCGGAGTGACCGGTGATGCAACCGAGTTGACACTTCCCTTGGGTACTGGTAGACTGGACAGCGTGGTGAGGACGAGGGGTCCATTGTTGCGATTGAGGCGGGCGAAACACCTTGTTGGTGTTGTTATTGTAGAGAGGCCGAGTATTCTTGTTGGTATGTTTGCTACCTTTCTTGGTGAATGACGACGCTGAAGAGGAAACGACAAGGGTAGTGGCTAGATCAGACGTGGATAGCATCGACAACTTCAACAATTTACGGTGGGCCTCCTCATTCCGAAGTTGCTCAAAAAGTTCTTCAAAAGAGACCGAGTCTTGGCGAACTTTGAGTGTCGTATCAATAAGGTCGTAGATTAGATTAAGATCTTTGATAATACGAAGAACGCGGTCCTCTCACTCAACCTTTTGTCCCATCAGTGCAAGAGCATCAACGTTTCGTTTGATATCTTGCATATACTCCATAATGGATTGGTCACCTTGCTCAAGTGCCATTAAATTGGTACGGTGTGTGGTGATTCTTCCTCGTGAGGGCTTAGCATAAACCGAAACCAGAGTTTGTCATGCTTCCATGAATGTGGTGGCTGTGGCAAGAACAAAAACAAGAGTTCCAACAATTGTATTTTAGAGCAATTGGTCTTGGCGAAACCAGAGAACATAATCGGCATTTGGAGTTGATTTTGTAGTGTTACGATTTGTGAGTTTCGGTGTCAGGCAGGGACGAGATTCATCAACAAAACCAAACAAATCATAACTATGGAGAAGAGAATTGAATTGAACACACCAAGGAGGATAATTGACGGTTGTAAGTTTGAGCGGTAATTGGGCGTTGACGTTGACGACCACCACAAGTTTGTTTGTGGCGTTGATGATCGTGGATAGAACTGGAGTTGGTGAGGAGTGAACCCTGGAGCTGGAATTAAAGTTCTCAATATTCATGATTTCGTCAAAGAGAGAGAGATAAAGACGTACGACGACGGTGTAGCAGAGAGAATGATGTAGCGACAATGCAGAGGAGAAGAGATTTGATGTCTAGGGTTAGGTTTAGGATTCTTTGCTATTAAGATAAAGCTCTGATATCATATTAGAAATTTGATATAATTTTCATTAATCAAAAGAATGGTATATATAATACCAACACAAGGATAAAGAAGTAATTACACAGATAACTAAATAAAAGAACCGCTAATAATAAACAATCCTAAATATGCTCTAATAGTTCCGTGATGGTTTTCTCTACCGTAGCATTGTTGGCGACCTCCAATACTGCTGCCTTACAAGACTTGATATTGCGTTTGCAGTCAACGAGGTCCTCAATTCATGCATGCACCTTCTGATGTCCACTGGCAAACCGTCAAGAGAATCACATGCTATCTTCACGGTACTCCTTCTCTCGGCATATCATTCACGCCCTTCTCATTGTGTGATTTGATATGTTAAATGGACGCCGACTGGGCTTCTTGCCCAGATGATCAAAAAAGTACCAGTGTCTTTCTAGGCACAAATCTTATATCTTGGTCTTCAACCAAATAGAGGATTGTCTCACGTTCCAGCATAGAATCAGAGTATCGTAATGTCGCTAATGGTACAGCCGAGATCCTCTGGCTCCAACAACTCTTAAAGGAGCTAGTTCTTTTCTACCATAGTACCTCTCATCCTCTTTGATAATTTGAGTGCATCTTATCTTGCAGCGAATCCGGCATTGTACTCAAAGTCTAAACATGTGGAAATTGACTTCCACTTCGTCCACGAAAAGGCACTACAAAAAAAGCTCTTGGTCAAGTTCACACCTTCAGCAAACTAACTTACCGATGTGCTTACCAAACCCTCTCTCACTGATTCCGTCTTTGATCTTGCTAGAGATGTTATTTTTATCGTAGTGTATTTAGATTATAATTATAGTCTTTTCAATTTCATCATTATTTTTTTTTTTTTGCGTCAGAAACCACTCTGGAAAATATACGAAAGTGTAATCATTTTCTAAGCGGTCATCTCTCTCCTTCTTCTTCCTCTTTTTAACTCAACTCCTCTGCTTCTACAAAACCAAAAACAGCAAACTCAACTATTCAATGCTCATCAACGTCAAAGCTCAACTGTAATGCTCAATTTCATTGCAGTCTCTGGTTTTACTTCATCATCCAAATCGGACGACGAAGCAGGTTGTCGGAGTGATGATAATCGGCGAAAAAGGAACTCCTCGACACACGTGCTGCTGCACATCAACCCTGACTCTCCAAGAAAAGAATATAATAACCTGCTCTTCTGTTAAGGTACACTAACTTGGTTTGACGTTCAAACCATAAAACTTGAGATTGAACGTGAATATTCATCATCATGGTTGTAATAATATTAATTTCAGAGCTGAAAGATTGGTTCTTTTTGATAATTCAAGCTTACTCCAACATTGGGCTGTCGACTGGCTACTGGGTTTGGACTGTTGATATTCATAAGTGGAATTGTTTGTGGTTAGAAGTGAACCCTGGTTCGTGGTCGGCTGGTTCTTGATCGGGATCGGGTGGACGTTTCAGATCAGCCCACGTCTCCCAGGACTCAACCCCTTTGTTTAAATCTACCTTCTTTTCTCTACCATTTGCCTCCATTTTTACTCTATCTGCCGACCCAGGAAAAGGAGAAGGAAATCTACCCCCAGAAGGAAGCTCTTCCGTCTCCGATTCCTCGTTAGTCCACCGCCGTCCTTCTCCCTTTTTCTCTGCTTCTAACGAACGGGGGTTTGAGACCGGACGTTTGAGATGGCGCCGAGCACGATACGCAAAGCGATCGGGGCTGTTAAGGATCAGACGAGTATTGGGATCGCTAAGGTCTCTAGCAACCTGGCTCCTGAACTGGAAGTAGCAATTGTGAAGGCGACGAGCCATGACGACGATTCTGCGAGCGAGAAGTACTTACGAGAAATACTGAGCCTCACCTCCTACTCTCGTGGATACGTTCAAGCTTGCGTTTCTTCCATATCGAAGCGTCTGGGAAAGACACGAGACTGGATTGTTGCTCTAAAGGCGCTCATGCTTGTGCACCGGCTGTTGAACGACGGGGACCCAGCCTTCCGTCAGGAGATGTTATACGCCACGAGGAGGGGTACGAGGCTTCTCAATTTGTCGGATTTTCGGGACGAGGCCCATTCGACATCATGGGATCATTCCGCTTTTGTCAGAACGTACGCCATGTATTTGGATCAACGCCTCGAAATGATGTTGTTCGATAGAAAAAGTGGAAGTGTTAGAGGCGCCGTCAGTGGGGAAGATAGACTGGAAGGCAGAGATAATTTCAGGTCTCCTCCGGAGAGGCCGTACGATTACGACTACGGTGAGTTCAGAGGCGATGTTCAGTATGGGAATAATGGAGGAATGAGGAGGGCGAGATGTTTTGGTGATATGGGCGAAACAGTGGGGAGAGAAGGACGTGTAGAGAAAGATAGAAGGGCGGTGACTCCATTGAGAGAAATGAAGCCGGAGAGAATTTTTGAGAAGATGGGTCATTTGCAGAGGCTGATGGACAGATTCCTTTCCTGTCACCCAACAGGTTTAGCGAAGAATTGCAGATTGATTTTGATTGCCTTGCACCCAGCGGTGAGGGAGAGCTTCCAGTTGTACGCCGAAATCTGCGAGGTTCTGGCCGTTCTGCTCGATAAATTTTTTGACATGGAGTACGCCGATTGTGTTAAAACCTTTGATGCGTACGCAAGTGCAGCAAAACAAATTGACGAGCTTGTTGGTTTCTATGTCTGGTGTAAAGACAAAGGAGTGGCAAGATTTTCCGAGTATCCGGAGGTGCAGAGAATAACCAGTAAGCTTTTGGAGACATTGGAGGAGTTTGTGAGGGACAGAGCAAACCGCCCCAGAAGTCCGGATGTGAGGGAGGAGTCCCATCCTGATGTTCGAGAAGAAGAGCCTGAGCCTGTACAGAACATGAACGAGATAAAGGCTCTGCCGGAGCCAGAGAACTACACTCCCCCTCCACCGGAGCCTGTCCCCGAACCCAAGCTTCAGATAGTGGAAGATTTGGTGAACTTAAGAGATGACACGGTTAGTGCAGATGATCAAGGCAATCGTTTAGCCTTGGCTTTATTTGCAGGCCTGCCAACCAACAACAAGAATGGATCTTGGGAAGCTTTCCCGGCAAATGGCCAGTCTGAAGTGACATCTGCATGGCAGACGCCGGCTGCGGAACCGGGCAATGCGGATTGGGAACTAGCTTTGGTCGAGACTGCGAGCACTTTAGCAAAACAGAAAGCAGCACTTGGCGGTGGGCTGGATCCGCTGTTATTGAACGGAATGTATGATCAGGGGATGATTAACCAGCATACTAGCACGGCCAAACTAACCGGCGGAAGTGCTAGTAGTGTAGCATTGTCAGGCCCCGGGAAAACAACCACTCCAGTTCTGGCTCTTCCAGCCCCAGATGGAACAGTTGACACCTACAATCAGGACCCTTTTGCTGCGTCATTAAGCATTCCACCTCCTTCTTACGTACAAATGGCTGACATGGAGAAGAAACAAACTTTTCTGGTGCAAGAACAGCATCTATGGCGGCAATACGCCAGAGATGGAATGCAAGGTCAATCTAGCTTGGCCAAACTTAGCAGTGGCACAAACTACTATACCTCCGGTCCTGTCCCGGTGATCCCTTATGGGATGCCTCCGGTCAACCGTATTGGATTGGCACATCCTACTTATTACTATGCTTCCTATTAATTCAGCTGCTTGTTCATAAATTACTCGTCATCCTTTCCATGTCTGTTGTTATTTCTTGGTTATATTGATTTATTTTTTCTACTTTCTGCAACTTGAGACACTTAGATTTTTACTTGTGCCCCATTTTGATGTAGAAGCAATGAAATTATGATCTATAGTTTGCTTCTGTGCAATGTGATGACTTATCTTGCGTAAAGTAGGAGCAAAGCTGAGCTGAACTGGAACTGCTAACCTAATCCAACAACTAACTCCGGGAGGATGAACTGTGAACCCAACTAGGCCTAGGCCGGAGCTAGCCAAAACCTTTCAATGCCACCATACAAGACAAGGTGGTATTTTGGCCCAGTCTTCTTGTCATTATCAAATAATGCCCTGTATTTTAAGCTTACCCAGCTGATAATTTATGGTTTGAAGGAGAAACCCTTCAATGGTGGTTGCCTTGTTTGGTAAAGACAAAGGCTAGAATCCTATCTGTAAAACTCCAAATGTGGTTTCAAAGTGGTGGATCCAGATTCAAACTAGGTTAGGTCATGGAGGAGACGTGGACGTTTAGCAGGCTGGCACCAGCAGATCCAACTGACCAGCAGATCCAGCAGATCCAACACATCACATACCTCTTATAACATAATCGTTTAGGTCCACATGATAAGAAGTTAATGTGGTCCGCCTCTCTCTTTCAGGTCTACATCATCTCCAACTCCCATTTTTGTTGTTTATATGCAATTATTATTGCTCAAGAGAGCCCAAAAATGAATTTTTGGGCTCAAACTGAACTGTACATTCTTCCCTAAATCCATATCTCGAGCAGCCGACTTCACACGAACGGGGGAAAATCGGCAATCTCTGTGAGTCGGATGTAAAAGTTCATCAACCTGGGACTAGATATGCTTCAGGGAGCTTGCGTAGAAGCATGTGAGATCTGGCATTCGCCCGTCTGAAGGAAGATATCTTGTCCAGCTCTTGCCAAGTGGGTCGTTATTTGTTTCCTTGGTGCAATCCAAATGATCCATCGAACCCCTGCTCCAGGATATGTGCTTTTGGGGATCAGAAAGTAGCCGCAGAAGCAAAGGGAGCTCTCAGTCAACCATATGGTTCTATTATGACATTGAGCTAAGGTTTGTTTGAAAATGTTGGATGAAAATGGCAGAGCCGCCAATGGGAACGCTTGCAGTCTCTCCAAGATTTCGACCCAGTCAGTTTTTCCTACTTTTCTTCTTCTTCGTCTTCCCTTTCCCCCTAATAATGTCACTTTTGACTTTGTGACCCCGAAATATGTTTTCTCGCATTGACTTCTCCTCTCAATGTTTGAGACCATCACACACGTTGGTATGAGGATTGGATCTTCACCTCTGTTTCTGTTCTTCTCTTCCACTTGTTTATATTTCCGTCTTTCATTTCACCGCTTCTGCTTATCCGATTATGTCGCCTAGTCCGTACAGACGGCGTCCATCTTCCTCGTAACAGGCGGAAGAGGAAGACTGATTTTTTTATGAATCTGGAGAAGCCGACTTCACCCGATTCTTTTTTAAAATTGAGTAAAGATTCATGCGGATCAGGATCCCCATGAAAATTCATGGTTTACTGTATTCGATAACCCTTGGGGCTTTGGCTACTCTTCTTCTTCCCCAACTCTGCTCTGCCAGTATTCTAAGGACAGGTAATATTTTACCGGGATTTCGAGGAGCTCAGATGACTTTCTTCGATCGCAATGGATTTTTTCTTTATTCCAACAGTTCAGAGTTCGCATTTGGGTTCCTCGCTAAACAAGATGCGACCATGTTTCTTCTCGCCGTCATCCACCGTAACAGCTCCAAAGCAGTCTGGTCTGCCAACAGGGACTCCCCAGTTTCGACGTCTGATGAATTCGTGTTCGACGAAAAGGGAAACGCTTTCCTCGAACGTGGCGGAAACGTTGTCTGGTCCACCGACACTGGTGATGAGGGAGTTTCTTCTCTGGGGTTGCAGGACACGGGAAATTTAGTTTTGATCGGAAACGACGGTGGAGTGATTTGGCAAAGTTTCAGCCATCCAACAGACACCCTTCTGTCAAACCAGGAATTTTCTGGGGGAATGAGGCTGACAAGCGACCGAGGAGCAAACAATTTAACTTATTTTCTGGAAATAAAGTCTGGGGATATGGTTTTATCTGTAAGTTTTCCGACTCCTCAGCCTTACTGGTCTATGAGAAAGGAGAGTCGTAAGACCGTCCCCGAAGAAGACGGGGTTGTTTCTTCAGCATCTCTCGTTGCAAATTCATGGCGAATATATAACAAAGACAAAGTCTTGCTCTGGCAATTCTTCTTCTCCACCACCAATTACACAGACTCTACTTCCATGGCGGTCTTAGAAAGTAATGGGATGATTAGTTTCCATTATCTTCCAAAAGGAGGGTCTATTATAGATTCAGCTACGAAAATACCTAAAGATCAATGCAGCCTACCTGTATTTTGTGGAGCTTACTTTGTTTGTTCTACGGACTCAAATTGTAAGTGTCTCTCTGTTCTCAACCCCCGATCAAATTGCCAAACTGGGATTGTTTCTCCTTGTGGTTCATCCAAGAGTAACATGCAGCTTGAGGATGCTGGAAATGGGCTCAATTACTTTGCTCTTGAGTTTCTTCAGCCCTTCTCTAAAACAGATTTGGATGGCTGCAAATCCTCTTGCATTTCTAACTGTTCCTGTCTAGCTTTGTTCTTCCAATCCAGTTCGGAAAGTTGTTTCTTGCTTGATAGAATCGGTAGCTTTCAGGGCTCCACCAGTGGGTCTGATTATGTTTCATACATCAAGGTCTTGGGTGAAGAAAAGAATAGTGGGGATGACAGAGGAGATGGAAATGGCAAGAAACACCATACTTTAGTTGTGGTGATTGCTATTTCCACGGTCTTCGCAGTTTCTTGTTTACTCGTTTTCAGTTACAGGTACATGAAGAAGAAGAAGAAGAAGTTATTGTCGGAGTCTCAGGATGGAAGCTCGGAAGACGATAAATTCTTCGAGGGCTTAACTGGAATGCCGATTCGATTCAGTTTCAAAGATCTTCAAGATGCGACCAACAATTTCTCTGTCAAGCTGGGGCAAGGAGGGTTCGGTTCAGTCTACGGGGGCGGCTTACCAGATGGGACTCGGCTGGCGGTGAAGAAGCTGGAAGGGATCGGACAAGGGAAGAAACAATTCCGAGCTGAAGTCAGCATCATCGGAAGCATCCATCACCTTCACTTGGTCAGGCTTAAGGGTTTCTGTGCAGAAGGAAGCCATCGTCTTCTTGCTTATGAATTCATGGCCAATGGGTCCTTGGACAAATGGATATTCAGGAAGAAGAAACAAGATTTCCTGCTAGATTGGGACAGAAGGTTCAATATAGCATTAGGAACAGCAAAAGGACTAGCTTACCTCCACCAAGACTGCGATGCCACCATAATTCACTGCGATATCAAACCAGAAAACGTCCTTCTCGATGAAAATTTTCTGGCCAAAGTTTCGGATTTCGGCCTGGCCAAGCTGATGACTCGAGAGCAAAGCCATGTGTTCACACAAATGAGAGGCACAAGAGGGTACCTCGCCCCGGAATGGATCATAAATTATGCAATATCAGAGAAAAGCGACATCTACAGCTACGGATTGGTGCTGCTCGAAATCATCGGCGGAAGAAAAAGCTACGATCCGACAGAACCTCCAGAGAAATCCCACTTGCCATCTTATGCTTTCAAGATGATGGAAGAAGGAAAATTACGAGACATTCTCGACCCGAACCTCGCAGCTGAGGAATGGGATGAGAGAGTTTCGACTGCAATAAAGGTGGCATTGTGGTGCATTCAGGAAGACATGGCCCAGAGGCCGGCCATGGCAAAAGTGATTCAAATGCTGGAAGGTGCTTGCATAGTTCCAGACCCTCCGACCACCTCTTCCTTGGGTTCTCGCTTGAATTCCAACTTTTTCAATCCAATAAGCGAGGAGGGAACTTCGTCTGGTCCGTCAGATTGTAACAGCGATGCTTATTTGTCTGCCGCCCGCCTTTCTGGTCCGAGATAGCAGCACACAGTTCGTGTACATTCATGTTTTGGTCTTCTTGTACATACATCAGAGAATTGAATTTTGTTCCTTTGGCTATCAACAATTTAGATTTCGCAATTAATTGCATTTTACCGGATGTTTATAATTATTTTGGTAATTTTAAACTTTTAACAATCTCTTGAAACAATAAAATATTTTATTAAATAAAAAATAATATTTAAATTACTGATAGCTTAAACGGATTATTAAAAAAATAATAATAATAATAATTTAAAAAAAAAAAAAGGCTTTTGATTTAAAATAGAGCCAAAATTGATGGGTCAGTTGAAAAAGTGAGCAGTGGGCCGTCGAAGACGCTGTCTGTTAGTGGAATACGACACGTCGTCACTGGTTCAGAAACCGTGATGGTTGAGGAAAACATCAGTTGAGTTAACCGCGAGTGAGTCCATCCCTTAAAAACCGGATAACCGCAAAACCCCACGTCCTGCCCCTTTATTTTCGATTCTACCCTCCCTCCATAAATACACAGTAGCGGAGCAGTACGACGCAATGAAACCGGCGACTCCCTCGGAAGTTGTGTTTGGAGGATATCTTTTTGAATGCTCCGGACCCGAACTCTCTGCCTTTCCCCTTCCCTTCTCTTTTCTGCAGATCAGTTTCAGTTTCTATTTCCTCTGCTCGTTGTGGCGTTTTCCGATCCGTGGAAACCATAGCCTCGGCGCTGCTGTCGTCGTCACCTTCTGTCCTTCTACTGCTCCATAAGTTTGTTGCGAGCAGATCCTTCATTGCATTTTTTGAATCGACTGATTTAATCGACTTAAGTTGTGCTTTAATGGAGTGCTGACTGTTGCACGTTTTAATTTCAAAGTAAGACTTGAGCTTTGAAGTTTTTTGATTTGTTTTTTTTTCTTGCTGCAAAAACTAGGGAAATGAAAGAGAAGTTGCATATGCTCCTTTCTTTGAACCTTATTACGATGGAAATGATTGATTGTTGTTCCGAATTATGTACTTTTGTTTTGCTTGCCATTTTCATACTTTGCAGCCAGTAGCGTCCTTCCTTTGTTAGACTTTCAGGATGTTAATTGTGATAGAATATCAACTTGGAACGCTTCCTGATATCTTCCTAAATTTTCTTGCCTACTGGCTTCATTATGAATTATCCGCGTTCTTCATTTCCTGCTTGAATCTAGTACGCGATGAATACGGTTATGCAATATGTTATACTTCATGGGCATTCTATATAAGTTGATTTATGGTTGTTTAAATTGTGACCTGAAGTCATGTTTCGGTGGAAGAGCACCTGATTTTGTGCGAAAAACATGGTCAAAATATTTTATGAGATTTTCATTTCTTCAAATTTAAGCAAGTGTCATCTTCCATCAAGCTTATTTGTTATAACGATTTTACAAGCGGACATATGCAAAGAATTTTGAAATATTTGCCGTGTAGTACTTGTTTCATTGATGTTCCTGTGGTCCTAATTTGTTATTAAACGTGCAATCATGCATCTCTGTTTCTCTACTCTTCAGTTGTGAGTGAGGGATGGAATCAGAAAATTGTGTTGGGGAAGATGAGCTCAAGGCAGCCCATGAAAACGGAGTTCATGTGTTACTTCCTACGGCAGCGGAGGAGTGTATTACTGTGGAAAGTGGGAATGCGACTGATGACAAGATGACAGAGATCGCAGTCCTATGTGAGAGATCTGAAAGTGACAGCAAGATGCGTTTTACGCCACTGATCAACTCACCAGCCGAAGAAGTCAAAGAGGTATCAAATGTTTCCGAGGAAAGAACTGTCTTTAGTAGTTGTACAGTAGAAGGCTTGTCTCATCCTATTTATTCCTGTACTTCATCTGTCTTAATCAAATTATACCCATGTAGTGTGGGGAAAAGGAAACTGCTGATCATTCACATCAAGATAAACAGCCAAAAAATAAAGGAGGGAGTGAAAATGAAAAGCCTCCAGGCTACAAAAACATGTCGTCAACTTTGGTGAAGCAGAATAGAGGATATAAAAAAGCAACGGACACAGATGTAAAACTCCCTACCAAGAGCAAATCATCCTACAATAGTCAAACTCAATTTCAAAAGGTACATGCTCGGGCTTAGCATTTCTGAATACTTTGGTAGCAGTTAGATTATACTTGGATAGCTGAGATCTCATTTTACTTGCTCTGTTTTCTTTAAGCAGTCTGGGAAGTCTGCTGGAGAAAGAATCACGTAAGTTCCATCCACTTTTATCTTTGCTGTTTTGTCAATTTATGTTTTGTTATTTGTCATTCTTTATTTTTTGCCAAGAGATGTTCTTACATATTTTTGTCTCTTGGTTTAAATGCTCTTTTTAGTGCTAAAGTTAAGTTAAATTTTTGTTATGTTGTCATGTATAGAGGTGATCGGTGAGGAAGGCAAGTTATTCATGCTACATTTGTTTTATAAAATACATATCAATTGTAAGATAAACTTGTCACTTTGGCCTGATTTATTCAACACAGAGAGAAGACAAACTTGAAGCCTTCCAAGAAAGGACCACAACGTGATGGAGAGGGAGACTCAGAACCTTCTCTGTATCCTTTAGTTTTTCAACAGTTTGACATATCAACTCTCTGAACGTGGAAAGGGTTATGATCAGTTTTTGGTCAAAAGTATAATTTTGACATTATTGTCAATCGATTATGAAGAAATTTTCCTTCATTTTTTTGTATAGAAGTCATACTGGAGGAGATGCCAAACCTCGCAAGGGTGGGACACTTCCAGAATATGGTTTTAGTTTCAGGTGCAATGAACGGGCAGAGAAAAGGAAAGAGGTTAGTTTTCTCTTGCATTTCATGTTTTTGACTTTTCCTGGAGCTTCTAGCTTGCTTAAATAATTTTCGTTTCTTATTGAGAAGTTCTACTCTAAACTGGAGGAAAAGATACAAGCCAAAGAGGAAGAAAAGAACAATTTGCAAGCTAAATCCAAGGTATTATGTATGTTTATTTGTACTATGCAATTCACTTTGTTTAACGTAGTACATGTGCATTTATGACAATATTTTAGTTTCTGTTACAGGAAACTCAAGAAGCTGAGATTAAAGTTCTTCGAAAGAGTTTAACATTTAAAGCAACTCCCATGCCAAGTTTTTATAAAGAGCCGCCACCTAAGGCAGAGCTGAAGAAGGTAAATCTTATTGAAAAAGTGTGTTAGCCTAGATGCAATACGGATCACTGTCAATCATCTACACCTGTTTTTCTCATTCCTTCCATCAACCAGTTTGTCATGTTGGTTCATTTTTAAATTCTTCCGGGTTTTGTTAAAATTTCTGTTCATCTCTACTTACTGTGGTTATATAGCTCTACCTTTGATAGGAACATTGCTTAACTTATAATTGAATCAATATGGCTCCTTAAAATACTTTAGAGGCATGGTGATTTTGTTGAATAAAAAGTTCTCTTTTCAACTTATTTGTTGGATATCTTGTCCTTGCAACAACGCATTCACAAATTACTGCTGTCTTCTAAATCATGTCACTTTTCATATTGAAGTGGTCTTTACACTTAGGATTCTGCATTTGTAAAAAGTTGTTATTGCTTGCACTTGACTTAAAGATAGGATTTAGAGTTCGTAAATTTAGCTAGTAGCGGTGTTTCTGTTGTGGCTTTTTATCGGACAGCATCTGAAAACTATGTAGTATTGGTTTTTTTAACAGATCCCCACAACAAGAGCAAAATCTCCAAATCTCGGTCGAAAGAAGAGTTCAACCATTGAAGACGGTGAAGGTCGTGACTATACAGGTGAAAAACCATTCCGGCAAAGTCTGGATGAGAAAGGGGCTCAACATAGCACTGCCAGAGGACATATTCCTATGCAGCCGGAGAAGCCATCAAGGAAATCTCTTCCACGACTGCCTTCTGAGAGAACCACTTTGTCCAACGGAAAGAAAGCCGGAAAACTGTCTGCATTTAAAGTAGCACGCGACAAAGAGACCACCACTTCATCGGAAACATCAAAGAAAGAACAACCAACTTTGTCCAAGGCAATGACTGAGCAGAAGACTTTCTTAGAAGAGACTAGTGAAGAAGCTGTCTCCCCCAAGCATGATCTAGAGGAGGCTTTGTCAGGTGAACCTATCAAAGCAGAGATCGAGAGCCGGGTCAGCGAACGAGCATTGGAGGACTAATGAACCAGGCTGCCTGAATCTATTTGACACACCGCAGCCGTCTTGGGATTTTGCTTACCACAATGCATGCAAGTTCTGTCTCTACCTGCTGTTAAAATTTACTAATTGCTCTTGCTCATGTGTACGGTTATGAGTGTTTGCAGGATTTCCAATGAAACGTTGTGGCAAATGACTTGACTTGATCATAATCAATTCGAAGAAGAGCAAGGTTAGTCTTTGAGATTCCCTTCAATGCAGTTGTTGCTCCTGTTATGAATATTGTGTCTTCTTTCTTGTTCTCTGGTCCAGTTTGTGGTCAAATTCAGCCGACAAAACGGGTCTTTAGCCACGTAAACTAAAGACTTATCAAACGAATGTACATGTTTAAATGGGATCTTCTGATGCAATAATGACAAAATGGCTTAAGAAGTGAAATAGAAGGATGACAAAGAGAGAGAGAGATCTTACGCATTTGAGAATCTTAATCGTACAAACTATCCTGCTTCCAGATGTCAACAACAAAATCGACCATTTCCTGTTAATTCAAACCCACATTAGAAAAGAAAAACGAGGGATAGGATTGTTCGTCGCAAGTAAATTCTCGTAAGTTGCATTTCAACTGCAAAGCAACTCTGAAAAAAACACGATTGTTCATCGCAACAATTGAAGGACTTGGAATCTGTGACACTTTTTCGAGCTATACATCAGATTTATCAGATAGGAGGGGAAAGGACAAGTGGGGGGCAATTTTTCTCTCTGGAAAGCAATTGAGGAACGTTCACTTTGTCCTAGAGCACAAAAAGACTTGTCTAGAAACACACAGAATCTCTCAAATGGAAAAGAAAACAGATGTATCTACATTTATTGGTACAATAAGAAGTTAATCGAATCGAACCAGTAGAGAATTAATCGAATCAGTAGAGAATTGATCGACCGAGAAAAAACAAAAGAAGCAAACCCAAGCCAGAGGAGGGCTGCACATATTCAATTCTTCACAACTAAGAGACTTTGAGAACTAACAATAGAAAATACTCAAAAATGTTACTTGCCATGATTTATAAATTCAGAAGCACATTTAGAATTTCCGACATTGCCATGAAAATCGTGGGTTTGATCGGATGCACTGATAGAGGAATTGCTTCTTTGAGAATGAACTGCATTAACATTAATATCACCAGCACTTTCTTCCCCTCTTGACCTTGGTCGCTTTTTTCCTTCATAATAACTGTTGGAGATGTCTTACAGCAGCCTAGACAGCCTCTGATCTGTTAAAAAACTATAAATGTTTAGGCCCAAATGAGCTAGATAGCATCAATCATCTAATAATGTGCAAAATAATCTCAAGACACTAAAAACAGAGGAAGCCATCACAGCCCCAGTCACAGAAGAACTTAATTTTTGGCATACAATCGTCAAACAAATAAGAAAAAATGCCAATGAGTTTTAGGGTGGCCAAAAAATAATTTACGTCAAATTTGTCTGCATCACAAAATCAGAAATTCACATACCAGAGTTTGTGATCAACTGCATGAAGCCCTTACCCTAAAAAGTTTACTGGCTGAGTTTTCAACTTCTCTTTCATCAAAAGTGCTAATGCAAGCGAAACAAGCAGTGGAAAATTGCAAAAATGAAGAACACGGTTTCTACCCAGAGCACCTCTCCAGATGGGCAAACAGACAACATGCAGAATTCATGGCACTTGCATAAGAATTATGCGGAAAGAAACCAGAAACCTAGCTAAAATATTGCCAAGTTCCTAAAGCTTCAAGCAAAAATGAGCTATGGCGAAGACCAGCAAGTCTATAAATCACTCACCATCAACATTGCTTACAGGAAAAGCAAACATAAGATTCCGACAAAGATAAGGGAATCTTAAAATGCGTAAGACATCCTAATACCCTTCATTCGTAGGGCGCTCTCAGTTTTTTCTGGGGAAAAAATTGGCAGAGACTAATCGATTATGCACAGATTGAAACAGGTTTGACCGATCTTCAGCTTCCCTTTCGCACTTACAATTTGTCGGGGCGACCAAAACAGAAACTTTGGTCGCAACTCACCCCATGCAGAGAGTCCGATGGAATCAAAAGATTAGGCGACGCCATCTCAATAGCAGTTTCTGCTTTCTCCCTCAAACCAGGCCAATGGAAATGGGTCGTGTGTTGTGTGTGTTTGGTTCTTGACGTTGACATCCAATAAAAGATTACGATGCGTTGGACCATACACACGAGAGTCCAGATTGGCTGATTCGACGTCTCCAACATCAAATTATGAAATCTGGCATCATTACAACTTGACTAAGTTCCCATTAAGCTTTTCTTAGTTTACAACCATATATGTCTGATCAACAAACGAGAAATAACGATCATTGTCGATGGTCAAGTGGTCAAGATGGGAGGAAGATAGGGTGACATTGTACCAAGAACAGGAGCCTTAGTGTCGGGAAAAAATTCAACCCCTGGCAAAGTGGAAAGAGACCCATCATTGCCTACTTCAATGGGGAATCGAAGGAGGTGACATGGGAGATTCTTCGCAGACGTGTTGCTCGAGTAAACCTCCCAACTCTCTTGAGCAAGGGCGTTCACTAAATTAACACAGCTAAGGCTTTCCGGGTGTTGAATCGAGCTGTGGGTTAGTCCCAGATGCTCCATCCACAGCGACATTCTGAACTTGAATATCTGACCTCTTGCTCCCTGCTTGCTCCCCAAGTGATGCGGCTGAAACGCCCCCATGCATATCTCCGAGTCTCGTCCTCCTTCCATCGATCTTTCGTTGATGTTGGCTGATCCGATTATTATGTACTCGTCGTCAACTGCAAAAAGGTAAAAAAAAAAAAAAAAAAGCATGGTTATAATCATACAGATTGAGAGGCCTTCATGAATATTTGGAGAATTTGAAGTCATTTTTTTTACCTATCATCATTTTTGCATGGACGTAAATCATGAATCGTCTAGCCTCTTGAGCTCTAATGTAGTCGGAGTCGGGCTCAGGCTTTTCGGTTGGGACATATTCTCCCGGGTTTATTAATTCCCTATTTCCAAGACAGAAGAATGTCAAGAATTCTCTTGGGTTTGAATCCAAACCTTTCCTTCTAAGAGCTTCGCTGATGTCGGCATACATCATCTCCATCGTTCTCCTTTGCCAATCTAACATTGCTTGGACAGGGCCGCTCTCTGGGATGCCTTCAGGCCACATCGGGATCACAACATAGACAGCAAATCTCTCTCCTGCTTCAATTTTACTGACAACTTTGAGGGAAAGCTCCTTTGGTATAAGATGCAGAGCTCCTATGTCTTCAACCTTGATATCACTGGATTTCCATCCAAATGAGCTTCCGAGAAAATATTGGTTTTCTATGTAGACAAAGTTTTTGGCTCGACGAATAGCATTGATATAAGCATCTTGAATGCTTCGGTCAATGATGTTGTCTTTTCCACTCACAAGGCCAACTGAAGCTGCTTCTTCCGGATTTTCAGGGAAGCCAAATGCTGCACCACCATCAATGGATCGAAATATCTGAACATTCCACACTTCAGGATCATCAGCCAATAAAATGGGCGATGGACGAACTATAATTTCATCAAGTTTCCATAATGGAATCAATAACTTATTTCCAATTTGCTTCAGCCACCGTTGCTCAAAATTGTAAAGAACATCCCAAGCCACAGACCCTTCCAGGCGGCAATGGATGTCGTGCCAGGGCTCCCTAGGACCACCTTTCTGAATTGAGGAGCCTGAAAAGTTGGGTTGATGAAAATCATCCCGGTGGGTGGAGCTTAAGGTTGAAAATAAATGATGCTCTTGCGAATCGTATCTACCGTCACACAGATCAATTCCCCCGACAAAGCTCACAATTCTCCTTTTTCCAAATTCTTCACCGGATACCTCTGCATCGACCACAACTGTTTTCTGATGATGAGTGAACATTGTAGCAATTGCAAATCCCTGAACTATGCTCAAACCATCATCAGGATTTCGAGGGCATAGAAAACAGTGGACTTTTGTGTTTCGAAAGAACTCTTCAGTTTCTTGATCATGTGTCTCCATTTTACCGACTTTTTTAAACTCAGGAATGGAGGTTCTATCATCCCAAACAAGCATCAAGACAGTCACGCCTTCATTGGCCTTCTTTATCAGCAGCTCCCCAAGAGTCATATCACCTCCTGGTTTTGGTCTTCTTGGATCTCTTACCAATGTGATTTTAGTGTACACAGACCATCCAGTTATGTAAATCAAGTGTTTTGCGTTCATTAGCGCATCGAAGATGTCCTCCCAGCACCTACGAAGCTCCGGATAGTGTCCGCCAGACCTTCCGAGGTGATCGATGAAATCATCAGAGACATGTGCATCTTGGTAAAGAGAAACTCTGCAGCCAGATCTTTGATTGAAGAAAGAGTAAGGAACTCCCCCAAATAGGGGTGTTTTTATTCCCTGAGACCAATTACTGTCTTCTTTTATGTCAAAAAATTGAAGCTTCACATGAATTTTAGATCCACCATGAATTGGATTTTGCTCTTCGTCCAAAATCTCTACCCATCTGTCTACTACATATCCTTTTATAATATCCTCTACAGGTACATAAGCTCTACCAATCAGTGTTGCTCCGATTGGATCATCCTCCTTTACTGTAAATATAACATACGAGATGTAATGCACACAGTATATGTGGAACGACTCGTTCCATCGAGGGCTTGAAGGTTGATTTTTGATCACTCTGGTGCGGCCGACTCTTGTTTTGTCTAAATCTACTGTTGCATATATTTTTGATCCAAAAAGCTGGATATTTTATACATTGGTTAGAGAGTGATTGAAATTTCAGAATGTTCTATGGAAAAAAACCCGTCTAACCTCTGGTCGACAGAGCACGAATCTCTTAAATTGGTGCAGGAACTTTTTCCCAGACTATTTGTGCACCCATGGAATCAAAATTCAAGTGAGAAACAAAAGATACCAAAACAGAAAAGCATCATAATATCATCCACTGAAGAATAATTGAAACATTAAGTAGTTTTGAAACAGAAATCACATCTTTCTCGCCAAAATAACGCAAAATACTTTTGAAAAATGTGACTTAGATCTTACACAGGTCAAGGCCTAATGAAAAACTAAAGAAATAGCCAAAAAGCAATCAAAAATTTAAATGATGCATTTCAAACCTGACATTGTTTACCATAAGCCAACAAGACTTACCCTTTTGTCCTGAAATTGAAAAAACTAACATTAGGATTATTGCAAATGATATGGCTAGCATACATTTCCAGAGCGAGACAAGTCAACAATTCAAGTTTGAAGCTTTTCCTCGTGAGATTGTTATTCTTTGTTTCTTATAATATCCTAGTTCAAACAACAATTACAAAATTTATATTAATCTATAGTTTAGAAATACAGAGAACCCCCATCCCTGACCATGTTAAGAATAGGAAGTAAAATCATCCAAAAGCAAAGACGCCCAGGAAATCAATCAAAATTTAATGTTTACTAGATTGGGCGAAAGCTGGACATTGCATCTTTTTAGATGGCAGTATGATGCTGAATTCAACCAGATGCTCAGCATCCAGTAGGCAACTTTACAAATGCATAACCAAAAAAGAAAAAGATATGAACTACAGACCTTTCCACAGAAAATAGGCCATCCAGTATTTAGTCTATCCACTCCATTTATTGTAGCCAAAAGAGTCCCATGCAACAAATGGGGCATTTTCTTTGTCCAGGATATGGCTAAAAAAAAGAGAAAAGTTTCTAAAAAATTAAGTGGAAGTTGAGAAATTTGAGGGTGGTGCAGTTTGGCACAAAGTCGATTCATATATTTACATTATAGGAAGAGAATCTGATGAAGCTTTTGATGAAAGAAAGAGATAAATCTTCAAGTAGCTCAAGATAGAATCTAACCTTCCGGAAACATGTTTGGCTCCAAAGGTAATGTTTGATTGATTCTTAATCTTTCAAACCTCAATAAACGCACCGCAGTGGCAGAGGAGATCAACAAATATTCATCACATGTTGTTAATACACAGCATAAATGCAAATTTCATTAGCTTATCATTTTGGGATGACACAAAAACAAAAAACTAAATATTATTCTTGGTTAGGACAATCTCTTAGGCACATACTCTACATCAACTTTCACTTTTCCATTTCAAGTTGATTAACGGCATTAAATTACTTCACGGACCATGGATGCAGACAATATCATCAAGGCAAAATAACATACCATTGTGAATTCCATAGTAAAAATGATAGATCCAGAACTAATATTCTCAACAAAAGAAAAAAAAAAACATGCCATTGGGATTCTGTTACTCTCAGCTGATAAGAGGACAATATAGATCACAATGACATGGTAGATTACTTTCTACAATGGCAGAGTGGACTTGTGGCCAAAATGTAAGGCATAACCACTAAGAGAAGCTTGAAGCAGCTTCATTTCCCCATCACATTCGTTCAGCAAGAAAGCACGCTAAAGAGTTGATAGGCTTGGTCAAGTCAATATTCTCCCTTCCTTGACGTTTGATCTTGATCCTGGCAAGATAGTCAGCAGCAATCCAAGGAAAGCTTAACATCACCTCATTTCCTGGAGCATCAGACCCCTGCAAATCCATTGACTTTCTCAACCATTCAGGGTTGTAGGTGACTTGATACCAAGCTGAGGCTTTCCTCTCATACAACTCATTTTTTTCTGCATCATTAGTAAGCAGTTCAAAATCTGAGGTCATCTCCTCAAAAAACTGCCTGAACTCTTTTTTCAAAGTGCTGTAAGAATGCTTAAGCTTCTCCTTAATCTCCCCTTGTTTTCGGCTATTGGACTTTGGCATGGACCAAATGGATCCTGTCACAACCTCCTCTTCCCTTTTCACTTTATATTGACCAAGTAGTCCTCGCAGCTGCCCATCATAAGAGCACTTTCTATTCCATGCCTCGGTCAAAAAATCTTCAGACCCCGGAACTACAAGTTCTGCATCATAAGAAATGTCATTGAGAGTGACAACCTGCTCAGAGGATTTTTCCACATTGTCTTCATAAGCATCCTTAATGTTGCGATAAAGTCTCCCTAGAATTTTGTTTGACTTATAGGATTGATATTCCTCTTTTCCCATAAAATCAGGATACAGTTTTGGTTTTAACTTAGAAGGCATGGAAACAATCTTCCCTGTCTTGGGAAAATCAACTGCCGTGGCAGCTAATTGTGCTAGTAAGATGCAGTTTTCATCCAAGGCCCCATAGTCACTGCGTTCAGCATGAACCACATGGGCATTACAGATTGCTCCCAGGTTCTCGTGGACCATATTGTTTACAAAAAAATCAATAATGTCCTGCAGAATAAATAAAAGATTATAACGTGCAGTAGACGAAGTATTGAAAGCTATATTAACTGAATTCACACTATCAATAGCAGGTTCAGAAAATTGTACATGGGTTATATATCTAAAAGAAAGATATGGTAAAGATAGTTCAAAATGAGAAATTAGTAAGACACGTTAGTATTATTTTCCAGAAATCAATCGATTGTAGCAGGAACTACACAAATCCTCCAGTTTTACTGTTTTTGGTGAGTCAAACTAGTCCTATTTATATGATATCCTTTCATTAAACTGATAATGAATTATGAAGATCTAACACAAGTACAGTCATCTAAGCTCTTATGAGAATGACTATGATGATAAATGTGGAAATAGATCTAAAACAAGGATATATGATATTTAGGAATGACTATTTTAAGTTATTACTTACAATTATCTTTCCATGCAGGCATTCAACATTTATATCAATTAGTTTCTTATTTGTAAGACATTTTTATAATTTACAGATTTCTTAATTCTTGCAATTGGACCCCTAAAAATAAACCCTTCGGACAGGTATTAGACATACTTTAAATATTTATCATCCCCCCCTATTTTGTATATTTCTCCCCATCTTGTCTATTTCTCACTAATTTTTCTATTTTTATCTATCCCTCTGCTCTGTTTAGCCTCAATAATCTCTCTATTTTTCTACAAAATCAAATCACACTTTGTCTCGGATCAGTTTCTGAATTAAACATGAATCTATTTCAATAAAACAAAAAATTGTAAGAATCTGACGCAGCAACTGCAGATGATTCTCAAACCTTACAGATATCAGTATTAGCAGTGTGTTTACTAACCAGCGAATGTAATACGAGAATTTCCCAACCGCCTGGGGTGTGCAGTAAACTAACATGAGAGAAAGATGATCAATTAGATAAAGTAACAAAAAAAAAGAAGATAAAGCACCTTATGCAGGACCTGGCGAGGTAGAGTTTTGACTTCTGCAGAAGTGTATTGCATAGCATTCCAACTTTTCTTACTAGGGGGAATAAGATGTTCATCCCACGTGACAAAATAGAGATCTCCATCCAGGTCACTTCCAGAAGCTTCATTTGTGTGAGGCCTCTCACCTTTTTGCGGAAAAACAAGACAATCATATAGATGCTGCAACCCAGGGACATTAACTGCTTTCAGAATCCTCACATCGCCAGGGTGAAGGCAAGGGTTCTTTGCTATCACGACGTATCCTTCAACAACAAGAAGATTCTTTTTAGTCTCAGTAAAGCGAGAACCATGCTTTGAGAAACAGTTTTCCAATGATGGTACAGATAATTGTATGAAACATTGGCCTTGCTCAAGCACAGCAATTTCATCTAAGCAGCCCATCAACCATCTCCCTGAGGGAACAAAGATTCTAGTTTTTTCCCTGAGGCCCCAAAGTTGTCCGGCTCTTATACAAGTTAACATACCTCGTAGATGAGGTTCTGCTTCAGGCTTGAAACCAGCACTCAACATTATCGCTGCAGCATTTCCTTGCTCAGCACAGGATGCCGTGAGAACATCAAATGCCACATCTGTGTCGGTGAGGATTTGGTTGAGCTTAGAAACCATTGTTTCCTGCATAATCCAGAATATTTCATCCGGGACACCCAAAGTTGAAAGTAGAGTTATAATCTGTCTGTTTAGAAAGCCAGGCTGAAATCTAGTCCAAGAACAGATTTCAAGTGTTGTGTGGTTAGACTGAAATTTGTTCATACTAGGCCTTAAAGAAAGTCGAATCCCATCACCCTTGGATGGCCAGCAGGCAACAACACCTTTAAATCCTGCATATCTAATTTGATATGCACAAGGCCTGCTCAAATCCAACTTCAATTTCTCAGCTACTTCCATTGCCAGATCAGGAGTGATCTTGCCAATCCCATCAGAGAAAACATATTCGTTCCTCTTAATATCTGGAAGTTCATCATCCACCTCTGTCGATGGAACTTCAACAGTCGCATATGTAGATGAGAAGCATTGGCCCATCCTAGCAGCACACTTCGCAATGTTTTTGTCTGTAAATTTCCCCATCCAATTTTTTATTTTGAGGACGCTAATGTCCCTGTCCTCAGCAAAGAACCAGGCAGAACGATCCCTTAATTGATTAGATGAATATGCCAGAAAGGAGTACTTCCTACCACATAAGTAAAAACCGTCAGTACAAATGGTCTTCACCCTGTTGAAGATCTTGGTTTTTTGGGGAACAGAGTTAGAAGTGATCTGCTTCACAATAGGAGCAACATAATAGGTAAGGACGTGTGGGTTAATTGTTTGCATTCCTTCATCCATAAAGGTAACCCTTAGAAATCGATCTGCAATTTCTTTGAATTGTCTGATGACCCTATTGGAGAGCTCAACTTCAGGGGGGATGCAATATGCTTTTGTTGGTGTAATTACCAGTCTCCTGATTTCAACTATATCATCAAGCTGCTTAGAGATCTTGAAAAACTTGGGATTCTTGAGCAACCATTCCTGTACAAGTTTTAGCCTCTTATAAGCATCAAATATAGGGCGTCTATAATTACATATGTGCTTCAGAGCAGCCACGCTGACCTCCTTTGATTGGGTTTTGAGCAGGTCAAAAAAACTTTCTGACAACTGGTGCTGATTGAAAATTCCCTTGTGTATAACAGCATTAACCAAAAACAGAATCTCAAAGGGTATTTCTTCCTTGTAATGCATAGAGTAAAAAGGCTCCGACATACAGATCCCAAAATTAGGTTCATCCTGTATCTTAAGCGGCAAATTGAAGTTGACCTCTGCTACTCTTCGCTCTCGGAAATAAGTCATCACCTTCTCCAACTTTGCACCATAGCGGGGTGGGATAGAGACTTTGTATGTATTACACCGACCAATTGCCCCACTGGTTGTGAAGTCAGTGGTTCGGATCCACGGATCATCATCATCCAATAAATCAAATGGAACTGTTTTGACAATATCATCATCAGCAGTTCTATACCAGATCCATGGAGATGAAGCAAGTTGTAAAAGAATTACATAACCCGCCGTATCTCTATACCTTTTGATTTCATTAATGTCTCTAACCAAGAACTCCACCTTGTAATCACATTTTATTACAGCATGCTTGTTGATTCCTTTAAAAGAGAAAGCAGTATCCCTGGTGAAACAAATTTTGCAGGTTCCGTCAAGACGATCCACCACAAAATCGACCCCAGAGGTAGGTCCTCTCCAAGCTACTAAATATAGATCTTGACTGAATAAGGTCCCGATGTTGACAAAAACATTAGATAACTTAAAAGGAATTGTTGTCCGCCGCCTCTGATTCAAGCGAAATGGATTCTCAGGTCCCGCAGTGACCTTCAATGGTTCATTGCTCAAAAATAGCTCACACCGTCCAGCAGCATCCAGGGCCCCAGTAACAGATTCAGGAGAGACAAAATGGACAAATGCATGAGGCTGCACCTTTTTATAGTCATCAGTTGTTTTAATGCCTGAAAGGTTGTCAATCTCAAAATCTGGGTAGGACTCTGGCGGGGTCCAAGAAGTTTTTAGTCTACACCTGTAAACAGACCCAACTTCCTCTTCCAAGTACTTCGTAAGATCTTTACTGGTCACATGATTGTCAAATCCACCAATACTAACTTGTGTTACAACAGTAGTTTCGCTTCCTACAGATCCCATTACGTCCAAAATTAAATTATATCATATATATCTCCCCTGCTGCAGCACCCAAAAAATCAATTGAGGTTAACACTCCACAAGAAAATGAGAAAATGCTTACTTCCAAAATATCAAATCAAAAGCGTAATCTATTCCAGGAAGAGATGAGAAGAATCAAGATATTATACCTTAGAGTGTCCAAAATCAAATTATATCATATATATCTCCCCTGCTGCAGCACCCAGAAAATCAATTGAGGTTAACATTACACAAGACAATGAGAAAATGCTTAACTCCAAAATATCAAATCAAAAGCATAGTCTATTCCAGAAAGAGATGAGAAGAATCAAGATATTATACCTTAGTGTGTGTCCAAAATTAAATTATATCAAATATATCCCCTGCTGCAACACTCAGAAAATCAATTGAGGTTAACTCTCCGCAAGAAAATGAGAAAATGCTTAACTCCAAAATATCAAATCAAAAGCGTAATCTATTCCAGGAAGAGATTAGAAGAATCAAGATATTATACCTTAGTGTGTGTGTGTGCGCCCGTGCGTATAAAGCTGAGTAGCTTTCCCTTGTTTCAAGTGTATGCATGAGTTTTGTTGAAGCCACATGTATATACACATCACGCACTGACTGATCCATGCAAAATTCAACAAAGCCATTGACAAGATTATCAATACCATTTTCTGGTTGGATTTGATTATGTTTCGCACTATCAGTACCTCATCTACTGATAAGGAAACCAATCATAATCTGCAATGTAATAGACTAGAAAAGTCTCGTACTTCGATGATTTAACCATAAAAAAAAACATGAAATAAACGTTATAATAATATCAACTTCTCACTTCTTCTTGAGTAAAATTTCTAAGACCAAAGTCCAGTGTACAAGTTCATAAAAACCGGTGAAACTCAAAAAAGAAAATAATCATATTTCAATGACCCTTGCTGATGGAAAAGGATAAGGAGGGTTTTAGTTCATGAACATATCGATAACTCAACTTCAACCACTCACAGCAAATTAGCGACTCTTCCTCAAACTTTAATATTTGAACTCGGAAAATCATTACATGTTTAGCATTTACAGTTCTTGAAGTTTTGCAAAATAAAGATAACAATAAAGAAAAGTTCCCGTTACTCGATCATGCATCGATAAAAAGAAAAAGAGAAAAAAACAATAACAAAAACATTTAGATGGAGCATGCGGATGAGTAATGGAGGGACAAAATCCAAAACAACAGCGCCACAACCAGCATAGGAGATTAAAAATTTGAAAGCAAAGAAAAAAAAAATGCGGCGAAAAAGCAGATTGCATCAATCCAGAAGCAAAGATTGTACCGAGTGGAAACGGATCAAGCAAGCACGGGACCATAATCGTCAACCGATGGAAGAAGAGAAATGCAGTAGTCTTCGGATACTTAATCACGGAGGGAGAGAAACAGCTATAAATAGGAAAGCGATCATCAGTAGCTTCTCCAGTAAGTCTAGCGAAAATCATCAGTAGCTTCCCCAGTAAGTGTAGCGAAGTGATTGGCTGATGGTTGGTAGGGTGAGGAAGAGATTCCTCTCTCCTTTCTACTCTCCCTCGCTATTCTACGGTCTCGCCATTGTGTACTGGTAGACCGATGGTACCCCAGCTATATATATAGAAAAAAAAAACTCAAAATTAATGTCAAAATAAACTTTTAAATTATTTTTATTAACAAAATAAACCTTAAACTATCGTTCGTTAACAAAATAAAATTTCAACTATAATTATAAAAAACACATCGGGTCAACTATAAAACGGATGACCGTGACCACACGTACTCCAAGAAATCTAAAAATTATGGTAAAAATTTCTAAATTCATAAATTAAAGCAAAATTTCACCAAAAACTAACAATATACGCCATCGAAAAGTGTTACAGTTGCACGGAAACTAACCCTATAAGATAGAAAATCAACTTAGAATGACTGACGAACGTTGATTGAACGAACAACATAAAAAGAAAATGACACTTGCATTTTCAATCGAAGTGTGAACGCCCAAACTTAAAATGCAGACACTGCAATTATAAAAAAAACATAGCAGTTTCGTGTAGGCGTTAATGTTGGCAACCACACTTTCATTACAAATAAAGTTTTCTAGATCGGGTGTTCATGGGTTGCAAGCACATATTTTGCGAGCGACCGTACGTGTTTTTAAGAAATTATAGTCAAAGAACTGTTATGTTAACATACGATAGTTTAAAGTTTATTTTATTAAATAACTTAATTTAATATTTATTTTGTAACTCACTTAATTTTTTAATATTTTTACCTTATTTTATTAATATCACTAATCTTATATATTATTAGCGTACTCTCCCTCAAACGTTAATAATGTAATAAATAATTAATTGATTACGAAAAAGTAGAGGGGTAATACCGTAAATACAAAATATTAGACGGGTATTTGAGGAAAACTCCCGACGCGGCTAAGGCCTCTCTCACTACATATATCCCACAAGAGGATAGGCTTTCTGTAGAGATAGTTCGTCGGCGTCGAGGTTTCTGCCGTTTCCACTTTCCAAGGAGAGTCTCTTTGCAGACCCCGCGAAACCTTCTAACCTTAAACTTAGCCCTAAGTCTACTTCTCTCAGGCGTCACTGAGGTACTTTCTATTTGATGCTGCTGAATCTCTTATTTTGTCGAATCGTTTTGATTTTTTTAGGGTTTACTCTTTCGTCTTGCTATGTCAATTCACTTTTTAGAGTTGTTTGCCCTCGATGCGCAGAACATGGGAGAAACGAGGGACGCTGAATATGAGGACGAGCTCGTCGACTATGAAGATGAGGAGTATAAGGCATCCGACGCCGTTGGAGCCAAAGTCAATGGCGAGGCAGCGAAGAAGTGAGTGATCTCCTCCTTTCAATTGCAAATTCTACTGCTTTACTATTTGCTTATGATTATTTAGTGGTGGTTATAGCTTTTTTTTTCGTCTTTTCAAAAAAAACAGTGTACAAGTTTAAAGATTTAAAGTGGATTTCTTTTCTGTCTATTTGTTTTTTAACCCACTGAACTTGAGTTATCTTTAGAAGAGAACTTAATCAGTTTTAGGTATTAACTTTTTCACGGGATAACCAAATTGATCTTAATGCTTAGAGCGTTCAAAGCACAACAGAGCCATGATTTAATCGATTTGTGTTTTATTCGATTACATTTTAACTTGTAATTTCAGATTCATCATTTGCAATTGTGTTGTCACCCAGGGGTTATGTCGGCATTCATAGCTCAGGATTCAGAGACTTTCTTTTGAAGCCAGAGCTTCTCCGGGCTATTGTGGACTCAG
Source organism: Begonia peltatifolia (assembly GCA_022433055.1). Lineage (NCBI taxonomy): Eukaryota > Viridiplantae > Streptophyta > Magnoliopsida > Cucurbitales > Begoniaceae > Begonia > Begonia peltatifolia. Next base: position 15,992,223 of record CM039518.1, on the reverse strand, counting down.
GGTTTGAGCACCCTTCAGAAGGCAAACTTCTTGTTCATTTATTTGACACTGCTTTTTTCTTCTTCTTCTTTTTTCTCCTTTGAATGACATGATAAATTGAATCTGGTGGGTTGGAGGAAGTGACTTTTCTATATAATCTGTCAGTTTCTTTTTTTTTATTAATCATAATTTATGTGAACATTTGATCGATTGCATAGCGGTTTTTTTTTTTTTTTTTTTTGCCAAATTATACCTATAGACATAGTTTTGATTTTCTGTTGATTGATTTGTTTTGATGAAACTATTGGTGCTTCTGCAATTTAGATATCTATTGTATTCAGTATATTATGCTAGTAATGTAGAAAAAAATATCTGGGCCAGAATAGATTGTTTTTGCTTTATTTCTGCTGTTGCTTTTTTTTTTTCATATGTTTCTGACATATATTAGGCACATCTAATGGTTGTAGTTCTTGTGATTTCAGGTAATACACTATTGTCATAATCACAAAATCTTGAATTTGGAGATCAAATATGGGTTTAGTAAGGCCCAGAGAGGTTATATTTTACTTCCCCACGGCTCATTTCGTTCGAATGGATTTTTTTACTTCTTCTTCAGTGCAACATGAATGTATTCCCCAAGCTATTCTGGGTATGGATGTTCTTTGTCAAGCTAAATCCGGGATGGGAAAAACTGCTGTTTTCGTACTATCCACCCTGCAGCAAATTGACCCAGTAGCGGGTCAAGTTTCTGCCCTTGTTCTTTGTCATACAAGAGAGCTAGCATACCAGGTGTGCTTGTAATCTTTACTTTATGCATATTCTCGAGTTCAAACTTTAAAAATCTTGTTTTTTCAACTCATTTAATCGCTTAGATTTGTCGCTATGTTTATTGTAGATTTGCCACGAGTTTGAGAGGTTCAGTTCTTACTTGTCTGATCTCAAAGTATCTGTGTTCTATGGTGGTGTCAATATTAGAATTCACAAAGATCTACTGAAGAATGAATGCCCTCATATCGTTGTTGGAACTCCTGGAAGAATTTTGGCATTGGCAAGAGATAAGGATCTTTCTCTAAAGAATGTTAGGCATTTTATCTTGGATGAATGTGACAAGATGCTTGAATCACTTGGTACGCGAAGCTCTTCACATAACTGGAACTTAGGAGCTTATTCTTTGTCATTGTTTCCTTTTTCCTTATCTAAGTCTCAACATCTACGCAGACATGAGGAAGGATGTGCAGGAGATTTTCAAGATGACGCCTCACGATAAGCAAGTTATGATGTTTTCTGCAACACTCAGCAAAGAAATTCGTCCGGTTTGCCATAAATTTATGCAAGATGTAATATCCCATGTTCATTAGCTGTTTATCAGTCATTTATTTTATAATGTTATTTCTCCAAGAGTTCTTCTATAGGTGTTTTAGAATCGGCCGTCTGTTTTCTTGTTGGGGTTCCCAGTGTCTTGGCCATCGAGAACATTTGGCATATGCAAATTGCAGCTAATCAAGGAGTGTTGTGATTGCAGAAGGAAATGGGTGGTATTCGTTTAGGATTTCTTGAGTAGTGTGGACCAGTTTCCTGCTGTCTCCATCAATATTTTTCTTCACCGTCTTTATTTTTATGTCGGGGTTCTTTTACATTTTATCTTTTGTTGGGGGGTCTGTCTGGCTTCAAGTTTAAATTTAAAGTATTGAAGTTTGTAAAAGTAGAGGGTAGGAGCTCTGGATTCTGCCTGGGCCATTTCAGATTGGGTATTTCTATTGGGGGTATGGCAATGCTTGGTGTGACTAATTAATCTGCAAGGATACAAGAGTTGGACCACAATCTTGACTCAAGGAATGACTGTCGGCCTTCATTTCCTTCTGGATTCGATTAGCTTGAGGAAGGTTCCTAATTCGATTTACTGTGACATTTCTTCCTTTCAGCCTATGGAAATATATGTAGATGACGAGGCAAAGTTGACCTTGCACGGCCTTGTGCAGGTAGAAGCTTTTGCATTTTGATACTGCTTCTTAGATACTAAGTTGCCAGTATATATACAACTAACCATAATGGTTCAAATGGCAGCACTACATCAAACTAACTGAAGCAGAGAAAAATCGGAAGTTGAATGACCTTCTAGATGCGTTGGACTTCAATCAAGTTGTCATATTCGTCAAAAGTGTGAGCAGAGCAGCTGAGCTGGATAAGTTACTGGTGGAGTGTAATTTTCCTTCTATATGCATTCACTCTGGCATGTCTCAGGAGGAAAGGTTTGTTATCTACCTATTGATTAACTCATCTATCGATTGTTTAAGGTTTTCAATCGTAATGGCAATAATCTGCTGGTGCAGGTTGACGCGTTACAAGGGTTTCAAGGAGGGGCATAAGAGGATTCTTGTTGCTACAGATTTGGTCGGTCGGGGTATTGACATTGAACGTGTGAACATTGTTATTAATTATGATATGCCAGATTCTGCCGACACTTATCTACACAGGGTTGGTTTAAGTTTTAATTATGCTATTGATTTCTCCAAAATTCATAATACATTGTTGCTTGTTCTGACTTGACTGGCTCATTGCTCAAACTCTTTTTTCTTTTGTTTCGCTTGAACTCTTAACAGGTTGGGAGAGCTGGAAGGTTTGGTACTAAAGGGCTGGCAATTACTTTTGTATCATCTGCTTCTGACACTGATGTTCTCAACAATGTAAGTAAATTGCTCCTGCAGATTTTTTTTTTTTTCTTTTCCATTTCTGCTGATTCTTCGTCAGAAGGTAATTTATTTGATAATTTATTTTGTCATTACAGGTGCAACAAAGGTTTGCAGTGAATATAATGGAACTTCCAGAGCAGATTGATACTTCTACTTACAGTATGTTCATATATTTTATCTTTAGCTAATTGTTGTTGGTTAAAGTCAAATTGATCCATAAAAAGAAGTTTACACCCAACTTTACTGATCCTCTGCTAGAAGTTTAAATTTGAACTGCACAGATGATATGCTCTTTGGTTATAATGACCAACTGTTTTCCTTTCAACTATACGCAGTGCCATCATAATGTGTTGGTTTTGACCAGACCATCAAGGGTTTGACGGATGTTGAGTTGCAGTTGCATGCCTGTGGGTTTTGGCATGCCCTCGCAGATTGAAATAGGTTGAAAAACAAGTGGTTTGGGAATATTAAATTTTCTTATGGTGGAGTCTAGCTTCCAAGTTATGCCACTCTAAATTGTCCAAGCAATGTGTTTAGAGGAAGAATTATTTGTTATTATCACAAATTGGTGTTGCTTTAACAACTTAGCATAATCTGTATTCTGCTTATTGTGGTTTGAAAGTGAACTGTGTTGTGGGATGGCTTGGCATTAATTTCAATGGTCACGGGACGCTGATGAAACACTAAAACCTCTGAATTCTTTCGAAGAGAATCGTGTAACTTGGAAAGATGAATGAATGATTATTACTTCCCAATGTTTGAGCAGGTTTCTATAATATGATTTGTTTAAACACAAGCCCATTTTCAAAATCTAGACTTGAACTTTGGTTCGAATCTCTGTTTCTGAGGACGATGCTATCTATAGTTATAGAGCAACTCTATAACTTGCTGATTCAAAGTGTATGTAAACATGTGAATGATGAGGAGTCGTGATATGACCAATCGAAGGAATCCACGAGTAAGATGGATCCTCCTCGACTCTGATCATTTGCATGGCAGTTTCGTCTTATATGGCTTGTCAACCTGGGTGTCTTTTTGGATTCTACCCATTCAATGCATTCTACTTTACATATATAAACACAAGTATATGAATATATGTACATATGTACTGTATTTCTGTAAATCACTAATCAATCAGTCGTCCTCTCTGCAGTCTGCACAAAATCTTATGCAGACGAGAGGCATTCTCTGAGAATGGCGTCCATAAGTTTGGAACAACTCCATCTTTATCATTCTTTGGACCGAGCTGTATTCTTTCGGCTGGTGAAAAGATTGGGGAGGGACGTGGGTGAGTCACTGCTAGCCATGGCCCTGTGGTTCTGGCTTGAGGAGAAGGGCTACCCCAATATCATCGTCAAAATGGTGGACCTATCTGACCCTGCTGTCAATGGGTTGGCCCTCGAGGCTGCTCTTTCTCTCAAATGCCTACAACCCAACTCCTTTCATCAAATGCCCTTTCCTCCCACCCTTTCTCCTTTCCCTCTCACTTCTAAGGCCATGGATATTGACTTCTCTCTTCAAATGTTCATCCAAAACAGGTTCAGTGCCATTAGTGGTGTCAAATTTTTCCTCAAGAATGTTTGTTCTAGAGCATTCAACGACATAATTCGACACGTATTGGGTGCTGGTTCGGCAAATGAACTTGTCGCAATTCGTGGGTTTCCGCATCCGGTGTTTGGTGGTATGGCCTTGGAGGAACCAGACCGGATTCTCCTTCCCAGAGAAGAGTTGTGGAGTTGGAACTCCGAGAAGGGGGCATCGGAGGATGACCGGACGTTGTTCCTGACGTTTTCGAGGGGATTTCCGGTGAGCAAAGAGGAGGTAAAAGAGGTGTTTGGGGATTGCGTTGAAGGGGTTGAAATGGAAGGCATGGCCACAAATGGGCTGCAGCCATTGTATGCTAAAATGGTGTTGAATTCAGTGGGGGCTGTTGATAGAATTCTCAACTGCAGAAGGATATCCAAATTTCGGATAAACGGGAAACACATCTGGGCCCGGAAATACGAACGTAGAGACTAGTTATCAGATGAGACGTTCTTCTTCTGTGTTACCTGGAGACACACATAGGCATACACGCCAACACATGTTTGCTTCATTCTCAAAGTCACTCAATTCAGAATTTGGGGAGTGACCAAATGCTGATCCTTTTCTTCTCGTATACATCATCAGCATATCTGTTCCAACACATTACAACAAACAATTATATGCATTTACATATTTCACAAGGAACTTTGCTTGCATCCAATAAAACAAAGAGAGATAAATCCACCCACCAAACTTGGTAAAAGCCCAAATTTAGCTCTAATCATCTCCATCAGCCGGATGGACGAAGGTGTCCGAGATTCGGCCCATGAGCCAAGCATGCAAGCCCACTTTCTAAATTTATTTTGGCGAATCACCCTCGTGCCTACTCTAATTTCGCATATTTTAAGTCGAGGATCGTAATTGGTAAAATATCGATAACAAATTGATTTTTGTAGAATGAAATATCGACCCTACGTGGGAGCCTAACGACAACTCCGTCTACAACTAATAATATTTTAATTTTATTATTTTTTTTGCCAAACTTTATAGTTGACTTTTAAATGTAAGGTAAACTGTACAAACACTATTAATTAAAAAGGTTTAGCGTATTTATTATTTGCATACTAGTCTTTTAAAAAGTAATAATAATATATTAATTACATAAGGATTTGACGAGAAATTGACCATGAACCTCCGCGCTCGAGGAAGATTAGATTATGTTAACGTAACATTCTCCGTTCTCATATTACTACATTGTCCATTTTGTTAGTTATTGTAGGTAGCGCAAAAGCGCAGTGTAATAGATAAACAGAACAACTTTACTTATAAATCGATAACTTTTCATAAGCGATGTGACATTGTATACTCTAACCAACGTGTTGGGCCCTAACATGGTATCGTTCTTGTCTTCGCATAACATGGAATCAATCACGGTTTGTTAATGATGTTTATATTAATTAAGTTGTATAATTATAAATAACAACATCCTCTGCACTTTTATACATGTGATTGCATTATATATGGATCTCACTTCCCAGTTCTTAAATACTTCTTGGAATGCATTATCTCCTTCGTCTTCTTGAAAATATACACATTTTATTTATTTATTTAATTAATAAATAACAATTGATTAATCATCATTAGGACTTAGTAATCCACCCTCTTATTTATTGTGTCTTGAAGAAATAGTAATTATTATTGAAATAATAATTAAAAAAGCTGAGCTGGAAAGCACCAAGCACGTCACGACGAGTTTGGCAAATTTACAATTAAAAATAAATAATATAAAATGATATGGGTTGGATCTTGGTTTGGCGGAAGAAGAGCATTTCTCAATTATTAACTACCAAACCTTTGAATTTTATTTCATTTTCTAATAAATGTAAATGTTATCCCCAATTATTCTCTATTCTTCCTCACCATTTGAAAAATCAATTAAAAATAATTAATTAATTTTTTTTTTTTAATCTCCGAGTGTTATTTGTATAATTTCCAAATACAAAATTATCTGCTTTAAACTAAAATTTGCCGTAAAATTTAATTTGGGAGTTAGCCAGAAACACGTTTTCTTCGATACAAAAAATAATTTTAATTATAAATTATGTGTTTTTTATTTTCTCGAGCGATATAAAATCAGGTGTCTTCACTAGTTTGAGATAACTCTCGCACTGGGTCGTTCTAGTTTTGAAACAATGAACTGTCACGTTTGCATACATTCAACGTTTGCTATGAAATTAAAATATAGAATTTATTATTTAATGCAAAATAAAAGGAATAATGTGAGTAATTAAGAAATAGAAGTGTTAAAAAAGAAAATAGGAAGGGCAAGAGAGTAATTGAGCACATCGGAAACGGAAAGCAGCCTCCACTGTCTGTACTTCCACAAGTCAACTGCTCCTGCTCATATCCAGGTCTCATCTCCTCTTTACCTACTCCTCTCTGTCTTCAATCTGACTTCTTCTTCCCTTTTATTCTCCTGCTTCTCCTCCGCCATTGCCCTATCTCTCTTCTGCATCTTCTGCCTTTCCGTTCGAACGGCGATGGGCAAGGGCGGCTCTCTCAGCGACAGCGTTCTCAGGAAGATTCTTCTCTCCTACTCCTATGTCGCCATTTGGATTTTCCTCAGCTTCACTGTCATCGTCTACAACAAATTCATCCTCGACAAGAAGATGTACGACTGGCCCTTCCCCATCTCCCTCACCATGATCCACATGGCCTTCTGTGCATCCCTCGCCTTCCTCATCATCCGCGTCTTCAAGCTCGTCGAGCCTGCTTCCATCTCCCGCCATCTCTTCTTCACCTCCGTCGTTCCCATTGGAGCTCTCTACTCTCTCTCCCTCTGGTTCTCTAATTCCGCCTACATCTACCTCTCCGTCTCTTTCATTCAGATGCTCAAGGCCCTCATGCCCGTCGCCGTCTACTCCATCGGCGTTCTCTTCAAGAAAGAGGGTTTCAAGACCGACACCATGGTCAATATGCTTTCCATCTCCTTTGGCGTCGCCATCGCCGCCTACGGGGAGGCCCAATTCGATACTCGGGGCGTCTTCCTCCAACTGGGTGCGGTCGCTTTTGAGGCGACCAGGCTGGTTATGATTCAAATCTTGCTCACATCTAAAGGAATTTCTCTCAATCCAATTACTTCCTTGTACTACGTTGCCCCCTGTTGCTTTGTCTTCTTGCTGGTACCCTGGGCATTCGTTGAGCTCCCGATTTTGAAGGAATCTTTTTCTTTCCGATTTGATTTCGCAATTTTTGGTACCAATTCTCTCTGCGCATTTGCGCTCAATCTGGCAGTGTTTTTGCTCGTCGGAAAAACCTCGGCACTGACAATGAACGTGGCCGGCGTCGTCAAGGATTGGCTTCTGATAGCGTTTTCATGGTCCATCATCAAGGACACAGTCACCCCCATTAATCTGTTGGGGTACGGGGTGGCATTTTTGGGGGTGGCTTATTACAACCATTCGAAACTGCAAGCGCTCAAGGCGAAGGACGCCCAGAAGAAGGCCGGACAAGGCGACGAAGAGGTTGGCCGATTGTTGGAGGAGAGAGACGGAGATAGCATGGGAAAGAAGCACGAATCGCAGACATGATTCCCAAACTAGTGTGTAAGGAAGAAAGTGGATAAAGAATACAAGCAATAAGCGTAGAAGGATGCATTGCAAGACGAAGAACAATTATTTTGAAGAAATTACGCATCTAAATCCATAGTAAGCTTTACTTGAATTTGGTAAGCTTTAAATTTCAGTCCTTTTCTTTTGGGTTTGAAAACTCGAGTTTGTAACTCGCAGTGAGCCTGAGAATCTGAAAATCCCCATTTTTATGATCATCCTTTCAATTGAGTTGCGTCTCTTCACCGTGTCAAGTGCTAAGAAACTAAAAAGATCACCTTCTGGTGAATTTGAAAAATGATTATTGCCATGGCTGCGAAGGTGTTTTTTCCGAGCGACAACTAGTAGATCGCCGTCGCGTTATATTTACGAGATCGTTGATAGCTCTAGCCCACAGCCATGGTGGGAAGAGACGACTCCTTGTTCTGTCTTGTCAAATCGACCCAATACCTTTCAAATTTGCAGTTGTTTTTGTCAATGTTCATCGACTCTCAGTCTGGTTCGAGGTGGGTGAAGATATTTGAAATTATTGGTTGAAGGAATGAAGCTGCGGCTAAAGACGAACGAAAGCACGAATCTGCCCTTCTTGATCGAGGATTTGAAACCAACAAGTCTACAATCACTGCATAGCAGTCTCATCTCAATCATTGCCATCCATCGCCTATCCAGTCCTCGTTTTCCTCGAGTTTTAGAAAACAATACCTAATTCTTAAAAAAAATCTTGCATTGATTAATCCTCCGTACCAAGTTTAGAATACAGCGATCATGTCGGCGCCGGAGTGGGCGAGGGAGAGGCCTAAACTATGTAATGGAGGTTTGAAACAATATTCGCTTCAGAATATGGTTGAGCCTTGTCTTTATACTACGCCTGGTTGAAGTTGAAGGACAGTGACAAATACAGGGCTAACAAAGATCATTTAAACGAATCATTATCTTGAATTCGAATTATAGCGATCTAGATCTGCAATTTTTCTGGTATGATTTGAATTACAGCAGCAAATTGTTTGATAATACGAAACCTATTTTTGGGCGAGGATTTCCATGTAGAGATGGATGAACGTCATATATATATCTCGCTACCAATAGTGAGTGTCGGGATTACCAGGAGTGGAACAGAGATTTACCTACCTCTCCTTTTCTTCCTCCCAGGTTTCCGCCTCCCCCTGCTCTCTCTCTCTCTCTCTCTCTCTCTCTCTCTCTCTCTCCGTCTTGCTTATTCCATTTGCGAAGAATTTAATCTTTGAAATTCTGTTGAATTTTTTTCTATAAAGTTTTACAAACAGACTCGCGTAAATTTAGGTCTCCGCCGCTCGTTCGTTCTACCCTGTTTCTACCATTCTGGCATATTGAGAAGCTGAGCCTTTTCTACTCATTGTTGTGATTGACGATGAGTAGAAACAGAATTCAACTTTCTATCGATAACAGAGAGAGGTTGTTCTCCGCTTCTGATTTAGGGTTTCAATGGAATCATCAGGAAGGGTATTTTCACCCCGGAGGATTATTTGCCAGCGTGGGTCAGATGGGGATGGGATTGGAGGTTTCGCCCAATCCGTCCGATTCCCGGGACAACGGCGGCGGCGTGAAATTCCCTTACCATGATTTGTACGTGAAATACGTTTCTCCGAGAGAGGATATTCCAATAATGGGGGAGTCTGGAGAGGAACTGCTTGTCCAGAAGAAGAAGAAGAAGAAGAAGAGTGGTCTTAAATTGAAAATTAAGATTGGGAATCCTTCACTGAGAAGACTGGTAAGCGGAGCAATAGCTGGGGCAGTGTCGAGGACTTGCGTGGCGCCATTGGAGACAATAAGAACACATCTAATGGTGGGAAGTAGCGGGCATTCCACCGCGGAGGTGTTCCATGATATTATGAAGACTGATGGATGGAGGGGATTATTCAGAGGAAATTTCGCCAATGTCATTCGCGTGGCACCAAGCAAAGCGATAGAGGTTTTGCTTTTCGTTTTTTATGCTTCAAGTTTTTGACATTACTGAACTGCAGTGCTTGGTATGATGCTCTCTTGATCTCTGTAACTTTGCCATTTCTGGATTTTCTGCTCTCTGAAGTCGCCATGAAAGGAGAAAGATGATTTCTTCTCTGTTAGTTCATCTCGAGTAGGGAAGCTATATTGACTTTAGCTCCCTGTATGGATACTTTCTGAAAACTTGTCTTCTGAATAGTTTGTTGATTTTGTACCAATTTTCTTCTCAGTTGCTTGGCTAATAATCCTTTGCAGCTTCCTAGTAGTTAGTAGAGCACTTACTTGGTTAGATTAACTTTCAATCCTGAGGAAATTCAGATTCTTACTCTAATTGCCAGTTTCCATTCTGTACAGCTGTTTGCTTATGACACAGTCAACAGGAGCTTGTCTCCAAAGCCCGGGGAGCAATCGATACTCCCAATTCCTGCCTCGTTAATAGCTGGCGCCTGCGCCGGAGTGAGCTCGACACTCTGCACGTATCCTCTCGAGTTGCTCAAAACTCGATTGACAATACAGGTAAAACTAGAAGTGGGCTGAGAATGAATTTCATGATTTGAGTTCGTTTCTTCATTTGTCTTTGCAGAGAGATGCTTATAACGGTATACTAGATGCATTTGTGAAAATAGTTGAGCAAGAGGGGGTTGGGGAACTATATAGAGGCCTTGCCCCAAGTATCATCGGAGTGATTCCATATGCTGCAGCCAATTATTTTGCCTACGACACCCTCCGAAAAGCCTACCGGAAAATATCCAAGCAGGAGAAAATTGGCAATATCGAGACTCTTTTGATAGGATCAGTGGCCGGTGCAATTTCAAGCAGCGCCACTTTCCCACTCGAGGTGGCTCGCAAGCACATGCAAGTGGGGTCTCTAAGTGGAAGACAAGTCTATAAGAATGTTCTCCATGCACTTGCCTCCATACTCGAACAAGAAGGCATCAGAGGTTTGTACAGAGGACTCGGGCCGAGCTGTATGAAACTGGTCCCAGCTGCCGGGATTTCTTTCATGTGTTATGAGGCCTGCAAAAGAGTACTGGTAGAGCAAGATGACGAGAAATAGCAAACCATCCCTCCTGATGAACACATTGAATTTTTCATATCATTTCAATACTTTGGGTTCTTGTCGGAGAACATGAATTATTTTTGACGGATCTTTTACAGGGTTTTGGAAGATTTGAACCAGTGATCTTCTGGATGATCATCTGTTTGAACTTTCTATACGAGTTATGCGCTCTTTGCAGTAAATAGGTACGAGTGACACACTCAAATTAAGCTTCTGAGTTCTCTTCTTTCCAATTCGAAAATAAAGTAGTTGGTAACGACTAAGCTGAGGAAGACATTCTTAATTTCAAGCCAGACCAACTCGACTCGACAACTTAACTAATACAAGTTCCGATCAAAAAGCCTCAACCCTTTCCTGCTTATACTCTCGTTGCAGCCCCGTTGCGCCTATTGTTTGCAACCGAACTCATAGTTGCTGCAGCACAGTGATTGTCAAGCGCCACCCCAAGCTGGACAACATTCTGGGTCTGACATCTCCGAGTTGTGCAGCCCAAGAAAGAATTTTCAATACAAACATTATTCTAACTGTCAATTAGACTGGTTCATATCAAACTACTCAAGTGTTTCCTCCATTTGATACCTTGTGTTTTCCTACAAAGATCAATCTGCGTTGTTGCTATTACTACTACTTTTCCTGCTTGCCGTTGTGTTCTTCAAAATCTGTAAGACGAAAACAAACATCTAAGAGGAAAAAATGGAGCATGACAGTGTCAAATTCTGTTCGAATCTCAGGTGAATCCAGAAACTGAGCTAATTCAACGATGAGGGCAAGACATGATGATTCAGATCGTAATACCTGTCTAAGCATCTGGTTCTCATTCTGCAGAGTCGAGAGTCTCTCTTCTTGCTCCGAGTTCTTCTTCTCCAACTCTTTCACCCGCGTTTCCAGGTCACTTAAATATGCCTTCTTCCTTTCTCTTGCTTGCTGTGCTGAAACTCTGTTTCTCAACAATCTTTCTCCCAACCAAACAAGCAAATTATCACCAAAATGACTTTCTCTACATACAAACTCACTAATAAGTAGAGAGATAGAAGCTAGAAAGAGGATGCAACAATGGCTTTGATTACCTTTTGAGTCTTTTGCTCTCCTTGTCAGCTGGGCTTCTTCCCCTCTTCCTTTGACCTTCCCTTGCGACTCTTGCCAGCTCAGAACCTGCCGCAGAACCAGTATCTCTTCCGGATGCTGAAGTTCCCGCTGATTCACCGCCTAACTCCGGTACTCTCCTGATCTCCTCGTCGCTTTCCATACCTGATTCCCACATAACAAAACTCTTGAAGCAAAAATCTATTTCATAGGAGACGTAAGCAGCCCGCTAAGCGAGGAAGAAAAGGAGGCATATGACAAAGTCAAACAAACAAATGTGAGCAGAAAGAGTAGAATGTGAGAAACACGCAAAAGAAATCAAATCAAAGATAGAAATGTATTCCATAAAAAACCACGCCGGATCCAGGAGGGTAATCAGAAGCTCATGAAAAGAAGAAGTAAATTACCTTCTTTGACGTCAAGCTGAAGAGCAGAGCTCGACGATCTTTCACTGCTGGAAGGCAAAGAACTGGCAGCGACTGAACTGGTGGCTTGTTCTTGCATTTCGTCGACGAATGGCAGAGAGAGAGAGAGAGAGAGGAGAGAGAGAAGAGGGTGATGAAAAGGAGTGGGGATGATATTAATTGAAAAAAGAGAAGGTGCCAGAGACAGAAGGAGGCGTCGTTGGATGAATGAATGCAACGGCTGCAGATCGAGGAGCGTGGAGCAAAGTGATCCAGGAGAAGAGAGGCTGATCGGAGGGTTCAAAAGAAGGAATCGTGGGGGATTTGGAACCGCAGGATGAGCTGAAGGATCTGATCGGACGGACGGAGAGGATTGAAGGCGTTTCCCCTTTTGAGAAAGTGTCAAGTGTGGGCCTCACCACAGATATTTATTGAGTTAATTAATTAAAATAATAATTAAATATGATTAGTTGATGGGCTTTCTTTTCTGTGCTCTCTCTCTCTCTCTAGCTCTGTCTCTCTCTCCTCTCTGCTCTGACCTCTGGATCATGGCGAAGTCCTCGTCCCCGCCAACTCCAACATCAAGTGGCTGGCTGAGGAACCTCTCATCCATATCCTCGCGGCTCTATTTCTTCTTGATCTTGCTTCAGATCCCTCTTTTCAGGTCTAATCTCTTTTCTCTATCTTCTATCCTCCACTTTTGTCCACTTGCTCTTTAATCTTCTTTGCACTCTTCTAAGTTGTTTCGTTTGTTGGATAAACCAATCATTTTTCTTCCCCTGGGAATTTGGTTGATTTAATCTGTTTTCACTCCACTGGATTGAACGGAATCCCTCTCTTTTCTTCGTTTAACATCTCTTCCTTGAATGCAAATGGACGGACCTTGCTCCGAATCTCCTTTTAGGGATTTACTCAATCATTTGAATCATAATTCTTCTGAGAGCTTGTCAGTTTATTCAACAAGGTTGCACTTCACCATTTAATCGAACTTCCATTTACTTGTAGACAGATTAGCTTGGAGTAAAACCATCTGAGCTATGGTTTTTTTTTTTTAATATCAAAATTAGTACGTCTGAATGCTTTTCTATCAGAACTTTTGATTGATGTATTCGTGTGTAATTTTTGAGTTCATAAAAGCGATTGGTTAATGAAAGTGCAAACATCTACCAGAAGTTTAGCCTTAGCGTATGAATGTCCTTCCACAACTACGATTTATCACCAATTATATCCGTACTATTGTGTGATTAATTTCCTTTACGAGGATTTGGGAACTACCCTCTCTTTTTATCTCCATATCCTGCTCGTGAGAAGTTTTCAAATACATTGAGAAAAATTGTTGTTCTCTTAGTTTACCATATTTCTCGTTGATCTATTCTTGTTGTTGAACACCGGCTTAACTTTGTTCCCAGCATCTATCTATTGCTATCTAGCATTTCAATAAATTGTCAGTTCAATTTTCACCATTAAGATATTGCAGAGTTGAGTTTAGCTTGTGTAGAGTCTCTTTTGAACTAGATTTACTTCTATGCGTTGTTTACAGGAACATTGTTAATCGGTCATGTGAATTAATTTATTTGTTTTCTTTTTTTTTTACAGGATTCAATGCAGATCTGGCATGTGTACAACACCATTGCATGTAACCTCATCCCAGTTGATCGCAAGTGAGATCTTTCCTGCTGGAGTTGTCAAGGCGCTTCTCTACCCTGGAGCTGTCACAAATAGCGTTGTTTCCACCTTGACCATTCCAAGCTGGGGCAACCTTTTGAACATCTATAACCTTACCAGTGTCAAGGAAGCTTCTCCTATCACTGATCTACAACGTTTGGAGGTTCTACTTCTCAAACTGATCTTTTCTTTTCATATAACTTTATGAATGAAATTGGGTATATTGAATCAATGCACACTGACTAGCACTGTTCTCCGTGGATCGACATTGACTTCATGCCAAAGCTTCAAATGAAAAGATCACATTAAAATTTCAGAAAAATTTGAACTTGTTTCATTTTTTGACCATGCATCATTAGGAAATATAAAATTCTCCCCGTTAAGACATGGGAATATAGCTTAATCAAATAGTTTGTCATGTATTGACAATTTTTCGACAAGTGTTTGAATTGCGAATTATTCTGATTCCATGCAAATGAACTCTTTTTTCACTGCATCATGGCCATTTTGCTAACTCGAACTAGCTTACGCAAAACAGCACAATCTGCTTAGTTTTAAACTTTGAATTATCCAGGTTCTTGCCGGAAGCTACTTCTGTGTGGCAGGAGCACTCGTGGGTCTCCTTAAACCGGGCAGAATGAGCATGTTTGGAACACTATTGGTAATATGGGGACTTGTTAAGGAAGGAATCCTTGGAAAACCTGTGAATACGGACCCAACCAAGTCTGTTTATGTCTATCCAACAATGTTGATAGCGCTGATCTGTGCCTTGTTGTCTGTCAAGTATGATGTGAAGAAGGCCATCCGAGGCACCCCTCCCAGATCCATTGCAAAACCTCTTCAAAGCTCCTCAAAGTCGAAGCTAAAATGAGTAGCATCGACCATTTTTCAGGCTTCTCAATGCACTTTCATCGGTGTTTCTTTTTTTGACACAATAACTGGTGTAAATTTGCCATTTTTCTTTGTCCTAAGTTTTTCCTTCTCCTAGTATTAAAAGATTTCATTGGTTGGTTGAGGAAATAGTGATAGTATTAATGATTTTGAAGGAAAATAACGAGTTTCTTCTTCTTCAACGACTATGCTTGTTACCACAGAAAGAACATTAGCAAGTAGCACACGACTAACCTACCAATAGAACCAGTAAAGTACACGAATAAATAGCAAGCCCAACTGAAAAAAACGATTTCAAATATCTGAAAAATGTATAAACTTGGGTCAACTCAATAGCAAATTGCCGTGTGCGATGGAACTTCAACACACGACAGCAAAAACACCATATTCACGATGTCTAAGATAAATCCTAAAACATCGTACAGATACACGTTCTTTGTGCAGCTCAAAATTGCTCGCTTCGAGTTGTTGCAAACTTGTCTTAAATGTAGGAGTCTCCCCTAATTTTACCTGTCCGTAGAGTCGGGGGTACCATCGCCATAGGAAACCAAGCCCTTCTTCCCATCTGGGCTTCTTGAAGATGACCTTGACCTTGACACAGACTTAACTTTGCTAGTGCGCCTTGGGGACGGTGAGTCGAGTGAGGACTTTGATTGTGATGGGCTCTTGCTTCTTGAAGGTGATCTACGCCTCTCAACCCGAGGAGAAGGGCGATACCTGGATGTCTCAACTGGGGAGCGGCTCCGAATTGGACTGCGACTCCGGCTATAACGACGGCTTCTGTATCGGGGACTCCGTGATACAGTAGGAGACCTGCTTCTTCTGCTTCTATATCTACAAGTTAGATATAACGGTAAGTTGATAATTTAACCATCTACAGCATGAAATGACGAAGGGGAACTTGTTTATACCATCATCATGAGGAGATGGAAAACTCCATCCAAGTTAAACTCAAGTCAGCAATATGAATTTGTTTTCAATAAGTTGCCAGTAAATCATGTACCATTAAAACCGAGGTAAAAACAAAAATCTACAATGAGTATATCACCTTAAAGGAGATCGAACTCTGGGCGGACTTCTGTAGCGCCTAGGAGAGTACCTTCTGTAACCAGAATATCTGGAAAAAGGAAGATTTTTAAAGGCAGTGTATTTGGTATGTAATATTGAACTATCCACAAATAAATGGCTATAACTCACCTTTCCCGCTCCATTCTACCACTGTAACGATAAGACCTCACTGGAGATACCGAGGGGGTTCTATATCTCCGCGCATAAGAATACCGTTGACTGAAACCCCTTCCTCTCCTG
This sequence comes from Begonia peltatifolia, assembly GCA_022433055.1. Classification (NCBI taxonomy): domain Eukaryota; kingdom Viridiplantae; phylum Streptophyta; class Magnoliopsida; order Cucurbitales; family Begoniaceae; genus Begonia; species Begonia peltatifolia. Next base: position 15,976,031 of record CM039518.1, on the reverse strand, counting down.
ACGCGCTTGGGTGATCCATCTGGAGACACACTTCTGGATACACTTCGTCCTCGATCAGATGGGGGTGATCTTGGCCTGCGAACAAGACTGGGGCTCCTTGAATAGCTCTTCCGTCTGATCGGACTTCGGCTAACACTTTTTCTTGAAGGCGGTAACCTGCCTGAGCTTCTGCTGACACTCTTTTGAGCAGATCTCACTGGACTTCCACTTAAACTTCTTCTAGCTGGACTTATGCTAACTGATTTTCTTACAACTTTTCTAGGTGGACTCCTGCTGAGATTTGCAGGGCTCCTGCTAATGCTTCTTAAAGACCTAGCTCTTGGTGGGCTCCTACGACTGCCTCGACCTTTCTGATCCTCAGAAGGACTTCTGCTGATACTTCTGACAGGGCTCCTACTGCTATCGCTTCTAATAGGGCTTTTGCTCACACTCCTGTTTCTCAGTGGCACAGATGGACTTCTACTCACACTCCTACTCCTGCTCATACTTTGTTTTGGACTCACACTTGGGCTTTTGCTGAAACTCTTCCTGGGACTAATACTCATACTTTTACTCATGGTCCTCTTAGGACTCAAGCTTCGACTCCTGCTCATCAACTTTTAATAAACTACTGGATCTGCAACAATCTGTAAGCATAAAGAAAAACTGTGGTGTGACAAGAATGGAAAGTGGACCTAGATTTTCCTGGATGATCATCTACTACGTCAGGTTGTCTTTCCATTTCTCTGTCTGAATCCAATGCAGCAATTCCATTGCTCCTTCGCTCTCCATTCTCCAGGGGAGTTCTCCCATCATCATTTACAACTGAATCTGCTCCATCTTTCCTCTTATGAAGAACATTTAGGACTGGGGATACACTATCCTTGGCTGCAAGATTATATGTAATTACAAATTATATACGACAATTATTGTCATTCAGAAGTTTAATTTTCTAGTCCAATAAAATGAAGGAGATAGCAACTAAACTGATAGAATAGGGTGAAATGAAGTGAGCAGGGTCGAAAGAGAAGGGAATAAAAGTTTTGCTTATTTTTTTTTTAAGGAGTAATTTCCTAAGCCTCCAACGAAAAAATAAAATAAAACACAATTTATTACCATAATGCCATCATACATAGAACAAAATATGAAAGAAAAAAAAAAAAACAAGTACCAATAATATACAATGATAAACCGGAGTAATGTCACAATTACAAAATCCAAAGGGGATGCAAAACTAATAACAGGAAGACTTACGAGCTTTGACCAAGGATTCTTCACGCTTCTCATTTTTCCCATGAGCATATACACCATCACTAGCTAAGCTACTTTCACCTTTGTTCTCACTCTCAGATTCTGTAAGACTATCCAATGCCCTTAAGAAAGCAAAAGAGAAAATCAGCATGATGTTCAACGAAAATATTGCAGAAGAAAGGACCATCAACCCAACAAAAATCAGATTGAAATATCTAGAGTTTGTTTCAAATAAACAGAAATAAAAATGAAAAAGTTTTAACCCTGGACTAGTCTACAAGTAACACAAAAGTCTATGATATCATTCATTTTGAAAAAAGCAACTTGTCATTAGCAACAGTTCGTCAACTCTTATAATCATCAATCAAAATTGGAAACTTCATGAAATTTGAAAGAAAAAAAAAAAAGCAAGACAGATCAGCTCTCAAATAGAGGCATCTAACAAGAAAAACTACGTAGCGTTCTACTTTTGTCCATTGCAGTGAAAACTCCTACATGTCTAAATGAGATTCCCTCAAGGACACAGTCCGACTCCTACAGGTCTTAAATAGATTCCGTCAAGGATATGATCCACAGAAAATCGTACCATATTCAATTCATTACAATTAAAAGAACATGGTGAATAATTCCAGAAAAAAAAAGTTGCGTGTGCATAGCATAAAATTAACAATAAAGAACAGAAAACTAAATTTGTTCCAAAAATAAACATAGATAACTTCCAATCATAAACCTTTTGGATCTCCTTTTGGATCGCTTATCACGCTGCCGCCTCTTTTTCTCACGTTTTTTATCCTTTCTTCTACCATGCCGGTATCTGTCTTTCTTTGAAGATCTCTTTCGCTTCTTAGGCCTATAATCACTGGAAGAAGTATCATCTGATGACAATGAAAAATTTGAATCTGAATCACTCTCAGACTCAGAGGATTCAATCTCAGTGTCAGAAGAACTCTCTGATTCAGATGAGTAGTATTTTCTCCTCCTCCTCTTATCTCTAGATGATTTCTTCTGCTTTCTCTTTCTAATTACTTCATCATCTTGGGAAGGCACGTCCTTCCTTGTTTTGCTTTTGCTGTTTTTCTTTTTATCTGCATGTAAAACGATAGTGATAAGGTAGAGGGTACGTAGTTGAGTAGGAACTTAAAAATACACATCAATGTTTGCATCCACTCTATCACCTCGTGATAACAGATATCGTGTAGTTAAATAATAATAATAGCTCGTGAACTTTGAATTGAAGGTATTGACTAAATTTGGTCATTTAGGAAGCTGAAGATTATTACCTTCGGTATAATCACCACAGTTAATAATTTTGACCGTCACAGTTGGACAACCATCTTCATCACCAACAACTTCAATCCTTTTTAAAACATCAAATCCTTGAACCAGCTTTCCAAATACCACGCATTTCCTATTAAGAATAGGTCAAATGGCACAGGATATTACAAATTTTGAAGATGGTACTATAGAAAATGAATGTAACAATTTCCATGTAGAAAACAAAATTATTGCTCAAAAGAAAAACAAAACAAAAAACCAACCTGTCTAGACTGTGACAAGCTTTAAAGGTAACAAGAAAATGAGAACCTAAATTGTCACGGTCAGCCACAAACATGGATAGAAGACCTGCTTCGTCATGCTTTAATCGAGGTAATTCATCTGGGAAATCATTGCCATAACCACCAGTTAAAGTGAAAACAAAAACAAGTTTAACAATACATGGAGTGGTACCCAACCTATAGAAATACTAGTGACTCCATCATTAAACAAGAAACTCCTAGGAATATAGATGGATCAATAAATATGACAATGCTCCCATCAAACAAGTATTAAACATACCTTGTAATTTACTTCATAAAAAACTGAACCATTTTCGATAATTAAAACATAAAAGAAAATCACTTCAGGCCATCAACAAACTATTTCAGACCAGAGTTTTTTTATTATACACTCTTGACTAACAAAATGACTAAATTTTTTAAGATGTAAATCTTATTTAGTTCCACACATAAATGTTGACATAGCTTTTTCATAAAATTAGGAGGAAAAAACCAGTCTTGTAAATCAGCGAGAAAAATATAAAATCAACAAAATCTTTTATCCACATAACCATCTAAAAAACTGTCTTAGCCTTCATGACTAAAAAATTGGCGGAGGAAATTCACCCACCTGGAAACTTTGCTCCATATATGCTTTCTCCAACAGTTCCTGAAAAACAGAATACAGAACGCTGATTAAATTGATATTTCTTCGTTTCACTCAATTTCATTATTCAAACATTCTTAGACTAGCATCGACACCTGCATACAACATTTAGAAAAACAAAACTTAAGAATATATGCCCAGATGCTACTTAAATAAGGAAATTCTCTCTTCTTAACTTACGGCCAAGTATCTGGCAGAAGCCCTAGATTTGCTAGTGATGCTCACATGGTTCTTGGCAAACCTCTTAGATCTATCTTTGCCAATTATTAGATGTAATTATGTATTCCCCTTTCAACCTGAAAACTAGAGAGATCAGAGACTTGTATCTCCCTTCCGTTGAGCATCAATTGAGAACTTTACAGATAGCCTTTCCTTCAAGGAACCTAAGCAACAAAAGGGTCTCTCACTAGGAATATATTTCCATAGTATCCTAGAAGGTGCTCAAAAGACAATCCAGCCATATGGTTTTTACATTCTTAAGAAGTGTACATGTATGAGTGTTTGCTTGTATCTTATACATAGATATTAAAATTGCCTAGACAAAAGGTTAATACCAAGAAATGATGTATTCAATATGGAGAAAGAAAAATAGCAATACCTGCAACAAAAATTGAAGTAAAAAAAGTAAAAAAATAAGATATATCACTTTTTTCATTCACGAGAGGAGCAGTCTAAACCCGCCATATAATGTTTGACACTATAAATTGATGGATATGACATAGTTCCTCTTCCACACTCCAATTTCCAAACAACATTACTTAGAATAGTTTATTTTAATTTTCATACACCAACTAACGTCAAGATTCATCAGGGTTGATGCATTCTGCAGAAAATGTTAATAACTGGTTTGATGACACTATAAATGTAGCTACTCTGAGAAAGAAAAAAAAAAGATTCCACAACAAGGCTTGAAATGCATATCTTAAACAATGGCCAACAAAGTGAATCAGCAGAGCTTATACACACCATCTCTTTTGACAAAATCCCCTCCCTGCACCAACAGAAAGACCATCGATGACTCACTGAATGAGGATGTAGATAAATATATTTAAAATCGATTGGATGTCAAAGCTAGATAATATTTCAAGGATTAACTATTTGGCAAGTACAACCTTAAAACTACATCACAAGAAAAGCAGTCATGATCGTCATCCCTGTATCCTACAGCATAAAAAAGGGTAACCAACTAAAAGACAAACCACCTCTAAGTTACTTTTAACCTGAAAATAGGTACATAGACAGACATAATCCCATCTGCAGAAGGTAACACCGAATTAAAAAGATGAAGACAACATACCTGTGCCATAGAGCCTTTGACAATACGATGGAAGAAAGATCCCTTGTAGTGCAGTGGTTTTCCAGTTTTAGGGCCAATTCCTTTCTCTCCTGAAACATAAACACAAGGTACAACAGGAAAAAAAAAAATAATAAGAAATAAGAAATGATGCTTCAAAGATAAAATCAGAGCTACTGAAAAATAGATGATATATTTACCAGTACAAAGAGCACGAAAATTTTCAGCTGTCTTGGGTGCGACATCATAGAAAAGCTGATAGCAACATCAACAAAAAATTAAATAGTTAATAGATATTAGGGAAAAATTCGTTTAAATATGTAGAGCACTTCTATAGCTGACAGAATTTTTTCTAGCATAACAAATAAAATTCCATCTACGAAAATGCTAGCTCTTGTAATATAAATGATATTTTAAATCATCAATACCTCAAAAACCATTCTCTCAATTGGATCCCCATCAATTGATACATCCATAAAAACCAAAGGGTTCTTCTTCTTTGTCATTTTTCTTTGCTTGATCCTATATATAAAAAACATGATCAATAAGGCAAAGAGAGATAGAATAGAAAATACTAATTCCAAAGTTTTGGCATCCTACAAACATAGATAAGAAACAATTAAACCATCTATGCGACAGGTCATTTTTTCATTTGTAATATCATGAAAAATACACAGATTAAATGCGTATTGTATTTCCATCAAAATTTTGCCACTTTCAACAACAGTTATTTCTGGAAACCGGGCCTAATGACTATTAGCATATCCAGAACATTAGACTTACATCACAGCATACTGACTGATGTTTCCGAAGGCAATGAAAGAGGGACTGTGTTATTCTTGAAACGGAAAATTCAAACAATACTGTAAAATTTATGTGTGGTTTGGAGGAAAAAAAAAAAGGAGTGAGGCCACGAGAACAAAGCAGCTAAAACAATTATGAGAATGAAATTTCCCAGAAATGAATTTCAAACAATAAAATCAAATTCCATACCAACCCTAGCAAAGCTTAAGCTTCCCTTAGCACGACAAAGGCTGATAGCAACAAAATGCGGATACAAATGTCAAGGAAAGTGAAAAAAATCAACGAAAATTACAAATCCAGGTACAAATTTACATCACGAATGAAGAACTAAATAAAATCATAAGCCTCCCGGCAATATATAAAAAGTAAAAGAGAAGAGGTTAACTTAGACGGTCAAAGTAAGAATAGAGGAGAAGAGAAAGTAGCAGATGAAGAAACCCTAGAGTTTACCAGAGAGTCGCAGAGCCACATCCAAGTGAAGACGAAATGAGAAAAATCAGTGAGAAAGGGAAGAATACCTAGCTATAGCCTATATATCACGGAGGTTCTATCACAGTGAATTTACAAAACCATCCCTAGTTCCCTTGGGATCCGATCCGAGAACGACGTTACCCACGTATGAGGAGTTTCTGGATTCGGGTCGGTCGGGTCTGCTCCATTTCCACTAGTTGAATTTGTTCTTAACCAGAACATTACCAAATTATAATATTTGCCTTTAATATAATACGTAAAAGTTGGTTTGTTCGGCTCGGGCTCGGTTTATTTCGGCCGGTTTTTCTTATCCTTTCGGAATTTGAATATTTCGGTATAAATAAATGAGTCAAGCGAGTTGAAGGTTAATTAACTAAAAATTAAGAGAAAAAATAATGGAGAGAGATGCAAAAGGGGGAAAGTTACTTTTCTTCTACTTTAGTACTTAAGAATACACTGCTCCGTTCACTGTTGTAGCACTTGTTTGTCTTCTTCTCTTGTTGCAATCTTGTATTGTGGACTCATTACCTTTTTCGTAAAAACCAAAAATTTTAACGATGTTTCGTTTATGAATAAAATTTTTACGTTGTTGACTGATGATGTGTCGGAAGTTTAATCAATTTTTGTCATTTTATTTCCATCTCTATGTTTTTTTTTATTGGTCAAAACAGATAAAAATTGTAATTGTTTATCTCATTTTTATACTTTTTGTATTTGCATGGTATTGTTTTTCAAAAATCATATTTTTGTGGGTTGCCAATTATAAAATTATGACAGGGTCTGGTAGCTAATATGTTAGTTTTTATACGTATATGTACGTATAGTTTTCACTCATGTTTATTTCAGCATATATTGTATTGCTTTTGCTGTGATGTGTTAAGATGATGAATCTTTTTTATGCTTTGGGTAGTTTTGGCGCCAAAACATCACGAGGTTATTCTACTATCCATTCTATTAGGTAATTTTGTTTGCACGCACACACAAGATGATAGACACGATAATGATGCGCTCCTCAGAGACCCAATAAACCCAAAACCTGATTAGCGAGGATTGTTGTGCGGGTTTGTGTCGTTGTAGGTCATTAGTCATCGACTACTCGAGTGATGAGTTAGGTCTCTAGATCGTTATCACATTTACCTTTGGACTCAAGAGGCATTGTTGGTATTCGGATCACCGTCTTTCTCTGAGGTGCGATGGACTGATCCTTGTAGGACATTTCTTTTCCGCTGAGATGTTTTCAGTGAAAAATTGTAAGGGTATTTTGATATACCCACCTATGTATGTGACGAGTTTTGTAAATACATCACTAATAGTTCATGAAGCCAATTTTTAAATGAAATAAAAAATATATATTTTCATTAATTCTTTTATTTAACTCGTGTATAGTTTGAAAAATAATAGTATTTTTGAAATAAAGATAAAAATTTAGTTTTAGATTGAATGCATTAGTTATAACTTTCTTACTGAGTTAATCGTTTACTTCTCCCGATTCAGATAAAGAGAAAACTGATTAAGATTTATGCAGTGGAGTGCATGAAGAAGATCATGTTTATTTTCTTTTCTTTAGAATCGTAGTTGTATTTACTTTGGTAAGGATTCGGTTGCAAACTCTATTTTTAATTTGAGTTTGTAACTTTAAGCTTATGCGGCCAAATGCTTGTCATAGGTTGAGTGATCGGGTCTTCTTCTGGAGAATCGAGTCAGCCGACCTCTTCGGTCGCGACAATATTGACCGAACCTCGTGAACGGGTGTTTGATTTCTTCACCATTGCTTTTCAATTAATTTTGGCCTAATTCATAACATAATATTTGGTTAATATTAATACAACTTGGAAAATAGAAGAGAGGTGAAGGTGAAGAGAGAAAACTGAATACACAATTGATAAAATTACATTACTGTTTTATCAATTTCTCCGCATTGGGTATACATGTATGCATACAACCCAGTTCGCAGTTCTGAAAATTCGTCGTCCCTAACCTTCCGACCCTCATCTTCTCTCCCAAATAATTTGGAAGCACTAATTTTTCTCGTTGACAGCTTATCAGGAAGAGAAACACAGCAACATAAACTCCAAATCCGCTAACGATATCCATAATAATGCATTATATTGGCTTTAATTCAGTTGCCATTCGCTCAAATCCGGTCATCTACAGGCGAGGAAGGCCTGCGCAGACTGACGAGCTTCACATCGTCGACGACGGGCCCGCAGAGGGACGAGAAGTCGTCGCTTCTCATGGTGTAGAAGGTGCTTAGAAACATTATACGCGTCCGGGTAGCGATAGCGACGAATCTCATGACAGCCCGTTTGTACCCACCTTTTCCCTTCGATTCATAAGGGACTTTAACGGTTTCTTTTCCGGCAAATGCTTCCACGATCATGGACCCTTCGCAGGAATTGCTCGCGTCGCCCACTGCAAACGTCAGAACGTAGGTTTTTCCGGGTATGGTTCGAACTACTTGAGCAATGGCACTTTCTTTTCCGGCAACGAGCTCCACCGCTCGCTTGCCGTCTGGGACGGAGAAGTGCTCTGAGTCGATGTACTTGACGGCTTTGAGCGACTCCACCATCCAACCAGGTAAAGGAGAGTGGTCGTCTTCGATGTTTGGAGGGATCAAAACTCCCCAGGAAGTGTTTGGAAACAGGTACGGACCTTCTTCGAAACTCGGGTTCTTGATAAGATTAGCTGCAGAAAATCATGACCAAAAAATTACTCTTCGTTCTCATGTTTTAGAAAAACGAAAAGAGGGAATAAGAAGAAGAAGAAGAAGAAGAAGAAGAACAAACTGCGACTGGGTCTGGGAGGATACAAAACTTTGATGGCAACAGAGTCAATCAAAGGGCCACAAGCGGGATCTTCTTCGACGCCAGGATTATGAATGATGATCGCGACCTCCACTTGCTCAGCTTGGAAGGCCCAGGCGTAAGAGTCCCACCCATTACTGCTGTACAGAGTCTGCATCGGCAGCACTCCCCAATCAGGCGCCACTGATATGTTCAACCGCTCTTCCTGTGCGCAAGTGCGCGCAGCGCTAAAAGTAATGGAGTAGTAAGTTCCCTTGATCGCTCTCAGAACCTGCTTGATCGAAGCCTCGTTGCCTAGCCGGACGGCGTAGGCTCCCTCCGGCACCACAAGCAACATGTCCCCTTGTTTTTGGCCGGCTTTAATGTACTCAACGAATCCGGAGATTTCCCAGTTGGGTATGGCGTATCGCCCATGCACCACAGTCCCGTGTAGATCCGACGGTTTCGGACCAATCTCGAAATTCCCGTTCGGTAAGTAGCCTGAGACATCGCAAGATAAAGGAAGGTTATTCGGAGTGAGTTGACAGAATTGCCAGAAAATCCAATACCAGCAACAGCGGCAGAGGAAGCAGAGATTAGTTTATTTTGATCGATCCGAAACAGTCAAATTTTCAAACACATCACTGTCACAAAGTAACTGCGCCATAAATGCAGTCTGCGAACTTGAACGACCCCCATGACCATCCACCCAAAATTTGTATTTAGTTATAAACAGAGATCATCCCGCAACTTGAACATAAACACACAACCCCCAAGATTAACTCGTCAAAAACTAGTGAAATAACACCAGAGACAGACACGTCAATGGCGTCCCACAACCACATGAAAGTTCATAAGATCAACGGAGAGATCAAAGAAGCTGAAAATAAAGGTTTCGCTCAAATATAAACATGGGATAACCAAAGCATAGTGCAGGTAGTTTAGCTAGCAAATAAAGGAAGAAGAAGGAAGCAAAGAGATACCGTCAGTGATGAGGGAGGAGGAGGGGTGAAAGATGGCGAGCAGTAGCAGCACTGAAAAGCAGAATCCGGTGGGCATTGCCATCTCTGTGGATTGAGATGAGACAGAGAGAAGGTAGATTGCAATGAAGGGAGAAGAATAGGGGGAGCTTCAGTTTATATGCATGTCTCGTCACGATATAGCCCCTGTTGTTCGACACAATTACTGATCATGCCATTCAACATCTTTTTATCTGGTATAATATCTAAGAAGCATTAAGGAGACATCAACATCTAATCATGTCATTAAACAAAAGATTAAGAGAGGATTAGTTGTTGTAAATGAAAAAATGCCTTTTCCATAAATCTAGAGGACCTCCTCTAAGTGATGAGCGATGGGGAAGACAATAAACTAATGCTGCACCACATGTTTCGCCATAAAGCTGCGAGGGTGGTTTCGTCTTTTCGGACAACAGAGATCAGAACATGCAGCAAGGGTAAAGCCAGGGGGGGTTAAATCAAATAATAAAAGGCTTAAAGTGACAGAGACAGAGCACATGTGTGAGAGATGTCACATTGGTTTTAATTTTAATGCCTATTTAGAGTTAGAATGTAACATATTTTGATTTAATAGACTAAGTTAAAGACGACAAGAGGACAGGGATAAACAGTTGGGTTTTAAAAGACGTAAGATTAATCAAAAACTGTGCCGAAACCAATATAACATGTTTGTTATTTTTATCAATTTCAATTCCAAGAGAGAAATAAATTGGAAAACTGGGTGGTTTTAGCAACAACGCTGCGCTCCAGAAGCCTATTTCATGCGGAAAAAGGGTCGCGTGCTGCGACCCACCGACGTTGTGAAAGGCTGGGAGAGTCCACCTCAACTCCCATGCCCCCCAGTCATAAAGAGCTGACAAATATCAGATTTGATTGGAGCAGAATCGTCAATCCTCTACGCTTGATAAACAATCCTATCTGATTTACATATAAAATCAAAGTACGGCTCTGTCTGAGTTTTTGTACACAGATTTAGAATCGGAAGGAGGAGGAGGAGGTGTCCCACAATAAATAGAAAATCTAGGAGGTGGGTCTGCTTCAATCTCAAACCCTTCTGAAAGGGTGAGTGGAGGACCGATCTTCTGCCGGTTGGAACAACCACCTGTCCCGTTTTCCCAAAACCCAGATCCATTCTTCCCCCCTTTTATCTACTTCTACTTCTACTTCTATCTCTACTTCTGGGCATGGCATTCAAGGAAATACTATTCTCCTATGCTAACTACACCCACCCCCTAGAAATTGAAAAAAGAAAAGGAAATGCCACGTCGGATATGGTAGAGCGGCGGTCAGATCGTCAGATATTGGGAGGGGAGGGTGGCCCTGGCCCGCAGAACAGGCTCACGTTTCGAGGGACCTGATTACAGAGACCTGCAACCGGTTTGATCCGACGGATATCAAACCCTACACGTAGCTATTAGCATTTATTGAGGTTGTCTCCTAAATTATGAATACCCGATTTCTGATTGATAATGAAACCTAAGTTGCATAACAGGAACTGATGGTCTTCTAAAAATGTTGTAAACACCTCAATTCCTTCATACACAATCAAACAAGGAAAAAGACCCAGATCATTCAAATCTCTCCTTCATGCTACCTACCAACAATAGAAGAAGGAGCTGTTAACTTAACACATATCCTATTTACCAACGCAAATTTAATGAGAGATGGGCGAGCTTCTGGGGAGGGAGATGGCTCATTATTATTATAATCTGGAGAAGAACAGTTGATAATTCACATTTATTGAATGGGGATCTTGAGGTCACGTGGAATGTCCCATGTTAGGATAGAATTATAAGAGATATTAACTCATCTTCTACTCCACATTTCACTTTCATGACAGATTTCATAGATAGATTCCACCACTGAACCACCTAATCTGTCAACCCCACACAGGGCAATAACACGATTATGAAATCAGATGCATATGAATCTTATTTTATATACTTCACCCATAAAAAGGGTTCCAACTTTCATTCATTGTACCTCTATCGACTCGGCGGCAAAGAGAGTCGGAACCATGGATGCCAAATCCAAGCGCTTAGAGATGGATCAACTGTGACCCATCAGAGATGGTTGGGCAAGGGCCATGATATCAAAGTCTGTAAGATTAGGTGATGCAAGAAACAAAGCTACATAATGCAAGAAAGACCGTAGCACGTGTGATGTTAGTGTGAAATAAACCCTCTTAACATGTCATTGTTTCTCCTAAAGATTAGAAAAAAATGCACATAATCTTCGTACCAAATTATGAAGCTCTGACCCACTTCAATTTGTAGAGATGTGATCCAAGCGGGTTCTTCTGATTAATCAATAAAGACAACCAAGTGCATCAACATTAAAATTTTAGAATGTGACACATACCTTAAAAGCACTCAAATCTAATCATCTTCACTAATGAACTCACATTCAGACATCCAAATAAAAACAAAAGGCAAGTTATATTTCTCAAGGAAAACAGAAACTTAATTTCTTTTATTCAATCTTCCATAACTGTAACATAAACAATCTCAAAGAGGAATATGTCAGCAACAAAAAGATAATCCCTAAAAAATATCCAATCATTCATAAATCAGTAGTAACAATCCCTCAAAAATATCCAGATCCAGAATAAAACATACCCTTGACTACTAAAAAGAAAAATGCAACTGGTCCTTGACATAAACATAAACGACACAGTATTGAAGAAAAGTACATCGATTCTAGTGTTATACCCTACCCTACACCAATGAGACAAGAAAATCATTCAAGGAACTTTTATTTCAGAGTTTTTGAAACCATGGAATTGAGGATCCTATCCAAAAACTATATAACTAGACCTGTTAATAAGCATACTACTTCACCCAACCAATTTATATGGAGGGTATTTTCGTGATCCTATATGAAAAAAGAGTGAGTTGGAAACTTGACATTCCATCGCATCAATCGAACTCGTGCTTTTTAAAGAGTTCTGACAACTGAGGATCGATAATTGGAAAACTCAGGATTAGATGAAGGGCAATAACCTTTGCTGCCACAGAATCCACAAGCAATTTGAGGATGAGCTTAAATTGATTATTGGACATAAAAATTGTCAATACATGAAAAGAAAACAGCTGCCAACAATGTTTGGTGAAAGAGAGAATACAAACATCCAACCAGACTTGTAACCATTTCGATATGATCATTCCACAACAACGTTTACTTCCATAAGGAGGCATTTCGATCGAAAATTACAGATGATAAAAAGATGCTCAAGGAAGAGTTCGCTGGTAAAGAGGCAATGCTCCCAACGCCTCCCGTTCTGCTCTCTCTCTCTTCACCTGTGAATTTTTTGCATAAAAAACACATTATATTTAAAATAGAAAGAATTGGGAAAACCCTCATGAAACATACTCAAACAACATTTTATACAGCTTTTAGGACCATCTTCATTGATTTTTTCTGAGATATACTATATTCCTGGTGCGTGTCCAGGACATTTTACCCATAAATTGGATAGAGGTCTTCTGACATTTTTCATTTTTTTGCAAGCCAAAAGCTGCACAAACTTTCTCATGTCTACCAATCTAATAAAAGGTTGCCATCCATGAGCAATAAATATAAAATTGCTAAAAAATTCTACATGACAAAGGGTCCTGCTGTATTTCCTAGAGTAATCTTACTTCATATCCAAATACTCATGTGTTTACAAAATTAAAAATGGGGAAGCGTCACTCAATAAATTCTAACTTTGAAAAAGACTTACTAGAGCAAGCATATCCTTGAGGTAGCTCCTGAAAGGCGTCTGCAATGCCTACAAAATTGATTTGACGAAATCACAGTAAATAACCAACCTGATTTTAAGATCTACAAAAATCAGAAAAACGTCTTCGATTAACTGATCAACACATTTCTTAGCTAGAAGCATTGTTAAGCTAATAACTTGTGGGTGAGAATATCTGGAAATCCACGTGGATTTGAAAATTCCCAACTTGCAGTTTCTCTATAGGCATCATTTATAGAAAGTTGATTTCTTGGAAATGTTTTGTTCCCTTCCAATCGAATGGAAGACAATAACAATGACAAGGATGGAATCCCGGTGATATTAAAAGACGTAGTTAATAGATTCTATAATCTAAAACAATATTTCCCATTTGCTAACAACAAAAAAATTTACGAATTATAGGATACGATAAGAGTGACTCCAGAGCAAGATCCAAGGAGCAAAAACCAGAATAGAGTAAAACCTGAAGATTTTCGGGGAGGTACTCGTGCTTCATGGAGAGGTCCATGGCGCGCTTGAGACGCTGATTACGAGCATCAATAATCTCTCTGGGAAGGCGACTGAGGGCCTCCTTCACGTCCAGGTCATAACTGTAATCGTACAGATCGTCGTACCGAAGTCCTGCGCGCAATAGTCAGCTTGAATAAAAGAAAAAAAAAAAAAAGAACGAAGTTAGAGTACAATGGAAGGGGGGCCTTAGAGCTTGGGATAGAGTACCATAGCGACGGAGGCGCTTGGATAGAGCTTTCATGTGCTGAGCAGCGAGCCAGTTCTTCTTGGGGTCGACGAAAGCCTGCAAAAACGACGACATCTCGGAGTTGGAATCGCGCTCACCCCTTCCTCTCCTCCTTCCCCAATTTACAGACTTCCGCGAAAATAGAGACCCGATTACCACAAGCGTATTATTATATTTAGTCTTGACATAACCAAATACGACGTCGTACCATAATCTAACATTCAATTATATTTTTAGAAATAACTGGGTTTTAAATAAATAATTAATTAATTAATTTCATTAGAAATGGAAAATGGAAATTGCTGCAATTTATTAAGCATCCTTAATCATTTATTAAAAAGAGAAATCAACTTGATGGTCAGGTAACGCAGTGTTGAGGTTAGATTAAAGAAGAAATTATGTTGTAAATGATATAGAAATAAGAGTTATAGTTATGTTTAATTTCTGACGTTTATTAATTATGTTCTTTTTTCAGATTCCTGCTTTGCTGTCGCTTATCTTACCTAATATGCCTGCACAAAGAGCACAAATCTTGTCTTGCTTGTTCCAATGAAGCCCTTCCTCTGAAATCCTTGGCTATTGCCTTCAATGGAAGGAGCTGCTTCTCTTCAATCTCTCGAATGAAGAAGCTCCATGCAAGCAACAACCTACCCAAAACTCCCATTTAATAGCACTTGAGGAGGAAGAAACTACGTTAGTTCCTCATCATATAACTGCTAGAACATTGATTGGAACAACCCCGACCCTGTGATAAGTCTGATAGAAACATCGGGTCAAATGACCCTATCTTCATAGAGAACAAGTCATCTGGCCCGAGTCTAAAAAAAATTATTTAAAATCCAAAGTTCGTAATGATAAAGACTTAGGTCTATGATACAATTTTTATAAGAGAATAAAAATAGTGTAATAAAAAAGAAGTACTATGCGTTAAACATACATGATGAAAATCTTATACCGGTTAGAACTTTAAAGAAAAAGGTACACAATAATTAAGATACGACCTAAAGAGAGAGCGTAGAGGCTCGTTTTTGCAACTATTGACGACTAGGGTTAAGATTTCTTAAAGAGAAAAGATCGTTGAAGTGAATTGACTAACTCAGTAAAAGATAATGTATAAATCGTAATTATCAAGATTAATATCATGCAAGAAGTTTCAAAACTGATTAAAACCTTTTTACCGATTTAATTATGTCTTGAATCGACGATGGAGCATGTCATAAAATACGATGTATACATCGATAACTATATAAAAAAATAAGTCCATATCATCACTTATCATAAAACAACGAACAGTGAAGAAGGAAGATTATTCATGGATCCTTTCGAATCAAAGCTCAAAAAGGCGCAGCCTACAAATCGTAACACCTCATGAACTTAGAGGAAGAATCATGACGTCTATATGAAGATCTAGCCACGCCACATCAATAAAAGATCTGGGCAGGTTTAGGGTATCGATGTCCAAGGAGAGGGTCATCATCACCATATCACCATCATCGTGCAAACCAACGTCCTCACGCAGCAGAGGACGAACGAGAGTAACCCCAAGATACTTTAACCCACCAAGTAAAGCATCAAAAGGTTCAACATCTCAATAGTAAAAGTAACAATCCAGAAATACCATGTAAGATTACATTAAAAAATATATATATAACTAATATAGAAAATTGGCATGTTGTTGAATAGTCCTTGTCGGAGTTCAATCATAGGTGGCAATCCACCAAAATAGAATTAAAAAATGAATGCAATGTTAAGCATAGAATAAGAAATCCCTTACCTCAAGGACGACTATCGATCTTATCAACAGGAGCTTTTAACCTCCTCAGTGATCGTTTTGTAGTCTGATCAGTCGTCCATAAGAAATACCAGAAAAAAATACCCTTGTTAATTAATCAGGTAGAAAAAAAAAACGAAGAAGGAATGAAGAACAAAGAAAAAATAAAAATTTTGGATCTGGGACTGGTTCAGCTCGGACTCGATTTAGTTAAGCCAATTGCTTAGATTCAATTCGGTTAAGATCATACCAACTGGTTCAGATCAATCCATCCGACTCGGGCCCACCCAACCTTATTGGGTCAGGTTGGCCGACTGAACTTTCTGACTAGGTCGTGCAAGGCTGGACCCATCGGGTCAGATTGAGCTCGAGCTTGGCCCACCAGATGTGCCCAAAAGCCCAGCCTACCGGGCGAAGCCCGCAATGCCGCATAGTATTGCAAGTGAAAATGTTGTTTTCAGCCATTTTCCCAACCATTTCTCCCACATGACACTTCTGACAAGTTTTCTAACTCGAATATATCAAAATAGATAGTTGAACGAGATTTTAAGATGGAAAATAAAAACTTCAAAAACCCTAACTTTTGTTGGAGAAAACAAGGAGGAAACCATTTTATTGTGCAAAATCACTTCAAAAAGATTGAAAAGCTTCGCAAAAGAAACGATTTAAGACCAAATTTGTTGGATTCAAAGTCCGATTGGTTGATAGTTACTCTCTTCTCCCTCTCTATTTCTCTCTCCCTCTTTTTCCTCTTTCTCTTTCTTCGAATGACACTCAGCCAAAAGAACACAAAAAAAAAAAAAGTTTCGAACCCTTTTGTTTCATTTACTCCTTTAAAATACTAGTGGTCAGTATAATGATTGTATTTTGAAAGTTGTTCGACGAGACAAACAAAAAATTTTTATTGAATAATTAAATTGACAATTGTATGTAAGTAATTAAGTGATTGGAGACCAGTGCAATAATAACAACAGTACATCTAAGAACTTTGCTACTTAAGAATAACAATAAGAAATAACTGCTGCACATATAAGAACAAAAGGGACATACGAAGATTAAATTAGTCAGAAAAAAAAAACAACAGATAGGCTTCTTAACAAAGGCGGAAAAGACAATGAAAAAAGAAAAATGAAGATCGTCACAAAACAATATTCATATGAAGCAAAAAACCAAACAAATTTGACAAACCTCTCATTCAAAATGCATGCTGCTATAGATCATAAGGAGATTCACAAAGTTTTCAAGCAATTGAGCGTCCGTGGAAACATGAAATTATCCACAAATTTGCAAAGGGGCAAAATTATAAGGATTATATTTCCTTTCTCTAAACTATTTCTTACCTCCACATGCAACATAAATGAGCATCGTATTTTGCTATTTGGCTTGTAACAAATAGCAAAATATCTCTCTTCAAACGGTAGCCAAATATGTTTCGTCACAGGAGAAAGCAATACCATCTAGGAATTAGATTATTCTGCAAATACACATATAATAGAAATAATGTGCCACGTAGACCTACCATTAGGTACCAAGCAAGGAGGCTACATTTCTCTTTATTTTGAAGGAGATGAGTTACACAGGAATTTAAACGAAGTTCCAACAACAAAAGACATGAGCAATCTGAAGCACTGGGAACACAGTCGAGACACCTTGGAGATTATACCATCTTTGATTGGAGGAGAATCAAGGGAGAAGATGGACATAGATAAGTGAAGTGGAGGGCTGCTCCAATGGCTGCAAAAATCATGGAAGATTTCCGATTTATTACTCATGCTTTTAGAAAAAGAAAATGACACTAAAGCTGTAATACCAGAAAATTTTATCGTACCGTTTATTATAAGTTTGCAATAAAATATATGCAAATTATAAGAGTTGTTAGAAAAGATTAATGTAAATCTAATTATTTATAATTAGATTTATTAATAAAATTATAAATAAGAAGAAAGAAATGGAATTGTGGTATGCGAAGAATGTTGGCGTGGAGGAGATAAAAGAAAAAAAGAAGACAAGAATGAAGAGAAAACTTTTTTCTTACAAGGTTGAGAAGTCAGCAAAATTAAAAGTTTCAAAAAGTTGAAAAAGCAAATGAAGAAAAAAGAAGACACTTAAATATGTGGTTGTTTTGTGTTGAGAGGGGTAAAGCGGGAAAGTAAAGGTGAAGTTTAAAATGAAGACAACTCAAATTTTAATCCTCTCTCACATGTTCACACACACACACTTAAGTAGATTTTTTGATCTTATGCCTTAAAGATTTACAAAAATGAGAAATAATCTTCATTGAGAGAAAAACCTCATTTGAAAGACATCAAACCCACAATAGCTTCTTCTCCACATTTCTTCTCCCTCCATATCTAAAGATCTTCTCCCACTAAAAGCTCTCTTTCTTACAAGAAAATTCAAAGTAAAAATAGATTTAGGTTTTATAGATGCAAGTTTGTTGAATAAGTGCTTGATATTTGTGATTATTGTTGGGTTTAATGGATATTTGATGAACCCTAGATGGTTGTATGGAAATGGATCTCCTCTTCATTCATTCTTGATTTATTTGATGTTTAAATCGGATTGGGGAGTTGTTTATGCTTTGAAACGAAGAAAGGATACCAAATAGTGCATGAACATTAAAAAATGCTGAATTACAGGGCCTTTCCGAATTATGAAATTTTCGGTTCAGTGAGTTGATTTTGTTTGATAAATTGAATTGAGTATGTTAAAATAAACTCTTTAGGGAGTCTATAGCCTTTAGAATTTTTGAATTCAGATATGTATAGCAAAAGATATGAAATTTTGAAGTTTTGCCACTATGATGGAATTTCTGAAAATTATATATGTAATAGTTAGTTTTGGGTTGTTCAATACTTAAAGTTATTTTGAATTAGATATTTAAATGAGTTATTTGGATATGTTCTTTCAATTTGGAGAAGTTTTGGAATTTAGAACTTCTAAATTTGAAGAGTTATATATAATTTATTTGTGTAATGTATTTTTGGTGTTATTGATGAAATTCAATTGTTTTAGGCTTTTAAGTCACATGGTTAGGTGATTAAGTAATTGATTTCCTCAATTTCTCTCAGGACTCGAGGTAAGTGCATGTCGTATGTGTTTGACCATTAGGCCTACACCACAAAGTTAAGATGTTGATGGTTAGGAATATGATTATATAAGTTTTAAATATTTGGATGTGTAGAAGTTATTAGGAGTGATAGTTTATTTTGTTAGATTTTATTGCTATTGAGAATCTGTTTATTTACTTATTTCATGTTACCCTTATAGCATTTGAGAATATGCACGTGAACGTGCATTGATGCATCATAGTTTTTAAAATCATAGAAAACGATTTTATGCATATGTTTTCATATAAACAAAACAGAAAGAAAACAATAAAGTAAATTACGTATGTAGTTATTGTGGGTAAATGAACTGAGTTTGGCCGTCTCGCTAGGTGAACCCTAAGAAGTGGCATTCCACTTCACCTAGAACAAGTTGGTCGTCCCGTTAGGTGAACAAATAGTAGGGTCTTTTCCTTTAGAGTCATGACCCAAATAACTCAGAATCAGTGAAAGAAAAGAAAGAACAGACAAAAGTTACATGATTTACGAACAACATACATGAGCATGCATTTTCTTTTTTACATCACTTACTGAGCATTAGATTCATTAGTTGACTTTGTAGTGTAGGTGAAGATATTACAGGTGAGGACTTCGAGGCTCGAGTGGACCGATGAGACAGTTGATGAGGGATATCCATAGCGTGTGCTTGTAGCCGTTGGAGCGATTGACCTGTGGGCTGTTCCTCATATATTTTGGTACAAAAAATGTATATGTATATAGTTTTAAGCTTTTGATGAAAATGATTTGTAGGATTAAAATGTTTATTTTCAAAATAGTTTTGTTTTAAACACGTATAGATGATGAGTTTACGTTAAGTTTTCTCGTCTTCCGTTGCGCTATACAATAGTAGGTACTGTTATGATAGGTTATTTAAACGATACTATGATGCATGTATGAGATTAAATTGTAGTTGATTCATGAAAGAAATGAATAGATGATAAGTGGTTTTTAAGAAAATTTCACTTATGTTTTCCAAGATGTTTTAAAAATGAATTTCAACCATTTTGAGTCTCTTTAAAGTAGTATAGTATTTTCTAAAGATTCTTACAAGGTTTTACGAAAAGTTAAGTTAGTAACAGCCGAATTACAGGTTGTTACAAAAACTCAGGTTACATGCAATAATCGGTTTTCTAAAACTTAGCCGAGTAGTTATCGACCGTTACAAAGGTCTTTATGAACCATTTTTTTTGGATTTTGTAGCTTCTTTGTAAGGGTATTATTACCTCTAGTTGTGGACGATCTTTGAAAGCTTGAATTTGAAAAACAAACAATATTTGTATTCTTGTAAATTTCCTCACATTTCTCTCGATTTCTCTAGTCGATTGTGTGTGTTGTATTTAGTTTGTTTTGTCTATTCGTAAGAGTTGGACAAAGTAACTTATAATTAATCTTCCAGCACTTTTAGATAAGGGTGGGCATGGTCTGAGTTGGTCCGGTTCCGAGCCTGAATCGAAATCGGACAAAAGTTTCGGGACTTTTTTTTTTTTTTTTTGAATCCCAAAACTGGCCATGGAGGGACCGAAACCAAATGAGGACCGGACCAAAATTTTTTGTCTGGTCTCGATTCCTCCCACCCCATTTTGTTTTTTTATTATTTTTTCACAAGAAATTAATCCATATCAAAAAAATTTTAACACAAGAAACTAATTCTAGAAAATAATTTCTAAAAGATTGAAATTGACAAGAGGAAAAATTAGGAAATACTGTCAACAAATCCATATCAAAATTTTAACAATTGCTTTAGAAAACATATTTATGTAGAAATGAACATTAAAAAAAAGACACTCAATCTCCTCCGTAGAGATGAATAAACACTATCGCGAAAAAAGAGAAGAAAAGGAACAACAACAAGCCTGCAAGCTTTTCAGAGAAAGAAAATAAAGGCATCGATCATCTTTCTCTCTTAATTAAACAACGATGACATTGGGGATTTCAAGATCTAGCAATAAACCTATGAGCACCGAGGGGCAAGGGCGAGCAAGCGAGTCGGCGAGGACAACACTGAGGAGGGACTGGGATTTGGCAGTCTGGGAGCACCGGAGCAGTGGAGCACGATTGCAAATTGTTGATTAGCCCTAACTTGCCTTTTGAGATTTTGGAGCTAGGGCTTAGAGGAGGGACTAGGGTCTGTTTTGAGATTTTTGAGAAGAATATTGGAGTGTGTTTCACTTTTGTTTCAACAAGCAATTAACCATAACTTGGTTTTTTTTAATTATCAGTCCGGTCCCAGTTTTTTGGAATTTTGGGATATGAACTGAGAATCGAACCGGAATCGGTGAATCCTGCCCTGAGGACCAAAACCGAACTGAGGAATGAAGATCAATGACCGAAACTGGTAGTCTGGTTCGATCCTCAGTCCTCGGGCTGGTTCTGCCCACCCTTACTTTTAGAGATGATAGTTTGTCATGGAGTTGAAAAATTTCACAATTTATCAAGCTGGAGTGTTTTCTCATTCATTGGAGTGTAGCCCTAAAGTGGAAGGCTGTATTAGCACCGATCCGACCAGCTTGCACATATTGAATCATATCTTTTTTGTCTGCGCGAATTTGGTATGAAATTTTGAAGGATTATTCCTTACTCCAAAGGTGTGTTGCTGTTAAATTTTCAACTTAAAATTCAAAGAAACGTGCTTTCTACGGTGCATTCAAGTTGTGCCTAAATCTGTGAAATCTTTCCTTTTTGGTGGTGATCTCTTTAAGGAATCTTATTTTGATTTCACGTCAACAAACTCTTGAGAAAGACAACATTTGGCTTTCAATTAATTTATTTGTAATCGTAAGGTCAAAACATTTAGTACATAAAAAGATAAATAACCATTGTTGTATTTGACTTGGCATGTTAGATCTATGTTTACCAATAATCTATAAAAAAAATATATCTAGAATATTTTTAACAATGTTAAACAGATAATACATATCATCAATGATTTACAAAGATCAACCATAAGAGCGTCTTATACACTAACAAACTAAAAATAAATAAATCATGACAAACAAAAAAAAAAACCAAAAATTTCAAAATAAAAATCAAAATAACTTAATAGTAGAACAAAAAACAAACAATCACTTTTTAGAATTGCGTAGTCTATTGTCACATAATTTAGCAGAAGTTGAGCTTGAACTCTCCATTTTTATAATTGGTAACGAAGAGTGGGTCATTGGGACAATTGAAACTGTAGGCGATCAAAGAAGAAGGGAGTCAACTTCTTCAACAACAACTATTACCAAGAATCTCAAACTTTTATAGTTTTAAAAGTTTTTTTTCAACTCTTTTGTTGAAGTAGCGAACAATAGTCGTTTATGCATAATGATTTAATTACTTTTGTGACAACTTCCTAAATTTTTTGAGAAAGTATGAACAGATTAATTGTGCAATTAAGAAAACATGATAAATAAAGTTTAAAATAATAAAGAATATTTAAAAGAATAGGCATGCACAAAGACTATTACCTCATGCACATTGATGACCAAATCGTCAATTTGAAGGGACAATATTTTTTCAACTTCAGCTCCAAATAGAATGGCATTGATGGCATCGATATGGTCCATTAAATCAACATCAACAGAATATCTATGAAGAGACATTAAATTTGAAAAAATATAAGATGTGTGCATGAGAAACGAAAAACACTTTACAAGCTTGTTAATAATCGTGGAAGAACACGTGCATCATTTGCTTGGTGGCTATCACAAATGAAGAGATTAGTTGCACGACGACGAGTTGATTTAAGACATTTGTCGCATAAGAAATAGTAAAATTGTTAAGTCATGTTCCCAAGTAAAACATTAACACGAATCCCTATATGACCGACCTAATTACAAAAGATAAGAAACTCAAAATAAGATATATTAGAATGAGAAAAACACCACAAGAAAATAAACAATGAGGTTCATAGCATACCTTGGAAGGGTTCTAATGAAGATGAACTATGTTGATTATTTATTCTTTTAAAGCGACGAATGAAAATGATGAATTACTTAATGGGACATCAAAAGAATACATTAGTAATCTACAGAACGTAAAATTAAATTAATCAAATTAAAACAAATTATTAGCGTCCTCTTTTTCTAGCACTAGTGGTCGGTGTGCGTATGTGTTTTTCAAGAACCACGAGAGGGCATGATGGGCCCTATTTTTTTGGCCTTCACAAGCTTAGAATTTTGAGGATCTATGACGACGAAGAAGTTGCTGGTCTGGACACATCCTGATCCGGAGGACAATCAACCTCGATTTCATGTCGATTACCTTCGCTTGCGACCTCAACAATCTTGAAATACCTTTGCCATTATGCAAAAGTTGTTTTTCATTGCTTACTTCAAATTTGTGGTATCTTCCATATTTTGCTTGAGGAGATAATCCTCGTACTAGTAAGATAAGATATAAAAGAATGTAACGACCATGGTTGAAGCAACAATATGGTTTTGAAAAAATTGACTTGTACATTAATTTTTCTGGCTTTTCCATGAATAAACTAAACGTGCTTGAAGATAACAATTAACTTTCCACAACAGATCAAAATTTGAAAAAAGAGATAGATTTGTGCCGAGAAACTCATATTTTAGAAAGAGTAATATTTCGCGAGATTTGTATTGACACCGGACATGAGAGTGATATGGAAGAAGAAACGGAGGGTTTGGAGCAACGAGGGGCAACTCATTGTCCATGTCTGCAGGAAGAACAAACCAAAACAAATTGAAAGCATTATGAGAGCATCAAAATGCACAAAATCAAGTGGTAATTTTTGGCAAGAATAAAACAATCCTCCACAGTCATTATAAACTTCAATTTTCCCTCAAAATTTTGTCTGTCAATGCAGCATCATGCGTCAAAGAAAAGAAACTTACCTATCGTGATAACATTTGAGAGACATAATGAATGACCGTAGCCAGGCAATACAACCATACTCTTCGTCTCTAAGCAAATTCCGCACTCTTCTTCTCTCTCCAAAATCAACCAGACCTTCTCTCTTGTGTGTTCTAAAACACTGCCATGACAAAGGAAGGCAAGGTGCCACGAGGTGAGCAATTAGAATTTCCTCAGGACAAGAAACTACAATGCGACGCTGAAGCACTTGTACAAGTGAAACGACAGAAAATGGCTATGACTCAAGTGTAATAGCAACTATAAGGACAAGAAAACAAGCAGAGCTGAAAAAGTTACCTCCTCTGGTCGTAGATGGAAAGCAAAGAGTAGCTGATGGTGGGAATGTTGGCTTGCTTTTGCTGCTCAATATTTCTGAGATGTCATCTTCTACAGCCAAGCTGTAGTAGTAGTGTCTTTCTGCTCTAAGAGCACTGGTTTCAACTTCTCTGGTCATCCTACATTCCTGCTACAAATGGTTTGAAAGTGGATCCTTTCTGATCGAGCACTGCTAGGAAGAAACATGACCTTTCATGGAGGCACAGAGAGAGACGCAAACAAATGTAGACAAATACCATTTAGCCTTCAAATACACTTTTAATGCCTAAGCAAGAAAGACTATATTCAAATTATTACTAAAAATAGAAAACCTGCTGAGTAGGCAACCGGCGTTTCGTGCAGAGTTCGGGGTGTTCGGTTGAATGATTGGAGAGTCTCGATACGATTCGCTGCGTCTCTCTGTTCGCCGGCCACGGCAGTACATAAGAACCAAGATAGTTGTCTGATCAAGCCCGTTAATAATATGATGGAGGATGAGTTGCAACTATAGTGATCTTCTTCTTCCTCCCAAAAGATTGAAAGCTCGCCGGTTTCGGTTTCAGTCCAGCAAGTTCGATTGTTGACGTAAAACCCGACCGTCCAGACCGCAGTTATGAATTGGGCAACGTGATAAAGTTTGTAACAGTAGAAGAAAAGGAGGATGTATATAAATGGGAAGCGACAAACAAATGCTTAAAAGGAGCAAAATTTAAGGTAAAAACTGTTGCTTTTAAGGAAGATCCAAGTTAAACGTGTATATATACTTACCTTATTGGCATTACATTTGTTATTTCGTAGGGACAACCATTCATCTTCCTCCTTTCTACCAAAAACAACGCAACTCTTCATCACAGAACGCCAACAATATCCCCGCCATTTCTCTCTCTCTCTCTCTCTCTCTCTCTCTCTCTCTCTCTCTCTCTCT
>CM039518.1:15912283-15950759 GCA_022433055.1 Begonia peltatifolia | reverse complement strand
GAGAGAGAGAGAGAGAGAGAGAGAGAGAGAGAGAGAGAGAGAGAGAGCAGTCTAACGGAATCTTTGAAGATCGGCCATGGCCGTCCGTAGCAGTTAGCACAACTGTTTACAGGCGGCAAATCCTAGTTTTTTTTTTTGTCTTAATCACATTACCTTCAATTAACTTTCTCGAACATAAGATTACATAACAACGATAACACACGACCCAAAAATCCAATCTTTGGTGGTTATTCTTGATGCACCCACCAAGAACTGGTACTGTTGTAGTTCGATCCAAAGTATTTTCTGGTTTGTTGACTTTTAAATCATACATTTTCATACCCATTTCAGGAAAAAGAATCCATCGTATACCAGGCCGATATTATGGTACAACCGGGCTCGCTCTTTCTGGTCGTCTTCTTCTTCTTCTTCTTCTTCCATCAATCCTCTGCAGAAGTTGGCACAGCTGCCTACCATAGCACTCCTTATTCTCGTAAGTCATTAATCATTTAATTTCAATAAACGAATTGTAAATACCATGTACTGCTAAATCTTTAAATGTGTGTTTGTCCAGCAACGGCCTGCTATGGGAGCGACCCTTCTCAGTTTCCATCAAGCAACATGTTTGGGTCGGCAGGAGAGGGGATATGGGACAACGGAGCCGCCTGCGGAAGGCAATATGCCGTGAGGTGTCTGAGTGGCCTCGCAAAGAGGCAATGTCTTGATCCGGACCAGACCATTCAAATCACCATTCTCGATCGAGCAATTCTCTCTCGCACTAGACCCTCTAAACCCGACACCACTTTGCTACTTTCCACCACTGCTTTTGCTGCCTTAGCTAACTTTTCTGCTGCTTACGTTAACGTCGAATTCCAACTGTAAATTCCCTCTCTACATGATCACTTTCTTTTGTTCAAGTCTAAAAACTGGTTCATAATCAATCGTTATGTGCAGGGCTTGACTGCTGGGACACGATTTTTGACGGAGAAAGAAGATGACCATGCTTTCTTTTCTGAAATGATTTGCCATAACTATTCTTTTTAGCATTGTTAGCAAACATATTGTTCGACCAAAACCGGACTGACGTGTTTATCTTTCTATCTCTGGAATAGCATTCCAAATTCATAGTTCTCGTTCTTGCAGTTTCATGGTGGTCGGTTGGATTTTATGTAGCCATGAACGGAACACCTTTGATTCTTTGTTTGAATCTCTATGACAAATCAATTTGAAACAACGTTGTTTACGAGTTTACTAAAGACAAGTTGAACTCTCTTAAATTTCATTGCCTCATCGATCAATTTGATCATGATGAAATAACACAATCAATAAATGAATGCAGCAAACTCGTATTCCACGTATGAATAGAGAAAATCCAGCAGGTTAGAACAAAAATCTCGGGACATACAAGTATTTCACTGACTCACTATGTTGATATATTTCTAGAATTGTATAAAGATCTGAAATATCCAATGCCATAACTATACGATCATCGCAACCAGAGGATTTCCCACCGATTAAGAGACTTAGAAATCTGATTTCTTTGTAAGGAGAGTGACGTACTTGGTCAAAACATAGCAGTGTGGCGGCATAATATTCGTGTAATAGTTCTGAATGGTGCTAGTGATCTCGAACCCGAATTTCTTATAGAAGTTGATAGCATCCTCATTGTTTATTTGCACATGCAAATAAACTTCAGCCATGTTTTGGTCGGTGGAGAGATCAAGAACATGGCTCAAAAGCTTGGTACCTGCAGGTTAATCAACAATACAACACATCCTGAGAATGATGAAGAAGACTTCAAATCAGAGAAATGTTCTGGATCAGTTTGGTCACATATCAAACATATAGTTCTATGATCAAACAGAAGGTTGCCTGTGCATTATAATGGAGGAATTCTTCCGCGGGAGACAAGTTATAAGCGAGTTTTAGAGAAGAAAGTCTCTTACCAATCCCTCGACCACGATAGGGTGCTAAAATGCCCAAAGTCATGATGTAAACACGGACAGACCCATTTTCAGTTTTCTCAAGACGGCATGCTATAGAACCGACACAAATATCACTCAAGTATGCTGCAAAAGAGAAGAGCAGGGAAACGATCTAAATGAGCAGTTTGAAAGTGCGCTCTCTAACTTTGCACAATTACCATCAATATACCAAATCTAATAAACAGCACCAAAATGGAACCACAGAAACAACGACCAAAGC
The DNA here is from genome assembly GCA_022433055.1 of Begonia peltatifolia. Taxonomy (NCBI): domain Eukaryota; kingdom Viridiplantae; phylum Streptophyta; class Magnoliopsida; order Cucurbitales; family Begoniaceae; genus Begonia; species Begonia peltatifolia. The sequence continues at coordinate 15,948,575 of CM039518.1, read as the reverse complement.
ATCATAAATAGCCACCTCACAACATAGGAGGAGGGAACAAAGATCCAAACAAGCATATAATATTCGCAATGAGCCAATTGATCGATTGAACATTTAATTGTGCATTGCTGATGATATCTTGATGAAGTTGTAAGATAGATAGAATTCAACATACCAATCTTAATCGCTAAAAGAAACAAAAGAACAGGGGAAAAACGAGACTTATGATTAGCTATATACGGAATATGCCATAAAGGGGAAAGAGTCTTGGAACAAGAAAATCAATAAAAGTAGGAAGAAGATACAAGTGGAAAACAAAAGAGGAAACCGGATAGCTGAATGTTTTGCGATTGTTCATTTTCACAAAATTGAAGAATAACCAGTAATCCAAAATAATTAAGTTCTATTTCTAACACCCGTCGCTTTTGAGAATCAGAATTCCTAAAACAGCATACAAAAGGGTTGGCGGTTGAGGGAGGTATCGCTGGCATTATAAACGAAAATGAATCACAGAGATCAGCAGAGGAGAGGGAGAGACGAACCCAGCTTGGTGAAGTCGGCAGAGGCGAGTGCATCGGCGTAGTACTTATAGTTATAGCGAATAGGAAAGAGAGCTGCGTTGAGCTTCTTCAGTTGCATCACGTTTTGGTCCCTCACTCCATCAAGTGAGATTGAATATTCACGCCCACCCCCCATTCCTTTCCAACCTTGAAAGTGCTTCGCAAGATGCATGAAATATGTGCGTCGAATTGTCGGCATGAACCATGGATCACTGAAGAATTTGCAGAAGAAAGAAATGAGAAATGGGCTCATCAGGCCCATTTTAGGACAGTTTCCTTCTCCAATTCAAGCATCGCCAAAGAATTACTCAAGGTCATCGCTACACAGGACGGCCACCCGGCCTGATATGCTGAATTGCGACCGAAGTTCTCCCTGGCCTGATCCCACAGCCCTCCCTGGCGTATTTTGTAATCCAATGACTGGTTTGCCAATCTTGGATTATCGTGCTGCTCTCTAACCGGCCCTCAAACTAGCCCACAGTCTACAGACGTTATTTTTCTTCGGGCGCAGCAAACTGCAAAGCTCGTATTTTTATTGTCGTAGCTTCATTGTCTGTGCTATGACATCGACTTCTTACTCAAAACGAACCTAACGAGTGGTCTATACACAAAAAATAGGTTCGAGCATGGTCGAGCCAGATAATAGACTGATTGGCCTGAGCCCGCCTGCAAACCATTTGATGACCCTGACCAGTTATCAAGATGACATTAGCTACCAAAAAGTTCCACAAGTTCTAATTACTTCTACTTTCTAAATATAAGACCAAAGACAAGGAATTCGACAAAAGTTGCAGCCTCGTGTGTTACAAATCAAACTCAAGATTCCACCACATTGTCTCTCCGACCGTAAAGTTCAAGATGGCTCGAAAAATACTTAAAAGTAGATAAAATGGAATCTCAATTAGTCACTTTTTCCAAGCTGTCAAGAAAGCTTTGCAACTCTCTCAATCCTTCAGCAGAAAAGCTCCTCTGCACTCTTGTTCGAGGAGCGACCAAATTTGGCGGAGGCGGAGATTGGAAACAGACCACAACCACGGCTAAATTATCCCCGCTTTTTCTCTTCAAAGCCTCATCAATCAAATCCTTGCTACACAAGTCTGGGTCGTTGTGCTCTTGAAGCCTCCGTCTTGCAAAATCGACGGCATTTTGGCTCCTAAATACATCCCATATTCCGTCACATCCTATTATCAGAAACTCATCTTCCTCGGTTAATTTTGTAGACATGAGCTCTGGCTCGGCACTAAGAGGCCCACCATCTCGACCCTTCATTCCTTCCACGTGCCAGTCTCCCAGAGCTCGAGCAACATTAAGTTGTCCGTTGAGATAACCATCGTCAACATATCCTCCAGATGCCTCGATCCGGTTCTTCTCTCTGATGCAAATGGGCTTGTGATCCCTTGACATTTCAATGGCTTTGCCACGACGACAGAGAACTGCTCGACAGTCTCCAGCATTTGCCACTACCAATGATCTGCCATTGGAAACTAAGATTATAATACAAACTAACTGATCTTAAACTATGATTTTTATGAGACCTGAAATTAGCAGATGAATATCATCAAGTCCAAATATCATTCAGTCCTTTGCAGTGAATAGTCCAATACAATATCTAACCTTCCAAGTACAAGAGCAGCCAAAGCTGTGGTGCCAGATGCAAGGGCAGCATTGGACGAACAAGCTTTCTCAAAGGCGGTATCGGTTTGAAGAAATGCTGAAGCAACAGCCTTCTCAATATCCTTGGGGAAATCTTCATTCTCGACTATGAATTTAGGTAAATGGTAACAAGCAAAGTCTGCAGCGTGCTTCCCTCCATGGCCATCAAAAACCTAGAAGCAAAAACCAATGCTCAAGGCTCCTCAATGTTAAGGCTACATCAAAATAATCAGCGCAGATATCTGTTGTTCAGGCTCGATCACTAATAGACATCATTCCTAAACTAGATAAAGTTTGGATCTATATACAATTGAATCAAACTCAGAAGTAATTCGAAAAATACCCCATAGAAAGCCCTAGGTCCATCATTAGAATTTTCAATCCGGTCAGCACTTGTAAATTTTTCGATGCAAACATATACATCTTCCATGCTGCTACGAAACCCAATGTCGGTGCATGCTCCAGAGCGAACCAGTGGAATGAAGTTAGAATCTCGGCTATCTTTGTTGAATACAGGTTCACGAGTAACGTCCAATGCATTGGTCTTCATCTGCATCATTGTCAGTAATTTCAAAAAGATACACGACAACCTTAAACACATAGACGTAATGCACACTTCGAGACACGTAAAACAAGATACATACTCCAGGAACAGAACTTTTCCGTAGCAATATACATTGATAAATTCTTGCTCTCCTCACAATCTAATGATCAGAAGACCCATCAAACTGGACTGTGAAAGGGAATGACATTGCAAGGATATTACTCTACATAATTCTCAGTCTGAAAGTTCTTGGTTTTGCACAATCTACCAAAGAAACCAGTCACCCACCGACCAGCAATCTCAGTTTCAGTTTCCCATCCTAATTCCTTCTTCTTTGTTCTTTCTTTTACAACATTGTCGCTTTGGTGACAGTTATACGAGGTACTTTTACCGCAGAACCTAAATTTGATTCAAGCAAGTCATGATAACCACCTCCATTAATAAGATCAATCTTCGAAAGAAAGGAAACTGGGTCACTAGTTGACATCAACGAAGAACAGAGGGGATATAGAACATAAACCATTTGTTTTTCTTAACATTGAGTTGAGGATTACGAACTAGCCAAGTCCAAAATTGAAACATCGATCCAAAGCGTAGAAATGCTGGGTGCATAGTTGGAACTTACAAGCGACTGGTGTCGTACGAGCGATTTCTTACACGGCAGTAGAACACGATCAGTACTAAGGCACTGGCGATAGGCCGCCGCAAGAGGATTGGGAGGCAGACCCTCCTTTGAGCAGCTCCCACAGTCAACATTACCGTCTTTACTGCCTTCCATTGTCGCCAACCATCATTTCCCCAATCCAAAAATGTAAAAAGCGGGGAATTGATCCCTAGAGATGAGGAAGAGATGAGGAATGAGTTAAGCAACGAACTAAGCGGCGGGAGTTAGCCCACAAAAATCACGCCTGAAATCTGAATTCGGGGAGTTTCAGGGGGAACTACAACGTGGGTCACGCTGAGCAGAAAACAGTTCCAAAATGAAATAGTACGATAATCGTTCTAGGGTATTTTAATTCGAGTAGGGTAGAGTGAGAGACTTTGTGGCCTCAATCAACCCATATCCCAAAAACAAAACTTCAAAAGTTCTCAAAGCCTAACGCAGTGATTCGTCAACGAGTTGACAAGTTGGTCGTTGAAGATCTCCAAATGAAGAAAACAAGCAAGGATTCAGATTATTAGAGCTTCTCCGATCGCGCACAAAAAAAAAAAAAATTGTTTAAACTCAGAGGGGGAGCAAATCAGAGAAAGAAAGGTTTTGGCGATGAACCCGAGATGGGTAGAACGTAGAAGAAAGGGCAGAAGAAGAGAGAGGCACAACGGCAGTATTAATATTTGGTAGACGTGGGTGATGACTCTACTATTATAAGCATTAAAGCAGGACTTTAATGGCGGATATCAAATTCAAATGACAAGTAGCCCCCCATATGTAGGCTCTAGAATTAGCTAAATCTCGCTTGATGGGGAGATTAAGGGAGCGAGTCGGCCCGGAATATCTGGTCCAGTGTGGTTGGCCCGGTCTAGAAAGAGGGACACGCGTCCGCCATTGGAGAAGGAGTTGTGGAAGACGGCAAGCAACCGAAAGGCGTCGTCTTTGAATAGTTATCTTGGTTTTGACTTCCAAACGTTTCTCCATTCGCCTCCCTCCGCTACAGTCGCTGTTCCTCCCAACTAAATCGTCTATTTAACTCTTCTCACTCTCTCTGTGTTTTTCTCTCGTGCATAAATGGCTATGGCTTCCATTTGTTGTCGCAGGCCTTCTCTGCCTTTGCCTGATCATCCTCGCTCTTCTTCCTCCGCCAACTCGATTCAAACTCTGTGGTGAGTTTCTCTTTTTAATAGGAAGTTAAACGGGTGGTTTCGTTCTAGCGCAAATCATGCATCGATCGGCTGTGTTTGTTTTCCTGAATGAATTCTAATTGAGCAGGACGGGAAATGAAGGATGGTCGCGAAGGCGAAGCGTTTTGGGGTTGGCGAGCATGGCAATTGCATATGAATTCGTTGATTTGGCTGGGGGTATAGCTCCGGCGATGGAGGAGCCATTTGCAACGGTTGATTCCAAGTACGAGAAAGGTGTACGTTGGAGCGAGAAAAGAATGTGTCCTCAGTGGCGGCGGAATTCGCTGGAGACAGTCGTCCCTGAGAATCTACCGAGGCCGTTCTCTCGCCGTCGATGGGAGAGTACGGGGTTTCCCAAGAGCGGCCCAGCTGTTCAGACAGTTGTGGTGGAGACAACTCAAAGTCAATGCTTCAGCATGTGAAAATGGCAACCGATTTGACACGTTTGGCAAATTCAAACGAAGAAGATGGATCAGCAAATCATAGAAATCGGATTAGGAATTGAAGAACATTGATAATTACATCATAGCAACGCTAATTGTTGCATTTCTCTTCATTCAATGCTTATATTTTAATTCTCTTCAACTCAACAAAAATAGTAGTTGGGAGTTCTTTCGGATCTCTGAGCATTTCAGTGCTACACATAACCCGCTTCAACAAATCCAAAAAGACGAAACCACCCTCCATTTGAAGGGGTCGTTTTGGTCATTCACCCTGTCAAAATGGCTCCGTGTTACAATCCAATTGGCCAGAATTGTGTACCAAACAACTGAATTAAATTATCTTCAAATTTAGTAAAAAATAAAGGGATTATCCCTAAACGAGTATTAATTAATTTTGTAGCTTTTGAAGTTGGGAATTGAGTGGGCAAAGTTGAAGAGTACTCCAGAAGGGTGAACACTCACTGCTTGTACAGTACAATCAAGTACTCCCCTAATTACTAATTATCCAAATTAATTCAATTTTAATTAAACGCTAATCTCCTCTCGTTTGATGATGGCTTGACATCTATATAAAGAGGGAGCACGTCATCGTACGGCTGTTTCACCCTTACGTCATCAACTCCTCCACGTGGCGTCTCTGGGTTGAGTGTGTAGCACGCGTCTTGATGTGCGGGTGGTCTAACTTTCATGCTTAATAAAAATGAAATTTAAATGAATATGGTCTTCTTTGCCGTCCCCAAGTGCCTACTTACTACTCCCCTAATCACTTCTGGCCCTGCACAGATGCTGCGAAGAAAGGGCCTCGAGAAGTAGTGCTAAATCCTTTTCTTAACCTTTACGCCTCCATTAAAACGCAGACACCTTTCTCTCTCTGAAATCTCTGTTTTTCTCACTCTGCTTTTTATGCATTTATAAGCAACAGCTGCTCCGAGTATAACCCCCTGATTCTCTTTGCATTGACTCTGATATCGAAGAGCCCTTTGTATTTACTTGCACCCTTTTCATCGTCACCTTGTTATTCTCTCTTTAAATTCGATCAAATCCACCCCAAGATTTTCTCAGAGAAACCGGGGGTTGAGAACTTGCAAACAGATTTTCAGTTTCTGAAACTTTCCTCCATTGTAGCTTACTATTTTTCTTCGATGGGTTCTTGCGAAAAAAGAGAAGAAAAGAAAGACAATTGTTTGAGGGTGAATGGGCCGATAATTGTAGGCGCGGGACCATCAGGGCTTGCCGCTTCCGCTTGCCTTTCTAAACATGGAGTTCCTTCATTGATTCTCGAGCAAAGTGACTGTGTTGCTTCTTTGTGGCAACACAGAACCTACGATCGCCTAAAGCTTCATCTTCCCAAGCATTTCTGCGAGCTACCATTAATGGGTTTCCCTAAAAATTTCCCAAAGTACCCAACAAAGGCCCAGTTCATCTCCTACATGGAATCATACGCTTCGCACTTCTCGATTCACCCTAGACTCAACGAAACAGTTCAATTAGCGGAGTTTGATTCCAGCGGATTTTGGAGAGTCCGTACTCAGAAGTTTGAGTACATTTCTCGGTGGCTCATCGTCGCCTCCGGCGAGAATGCGGAGATGGTGAAGCCGGAAATTGCTGGGATGGACAATTTTCGTGGAACTGTGATTCATACCAGTATGTATAAATCAGGTTCCGATTTCAAAGACAAGAGGGTCTTAGTAATTGGGTGTGGCAATTCCGGCATGGAAGTTAGTTTGGACCTTTGCAGACACAATGCTGCTACCCATATGGTTGTAAGAAACACTGTAAGTCAGATTATTCATCTTCGTGGTCACAGTTTTCTGATTTTCACGAAGGTGGCTAAGCTTAATTTTCGTTCTACGCAGGTGCATGTTCTTCCGAGAGAAATGTTTGGTTTTTCAACGTTCGGAATCGCCACGAGACTCCTGAAATGGCTGCCATTAAGATTAGTCGACAAGTTTCTCCTTCTTGCTGCCTATCTCTTTCTGGGAGACACAGATCAGCTAGGCCTGCGGCGGCCAAAAACAGGTCCTATCGAACTCAAAAACGCCACCGGGAAAACACCAGTTCTCGACGTCGGAGCGCTCTCGCAGATAAAATCCGGGAAAATAAAGGTAGAACTTCAACCATTGCCATGATTCAGAACAAGTTTCCTCTTGCTTTTCTGACACAGTCGTACTCCTACTTGTAGGTGATGGAAGGAGTTAAGGAAATCACCAGAAATGGAGCTAAATTTGTGGATTGGCAAGAGAAGGAATTCGATTCCATAATCTTAGCTACCGGCTACAGAAGCAATGTTCCCAAATGGCTCAAGGTAAATAAAAATCTTGATTATATCGACAATTTAGTTCTGTTCTCCGAATCGACCGTCGCTTTCTATATTTGGACTGATTCATAGAGTGGAGAAAACCCTTGTTTTCTCCATGCAGATACGGCTCATTTTACAGTCAATAAAAAGTTAAGTAACTGGATTTGGTATGTCCGTGCAGGGTTCGGAGTTTTTCAACGACGACGGAATGCCGAGAAGGCCGTTTCCAAACGGGTGGAAAGGAGAGAATGGGCTGTACTGCGTGGGGTTCACGAGAAGAGGCCTGCTGGGAACGGGCTCTGACGCCGTTAAAATCGCCCAAGATATCGCTTATCAATGGAGGTCGGCAGCAAGGGTGGAGCAGGACCCCTGCTGCTGCTTCCCACATTAACAAACCCTTCTCTGAATAACTCCAAAATTAAAAAGAAGACCTTTTTTACGTGTAAATGCTTCAATTTTGACTCGGGTTCAACGCCCTCCTTTCAGTTCCTACCTGACGTTGTACATACAAATTCATCCATGGAACATGTTTTGTTCTACCAAATTTAAGGGTCATGTTTTAAGATTAGAGGGTAAATCATCAAATCTTTATTGTGGAATGAATGAAGCGTAAGTATAAAGGAATCAAATCTAAGTGTCACGTGAAAAGAAAAGATAAATCATCAATCTTTTGGACAATAGTATTTCCACCTGATCCATCAAAGCACATCACAGTAACTTCATCAACGAGCGAATGAAAGTCAAGCGTCGTCTTAAGATGGGAGTGTTTTGGAATGGTAAAAGCAATTCTAGTTATACGAGAGGATAGGAAGAAAGGACGAAGATGGAGTGAGAGTGTGTGCATGGAGGGAAGAAAATTAACAATAGGAAGAAACAGTAGCACTGTCTCTCTCCAACGTCACCTCTCATACTCACTCACTTCATATTATTGAGACAATGATCAAGCTCTCTTCTCCCCATGGATCTCTCTCTCTCTCCTGCTCTATTCTTCTCTCTCTGCCGCCATTACCTAGTGACGTAGAAAGCTCCAAATCCCTTTCACACGCTTCCAAGCATGCGTTGCGATTGCGTCATTTCCCCTCTCTTCTTCTCTCTCTCTCTGTCTTTCATGACTGACGGCTTTGATTCAGTCACTGCCACTATCTGACAGTACAGAAATAGATTTGTAGAGAGAGAAAAGTTGACAGATTTAAGATTTGTTTGTCTGATGTCATCACCTTTACATTCTCTACGCACCCATTTTCTCTCTCACTCGCACCTCCGCTTAACCCCATACCCATCATTACAAGTCAAGACAACCAGTCTTTCGCCACTTCTGTATAGATTACGTCACTGGTGAAAAAGGAAGTCGACCGAATCGGAGAGGGACGGGAGAGAGCTCGAAAGTCGAAGCAGAGGAGGGGAGGAGGTCCCGAATTCAAGCATAAGTTGGCATGATATGGCATGCATATCTGTCTCTGCATGCATGCCATTCCCATGCTCATCGTCTGAATTCCATATGTTCTAAGAAGAAAGTAAAATATAAATACAGGGAGAAGGGGAGATGGGGAGAAGAAAGAAGGACAAGATTCTGATTCCCCCCATTCTGCCATTTCAACTATTGCTTCATTTTTTACTGGTTTTGTTTAGGGTTGGCAGGACTGAGATGGATCGACGACGACGACAATCTTGCTGGGTGACCATGCAATGTAAACAGAAATGAGAAAACCCACTACATCGTGCTGTCTTCTCGACCCATTTTTGGCCCAATATGCTGCCCTCCGGCTAGGAAACTTGGAAAAAGCAAGGAGAATTTCCACATTTCTTTGGAGAGTTTGAAAAAGGCATTGTTCGCAGATACAAAGAAGAACACAGTTAACCAGATTAAAAGAAGAAAGCGAGAAGAAGATGAACGCAGGCCGAAATTACAATTACAACAACTACCCATTTGCTAACTCAAGAAAATCCGTGTAATTTAAGTGAAATCGACAGGCTATTATAGTCCTTGAAAAATAGCGAAGCCATTATCATATGAGCAGACAGCAACCCAATCCAAACATTTTCCAGATGAACTAAAAGAAAAATATAAATAATAAGCTTTTCCAGTAAAATGAAAACGGTTCTGAGACTATGAATACACTTATTTTTAATGCATTTTGCTTTTACAAAAAGCAGAGGTTCTGCTTCTATTCTCCTTTCCCTTACATTCTGCTTCTGTGTCCTCTGTTCTTGAGGGTCTCTCAAGTTCGTCGCTTTTTCTGTTCCAGATTCGTTTGCTCGGGGAGTGCAGAGGAAAAGCGGCTGCTGTTGTTGCTGTTGGGAAATAAAACAAATAGTTAGTATCCAGGGGTAGACGAAGTCCGGTCTGATGAGTCTGGTTTTGAGAAAAATTATAGCTCAGGACTAATAATGTTTGATTTTTAAATGAGTGCCATTAACACTACAAAAGATTTATAATATTCATTGTTCAACATTTAACACCACAAAATATCGTAATATATATTCTCCAATTATTAAATTACAAAATATCGACTATTGTGCTACAAGACTGAAAAAATAAAAACATACAATACGTCATTACTAAAAGATGCAAAAAAAATATAGTACTAATAAAAATATAATTACATAGAAAATGAAGTATAAAACAATCAAATATATACCAACGAAATTAGATGATCATATTCTCACTATTCGTTAATGTTAATTGGTTCACTATAAAACACACATTTATCAAACTTATCGACCTCGTCATTAAAGTTGGCTTCATTATGTTTTGTTTCACGAATCTAGTTTTGAGTGCAAATAAGTGTCTCGACAGTTTTTGAGAACAAAGAACTACGAAAAGAATCCCGTACACATCCTTTATAACTGAAAGCTGACTCCAAATGAACAGTGGAAATAAGAATACCTAATACATCTTTCGCAATTTTACTTAATATTGGATATTTCAATGAATTCAACTTCTACCATGCCAAAATATTTTGATTGTTTGAAAATTTTTCTAATTCTTCAGATAAATATAGATCGACATTTGTCCTCTTACTTACAGTATCTAGCTCACTATGACAGCTACAAAACATCTCATAGACCTTATTGTGGTCAAAAATAGTAATTCGTTCGGTAGATGAAGATGTGGCAACATTTGTGCTACAAGAATTTTGTCACATACTTAACCCCAAATTCAAATTGTATTGAACATATAATTTGTTAATCGCACTTTATATCTAACTCACCAAAGTTGTTGCTTTATTATTGTCGACAAACATGGCAAGACAATATTGCGAAAATTGTATTTTACATTTCGAATCTAATACAACAGCAACGTCCATGAAAAAATTAATTTTCTCCCAACTTCTTCAGTATTTGTCAAATTTTCCTTCCATTCCAATAGTCATATTCCTCAAGGATAGATTGTCAGACTAAGCATACTCCACGATAGCCATTTTCAAATTGCATACTTCACTAAAATAAATATTTGATGTCACACGCGAAGACGCTGAAACAATCACAGTTGTATTATAAAAACTTTTCAAAAACTTAAGAAGTCCTCGAATATTCTCCAGTCTGTTGTAGTGGGAGGTGATTCCCCATTCAAATTACCGATATAATTACTCTTGGTTTCCATTAACTTGGCAAAAACTTTTTCAAAATTTTCAGCGCTTGCTAACATCAAATATGTAGAATTTTATCGTGTAGACACATCAAGAGAAACACTATTTTTGCATGCAATTTTAACATTATCAACACAATTCTTAAAAATTTGTAACCTTGTAGGTGAAAACTGAACATACTTAACAACTCTACGTACTCTACTAATAGCCTCTTGATGATCTTTCAAGCCATCACTTACAATCAAGTTCAATATATGTGCAAAACATCGCACATGCATGTATTCTCCATTCAAAATCAATCATTTCAATTTCTAACACTTTTGATCAAATATGAAATTGCAACATCATTCGAAGAAGCGTTATCAACTTAACAGTTAACACATTTTCAATTCCTCATTTAAATAAACATCTTTCTACTTCTTTACCAATTGTGTCATCTTTATGATTCGAAATCAAACAAAAATTCAAAATCTTCTTATGCATGGTCCAATCACTATCAATATAATGAACAGTTAAAACCATATAATTTAAATTTTGAATGGAAGTTCATGTATCTGTAGTCAAACATACTTGTTGTGATGTTCTTATAAACTACTCTTTCAATTTTATCTTTTCTCTTTTATATAGATTAAAAATATCACGAGCAACAATAACTCTAGAAGGTATGAAAAATCTTAGTTGCAAATATTGAGAATAGGTTCTAAAACTCTCTCCTTCAACAAACCTCAAAGATAATTCATTAGTAATTATTATCTTCGTAAGTAGTTTTCGACAAGTATCAACATGAAGGTTGTTGTCCTTTATTATTCATATTCTGAAAACTCAAAGTTTTTTGTTTCACATCTACATTTGCCAATAATTTTGCAGAAATATGGATATGTTTTTTCAAGCTAGATGTCACATTCTTCAGTGTATCACATGCATATGTTCTTCTACAATGATTACATTTAGCTATAGAGTTGTTATCATTGTCATTTTCAATAACAGTAAAATGATTTCAAATTTCATATTTTTTGTCCTTCCCCTATGTACGTTGACAACAGAACTAGTAATAGACATAATCCTTACATTTTCATTAATGCTTTCTGTTTTCATCCTATAAAATATAATAACTTATCAAAAATTTATGGCAATCGACCCTGAAGTTCTTGGATTAGAACTTGATGTTGTTCAAGTGTATTCTTGAAAAGATCGAACTTGATAGCTTAGATTCAACAAACGAGTTTAGTTCGGGTATAACTACTTTTCTAATAACTTTGGTTCCATCACTAACTTTCGATTGAGGTCAAGTTTCTTCTTCTTGTTCTTTCGAATCAATAAATACATAATTCTCTTTTATTTCTGCATTGCGTGTTAAATCTAAGATTTCTAGTATTTTAAGGTTGCATCATATGTTCTGCATAGTATTAAGTTTTTGTTTCACGGCAAAACAGGTTAGATTTGTATATCTATGATTATCTTGTAAAAGGAGATTTAAAAGCTACTGCTCAGGATTTTCAAGCAGAAGGTAAAGTATCTTCGGATCCCGTTGGTGAGTATCTTCAGAAATAATTTTAGGGTTGACTGCCATTTCTTCAAATCATATCTGTAATTTGTGACTGTGTTTTCAGCCATTGATGTGCTTGGAGGATTTCTCTTTGAATGGCGGTCAATTTTCTGGGATATATGCATTGCTAGAACTAACGAGAAGCACTCTAAGGTTGCTGCATCCTGTATCAAGGTTTGTTTGACCATGTTTTGTCTACTCCATGAAATGTATTCATCTTTTTCCTTTGTTGTGATTAATGTTTGAGTGAAACCTTTTTTGAATTGAGATACCAATCACCGACAACATTCGAAATCGAGATGAAACATCTGATTAAATAAAAAACACGACATACATATGCTAGATTTAACAGATAAGTTGATGGCAAATCCAAATTGTTGATATCTGAAAGATGTATATTCAATTTGTCAAAAAAAAAAAAAAAAAAAAATCAATCGGCACCCCAAACATTAAAGTTTAAATTATACTTCATCTTAAATTTGAATACAAAAAGAAGTTTGTCAAGAGTACATCCTCTTATACTCCATTCTATTTTATGAGTACGAAGTATTTCGTTCACACTCCGTGCAGGTTGAGTAAAAAATCAACAACATTGTTGATTTTAGACTCTTTATAGGATGAGATAACTCAAAGCTCCTTATTTAAACGTTAAAATTTTTGGCCGCTATATCTACCGACCAATAAATAGATGTATAATTTGGAATTCCTTTTAACTATTCATTTAATTCTTATTAATTTTGACAATAGTCAATCAAAGATTACTAACACATTTTAAATTCATTTTTTTATAGTTATTCTTATTCGTCTATCAAAGATTAGTCGAACGTCGAAGATTTATGCTACTATTTCACACCTATTAACGACTAGTTATGAATTTCAAAGACGTTTACAAAATCATATTCATTCATACCTAAAGTCGTTTATTGTTCAAACTCTCGTAATTATTATTAATCGTTCACCAAATGTCAATCGAACGTCCAAAATTCGTACTCATTTATGCATGGTGATTATTTCAAATCTCATTACCAAGTCGTTTCAATTCACACTCATAATCAAATGATTATGAATTTTAGACCCCACCACAAGTGAAATCTCGTTAATTTACATCCATCAATGAAGGTGTGCGAATGTATGGCGTGGTAACTTGTACGTATATCATATGACGACAAACGCGTGCATTGGACGTTTGTGCACGAGTATATTCAAATGTAAAAACACCAAAACATGTTTGAGTTTTTCTAATGTTTTGCTTTACTTGGAAATTGGTCTAACCTTGAGAATCTTTTGGCAAAGATGATATTATCTGATGAACACATCAGCTGGGACCTATTAACACTTTGTTGACTGTCGATACGACGGACACAACTCATTAAAGCAAGGGAACAACAACAACAACACCACCCACAGCACCAACAATCTCCACATCAGCAGCAGCAACAACAGCACATGCAAATGCAGCAGCTCTTGTTACAGAGACGACGACAACAGCAGCAGCAACAAACACAAGCCCAGCAGCAGCAGCGACGAGATGGAGCTCACCTCTTAAATGGAAATTCCAATTGGCTCGTGGGAAATGATCCTCATTTACGACAAACCCCAGGAACCGCAAATGCTTTGGCTAGAAAGATGTACGAGGAAAGACTGAAATTGCCTTCTCAGAGAGACTCTCTTGATGAAGCAACTACAAAGGTATGTCAATTGGTTGGATTTTTGAGACTATAAAGGTATGTTAATCGAAAATTTCTTGAGGCAGTTATTCCTACAAAAGTTGCGTGTTCGGTTACAATAATCTCTTTGAGGCTCTTGGGTAAAGATGCTTGTTTTCAACGCGTTGGATGTCGTTATGTCAGGATCAAATCACACCGGCAATAATTTGACTCTGAAAGGATGGCCGCTTACAGTAAGTCCTTAATTTCTGTTTATGCCTGTAATTTTACAAGCTCATAGGTTTTCCTCTTACTTTTATTTGGTTTTTTAAAGTACCCGTTTTACATTTCGGCTTCTTTTTCAAGGCTTGGATCAGCTTCAATCTGGGCTTCTTCAGCAACTGAAACCTTTCATACAATCTCCTCAGCAATTTCATCAGATCCAGATGTTGGGACCTCAAACAACAACAGTTCATGCTTGCACAGCAAAATTCAACTTCTCCATTTGCTTGTGATGAAAGTAGAAGATTGAGAATGCCGGTGAACGGTCGGAAAATGGTACTTGGAAAGGATGGGCCACTAAATTCTGTCGGTGATGTGGTTGCCAATGTCAGATCTCCTCTGAAGGTGGTGGCTCTCTGTTGCCCCGTGGAGATACCGATGTTCTCTATAAGGTTTTCAACTGTAATTTTTTATTGGAATCCATAGTTGTTTGTCTGTTTGAACAAAGCTCCTAGATTCCTTTATCTCTTACCATTTTATTTTGCTCTAGTTAAAAATGGGTCAAATACAACAGAAGCAGCTACAGGCAATAACCCACAACAGCAGCATGCTCTTTCCAGTCAGCAATCACAAAGTTTAAATTTCAATATGCGCCAGCAAGATTCTAAAATCAGCGGTGCTGGCTCTGTAACCATGGATGGAATCTGTCTAGCTCCTTTCGAGGCACTGATCAGGTCTGTAAACCTTTGATTGCTTCTCCACTTAGTATTTGTTCTGTGAGTTCTGTTCCACACTTCCATGGTTACACTCGCCCAAATTTGGGTGGTCTGAGGTCGGGCCCTTGGGTTTGACCAAATTTTAAGCCCAGCATTGTGGCGCTAGTTACACATCAAAAAAAAAAAAAAAACTTAAAGAACCTGTCCCTGTGGAAACACAGTTCTAGCCTGAGCCCATTTCGACCTTATCCAAAAGAAACTGGCTTGGCGTGAGTCTGGCTCGCATTAATCTCAAGCTATAGTTGTGTCATCTTTTGGTCTTAATATAAATTTTTATCGATGCCTTGTAAGGGGTTTCAAGAAACCAGACTGGGAGAAAGAGAAAGCAGCCGACGTCATCTTCGGGTCCTTCCAATAGCTCAGGAACAACAAACACAGCTTGCCATTCCCCAAGTTCTGCGCCTTCAATGCCTTCAACTCTTACCCCTGGAGACGTGATCTCCATGCCTCCTATGTCTCAGAATGGTGCTTCTTCCAAGCTGATGATGTTTGGTGTTGATAATCCAAACAGTTTTACATCACCATCAAATCATGTGAGTAAATCATAAATTGTGTATTCATGAAGGAATATGAATTCTTTTTGGAATTCCATTTTGGCAGTGGGATGATAAAGATCTTGGATTGCAGGCTGACATGGATCGATTTGTAGAAGCTGGATCTCTCGATGATAATGTCGAGTCTTTTTATCCCATGATGAAACAGATCTTAGAGATCCAGTCGGTCGAGATATGAGATAAGGCGCTGTAAATCCTGTATATTAATTCTTGGGGAATGGATGGGAAATTTAAAGCTTTTCTTCGTCAATCAAACAATAAGTATCAAATTGCCATTAAAGAAAGAGCTTTGTCTAAGTTCTTAGCCTTCAAGTTGACATATTCCTTGACAGTCACAGAACGATACACCGGAGAATTTGGAAGCTCCGAACCCACAGTTTTAGTACAGACGGGTGAAATATAAAAATCCGTGGGAGGGCCATAGAAATAGACAACAGAGAAACGATGACTGCTCACATTCACCGCCGCCCGATGAACTAGACTCGGAAACCGGGCATTTGACAGAATGTGCAAGAGATCGCCGACGTTGACCACAAGAGCTCCGGCGCTCGGAGCCACAGGGACCCACCCGACTCCCTCTTTGAAAATTTGGAGGCCATGAACGAGGGTTTGGTGAAGGATGGTCAGTAAGAAGGTGTCTGTGTGTGGGGCTAGACCCATCGCTCGGCTTGGGTCCGGACATGGCGGATAAGAGTTAAGGTGTAAGGCCGTGCAGGGTTGTCTTCCGTCGGTAGTGGAGGACGCCCAGTTCATCAGTTCTGGCTCTGAAATATCCAAGTAGTCCATTATCATTCCCCATATTCTCTCTGCAACTGTCTTCATCTTCCTCTGGTACTCTTCCATTACATTGCTAAAACAAAATTACAAATACTGTTAATCTACTCATCATTGTTATCAGTTCATAAATAGAGACGAGGGTAGATGGTGCTTCGACCTCGACATTTTCTCTATCTTCCGTTCTAGCTACGTCGGAACGTCACATACTGTAACTATTTTCATGGGTTTACCAATCCATCATTGACGGTTAATGTCGAGAAACTTACGTGGGTACGATGTGATAAGTGTTTTAGACTTGTCCTAATATGATCAGCAGCTTATCAAAACCCAAAATAATATGGGGGAACCGATAGGAAAATGTGGTGGTCCGTTACTTGTAAGAGTTGAGACCAAGATCAATCAAGTGATAACCACAAAATTATAATTTCATCTCCAAGTATAATACATTTTTGATAAATCCCTAGAGTAAAACTGTGTATTTTTTTTTTGGTCAAAAACGAATAATATTATACTACAATAAATAATAATAATAAAATTTGACTTATGTGAATTGTGATAACTTGCTATGAGGATTCAACTCATACTAATGGCGTGCACAATCTCACATTGCATGTGAGTGAAAATGTATAGTTATAAATAAAGTTTCCCTCTATTTCTAGTACATTGTGTTTTGGATAAACACTCAGTACAAATTCATGCGGCCTGCAGTTCAAAACAGATAATATTATACTAGAACACTAAGAAACGTTACAAATTATATTGCTCCATGAAAACATACTACTTAATCTAGTTGCTCAATGAATTAAATAGCAATAGAAAAGAATCAAAGGAAAGCCAAAAGCATCACGCAACAAGTATCGAAGTAGAAGACAATGCTTCCAAGAAGCCCTAGCCATGTCATTACGTGCATGGGACTTACCAAAAGCGTTGAGAATGAGAGGGCCAAATACCCTTAACATGATCGATGGGAGAGCCGATGATGGTGAATCCTTCATGCCACATATACTTGGGAAAGAAGGGCGATATGCGGGCCATACCATACCCAGTCGTCCCTCCGGCGGATCGAAGTGCCTTCAACTTTTGGTTGGCCGGAAGGGAAAAGAATCTTCGAGCCTCAACCTCAGTTTCCTCTACCACTGTCGATGGAATCCCATGATTTATCAGATGGAACACTCCCCAAGATTCGCAGGCCTGGCCAATGAGCTCAGCTGCATTAGGATCCGATAGATCGATCAGGGGGATGGACGGAGGCCTCTCATCAGAGTGGACCGGCCAACGAGTGGAACCATCGGAGTGAGGCCATGAATGAGAATCAGGTACGCTCCGGGCTGATCCAAAGTCAATGGGGATGATATGGTGGAGGTCAAGAGGGTGATCTCTGTATGCTTCCAAGAGAGACATACTGCAAATGGCGTCCTGCAAAATAGAATTAGGTTAAGAAGAAATGATATGTAAGTTGGGTGAAGGCGGCCGTTTGGACGGAGTGCTGTCTGGAATATCTGGTACGGTTGAATCGGACAAGAGAAAGAACAAACAAACACGACAACAAAGACGTCTCTTTCTCCTCCTCCTCCTCCTCCTCTTCTTCTCTTCTCCACATTCTGGACAGAAACGCACGCATGGCCTTGTCCTCCAGCATAAATTTCTTAGAAATGGGTTGCTCCTGAGAAACCAGTCGGACATGTTTTTAGTGAGTTGACACTTTTCAACTCTGCTCTCTTCTCTTCGTGAACTTTAATGATAGGGTTTTTTTTTTAAATTTAAACACTGAACTATAAATTTTTTAAAATCAAACTCTAAACTATCAAATTTAACGATCTAAACTTTAAACTTTTTAAAACTTAACAAATCAAACCCTGATGTATGGCCGATCTCCATCCGTTCTCTGAAAAAGAACGGTCGATCTAAAAGAATGGACGTCCGTTGTCAGAGAATGGACAGTCGATCTAAAAGAACAGACGTCGTTATTAAAAATTTTAAAATTATTTATTAATTTTAAAAAAATATTAAATGATATTGAATTTATTTTAAAATTTTATCACATATTCAACACGTTATGAAAAGATAATCTGAAAATTTTCGTAATTTTCTAACACTTGTACGATTTATTATAATTTTTTTACATTTATTTTATAAAATAATTAATTAAAATTACAATAAATCATATGAGTTTTATAAAATTACGAAAATTTCAAGATTATCTTTCTATAATTTGGTAAATATATGGTAAATATTTCAAATAAATCCAATATCATTTACTATATTTGTAAAATTAATTTATAAAATAAAAAAGTAATTTTAAACAAATATCAACTAATATTGGATACTTGAAAGTTTAATCCATGTTTACCAAGTCATGCAAAAGACTCTGACAATTTTCGTAATTTTTTAACATTCTTATGATTTATTATAATTATTTTATTTGTATTTTATAAAATAATCCATTAAGATTATAATAAATTATACAAATATTATAAAATTTTAAAAAATTTTAAATTATCGTTTCATGACTTGGTAAACTTGTGGTAAAATTTTCAAGTAAACAAAATATCTTTTGATATTTTTTTAAAACTACTTCTTCATTTTATAAATTAATTTTTCAAATGTACAAAATGATATTTGATTTACTTCAAACTTTTACTACATGTTCACCAAATTGTAAAAAGATAATCTAAAAATGTTCGTGATTTTATAAAACTCGTACGAGTTATTGTAATTTTAATTAATTATTTTATAAAACAGATGTAACAAAATTATAATAAATCATAGAAGTGTTAGAAAATTATGAAAATTTCTAGATTATCTTAAGATGTTGTGTCAAATATGTGGTAAAATTTACAAATAAATTCAATATATTTTTTAAATTAATAAATAATTTTAAATTTTTTTAGAACAGACGTCTGTTCTTTTAGATCCGCCGTCTATTCTCTGAGAATAGACGTCCGTTCTTTTAGATAGGTCGTCCGTTCTTTGAGAATGGACGATGATCAATCGTTCGTCAGTATTTGATTTGTTAGATTTTAGATAGTTTAAAGTTTGAATTATTATGAATGATAGTTTAATGTTTGATTTTAAAAAACTTATATGTAGGGTTAAATTAAAAAAACCTTATACGTGGGTGTGCAAAATTAAATAATTGGCAGAGAGGGAGAGAGTACGAAAGATCCAATTTTTATGAAATTTCAACAAAAAGAAGATAATTGTCCAATTGAGGAAATTTTTCAAAAAATTCATGAAGTTCATAAAGAAAAAGTGATGTTCAACCATGACCCAAAAGAGTACGAAATTGAAAAAAAAATAAAGTTGTTCGATCATTCTCAACGAATCTTTGCACTCTTGAATTTCTTTTGATCAATAGTATCTTTCTTTTTCAACCTCTTGTTTCACCTATTGTTCATTCAATTTTTGTTTCTTTACTTTCGTTCCACCAACTCTTTATAGTATTCCTCTATACCTGTCATTTAGTTGTTTGAGCTCTCTCAACCAAGCTCTCGTCTCTCAGGTTTGCTTTCGTTGGTAGTATTCTTCATCGCCCTCTTTTGGTCGTATGTATTGCTTTCGAGAGATTCTCCTTCCAATTCATAGGGTAAAAAAAAAAAAGAATTTTTGGGCTTTTTTTAACTTATTTTGCCTTTTGCAAAAAAGATACAAACTCTTTCTCTCTTGTTTTTGTATTTTTCACGATTGATTTTTTTTTTTTACTTTTGACAATTTTTTTTTATACTTTTGACAACTTTTTTTTTACTTTGACTAGTAGGACGAAAAGACTAAGATGAAAAAGAGATCGACAATAACATAAAAGATAGCACCTTGAATCGGCAGAGCCAAATCTCTGATATCAACTGATGTGAACTTTAGATATTAAGAGATCCAAAATTTTTTAACAAGCGGAATAATTCAAAAGAACGCCTTTTCGATTAAAAAATAAAGTAAAGAACTAAGACATCAATCAAAGAATTTGATGGAACCATAGATATTAAAACATGAGATTGACCCTAGCCACACGTATTGGTTAAATTGAAACTATCAAAACATGAGTGACTCAGACCAAACTCATTGGTAAAAACCAATGCTATCAAGTGAGGTTATATTAGAGTGACTTGAAGAATATCATTGTTCTTCACAAAGAACTAGAGAGAAATCTTCTCTTAAAAAAATTCAATTTTTAATTTAAACTTGTCCTATTAAATCGAAAGCGTTTTGCTATTAAATATACTATACGTTAAAATTAAATTAAATGCTAAAATAAAAAAATAAAAATAAAGATAAAATAACTAATAAAATTGTTTGATAATGATTCTTTGCATGATCGGATGTCATCTCATGTTTAAACTTCGTTTGAGCATGTGGTTAACGCATGTTCTTTTTAATTCCTATATGTGTACGAGCATGACATGTGTTTTTTAATTTTTACATGCACATATATGTCGCACGTTCACTTTTAATTATTACCTGTGCATGAACGCCGCATCCTTACTTCAAAAGATCTTACAAGAATTTTTGGCTTCTTGCTTTAGTCATTGGTCAACCATATCTTCGATTGGATCTTTGCTCTTGAGATTTGACTTGCCCTCAACTTTGATTACATCATCAACCAACCCACATGAATCTTTATCTCTTTCCAATTCACGTAAATTTATCTCTTTCTAGTTTGCGATGATCTTTATTCTTCTTTCTCCAAATAATGAGAATTTATGTGACCCAATTTCATGACTCATAGTTATTCTTTTGTCAATTTTGTGAGACTCATTTCCATGCTATAAAACTCTTTATTTTTATAGTCATTTGCCTGTGTTGTAATGACTCTTTCTCTCGGGGTGAATCTTTTTTATCTTCTAATAGATCATGGTCTTTGATTTTGAGATTTATCGCTCCTTGATTTACATCAACATGCATTTGTCTGATGCATAAACCGAACAGTAGCTCCTCGTGAAGGGTGGTTCATCAGAAGTGATCTCTCCCCTCTTTGGAAACATTGGGATTGATCCTATTTTCTGTCAAAGCCTGAAATATTAGAGAATCAGAAGTCGGCCTCATTATTTCCAAATTGTCTGAGTTAAATGTAAGAAAATTTCCAAATTGGACTCAACAGAGAAGGTTTCTTATCCAATAATCACGAGATGAGAGTTTTTGAGAGTTTGAAGAGACATTTGAGGAATTCCGTCTCTGCAAGAACCCTTTTAGATGATCACTAACTAGTCTTTCTACAGAGATTGAAAAGCAAGAGGATTAATTCTGTGATTTGGATAGCGATTCAGTGCTGATTAATTGAGCAGATATTCTATCACAAATAAGAAAACCCACCGTCTCAATTCTTGTTTATGTTGAATCAACTTAAGCGAAGAACAATGACAATGCTTCTGACCCAGCAGGTTTTTTTGGAGAAAACATGAAGAAGATAAGATAAAACATTGTAATAATCATGTCCGGAATGATTGGAAAAAGCAGAAATGGGAGCACTTGATCACAATAACAATAAAGTAGTTCTGCAGTAGTATTATAGTTCCACCACAATATCTCCACTTCCACTCCGCCTCCAATAATGCAGAAGAAGCCATTGCTCCTCCAACAAATCCACAGAGATCTCAGAGCATTTGTCGTGATTTGATCATCTAAAATATCAGAAGTTTTGTATTATAATTCTTCGCACCCAACAATCATCACGATCGAGCTTTACGAAGCATTCGCGAGTCAGACATCCTCAATGTCGGTAAATGCCATAATCATTCCAGTAGCTTGGCATGTTCTTATCCGTTCTCTAATTTGGTTTGATTCTTCTTCCAGTCTAATTTGCTACTCTCCCTCTCTCTCACTCTATCTTGTGGGTGTTGCTAGATTTGGTTGAGGATGTTTGGCAAACATGTTTTTTTCTTAATTTTGGTTCTTAATTATGATTCAGCCACGTTTGCTTTCGTTTAAGCAGGTTTGGTGGAGGTTTATGGTGGAATAACTCCTAGAATCAGCCAGACTTCTCGTGCAGAAGCATTGCAAGAATAATTAGACACAAAAACAGTGACACTCAGAGAGAGAGGGAGAGAGAGAGAGAGAGAGAGAGAGAGAGAGAGAGAGAGAGAGAGAGAGAGAGGGGCAATCAACCAATTATTTAGTGCACAAATTACATCTTATACAGTGAAGATGAGACCTCCATATTCCCAGGTTAAGTTACAAGTGGTTGACCCTTGTCCATTCGACGAATCATCGGAAAAGAAAGCACCCAAAAAAGTAGAAACTTTGAGTAGAATTTTATGGAGGATGCTCAAGGAGTTACCAGAACAGCCGTCCTCTCCACGACTGGCTGCAGATTTGCCGCGCTCTCCACCAGCTTCCATACTTGCTTCCTCTCCTCAGCTGCCGAGCTCTCCTTCGATTCTTGGTCTTTCAAGCGCAACTGGCAAGAGATAAATAGCTCCTCGTCCATCTCCATTAACATCTTCCTCACGTTTAAACTCAAGTTCAGCACTGCTTGATTCCAATGGCTCTGTGCGTTCTTCTCCAGGGCTTGTAATATTATGGGCAGTATCATATCTCTGTTATGACCCATTAAGTTGACAATGTGATCATTGTTCCACAAAAACAGAGCCCTTTCAGCCACCTGCATGAATCCAAAGTTCATTTTTTCAAAACATTATTCCCCTTCCTCTCTCCCCAGTTGGAGAAATCAGAAACTCCGGTTTATAGAACTTCAAATAAGTCGTACAAGTAAAATTAAGAATAGTAAAAATCGTGGTTGCATTTGCATGGAGTCTCGGATTTGTTGACTAACATTATTATAGAAGAAATGAAAAGAAGCAGTGCAATCTCATATACGTAGAATTAAAGTAATAATAAGAACTTAAATAGGGTAAATATTCATGTTAGCCTTTAAACTTAAGGATGGAGAACAAATAAGTCTATAAACTTTATTTTGAAGCAAATAAGCCTATGAATTTAGAGGTTTTAGCGATTAAATTTGCGTCGTTAAATATATAGTCACAGAAATCATGTTTTTGTCATGTAATCTTCTCTGATGAGCTATTTCCCAAAAAAATAAAACTTCGAACAGAACAAATTTTGTGATTTTAGCAACCTGCACGTTGAGTTTTTCAACTTGTTTTTCTTTAATTGTTCTATCAATAGTTGTTTTTGTTTGAAAATCGTCTCGTGGAGAAAATCACCCGACAAATAAATGATTTTTTGAAGGCACTGCTAACGACAAAAATTTTAACTGCTAACAATCTTAGGGACCTACTTTTTCTTCTCAATTTAAAGACTAATTTGCACTTTACCTATTTATACGTAATGACAGTTGTTTTACATATTTATCAAAGACAATGCCAGTAAAGCCGAAGCCTCGGGGACAAAACTCAATATCATCGATCGTGTAAGCTCGGAGCGAAAACTCTATCACTTATAAAGCTTGTGTTATGTTATAAAAGCACAACAATTGTAATACAAAACCAGATATAAAGTAGGTGCATAAGAGAAACTTATCATAGGTATGAATCCAAAAGCAACTAATAAAATGTACCTGAAAGTGGAAACTATTGATGCAATTTCCGATCCGGATCGAAATCGGGATGGCGACTTTTTGAAACTCTAGTAAGCTAGTTGCTTCCAAAATCTCTTCCAACTCGCCCAAGAACATCACCTCTTTCTGACTATTCGTTATTGGCCAGTACTTCAACAACCCTGTTATCACAACACTAGCTAATTTCGGGTCCTTCTCTAAAAACTGAGAAATGCAGTAGGATAGCTGCTGAAAGTAGACGCCCACAGACTTGGGTTTGTGCAGAGGAATCAAGATCTTCCACAAGAAAATTTTGTGCTCTTCTTTGAGAGGTAATGCAAAACCACTAACTATACTTCCAAATATCTCCAGCAATTCAGCAATCCCGTTATGTCTTTCGGTCTCGAATATAAATCGAAAGAATATGTTGTTTATCGACTTACGAATGAAAGGGCGATGAACCATGAATTTTCCATATATTCTGTGAAGAACAGTCTTCAAGGACTCCCTTTCTCTGGGATCTTCTGAATCAAACAAGTCCAGCAGCTTTAGAATGAAGTTATGGTCAATGTATTTTTTTGCCACCTTTGCATCAACACCTGAAGAATGGATAAATTTGAGCAGTAAATCGTATACAATTTGTAAATGTGGCCAAGCGGGATCTAGAGTTGGGTCGTCATCGTCGTTTTCACCTTCGTCGACACCCATGGCAGACCGATAATTGGGCGGAAAGATTCTGAACAGATTAAAAGCGCACATTTTGCACATTGCATGTATGGCGGGTTCGCTAAATCTTATAGACCCAGAAGCAACGAAGTCCACCAGTTCAAGCAATGTCTTTCTCTTAACATCTTTCTCGGCGGAATTCTTATTAATATCGGAGAAATCAAATGTTACACAGCATAGGCTGAGCTTGCTTACGAAAAGATTCATCTTCTCGGCACCAGCCACGTCTTTGAATGGCACCAGCGGCTCTATTCCAGCAACAACGCTGGCTGGAAAAACAGCGGCGGAAGCTTTTTTAACGGTACTCGATCGGACGGAGGCAGAAGTTCCAGCACTTGGTCTGTGTGTTCCATGGCCAGACGGAGCGGAGTTGCTCCGGGGACTGGAACTAGGTGAGTGCTTCGAGTGTGTTCGAGGTGACTCCGGCTGGTCAGGTTTCGATGATTTTCGAGGAAGTTTACCGAATAGCTGCTTTAGCATTGTGAAAATATGAACTCGGATACAAATTAAGATCAAACTCACAGGTAAGCAATTGGTGGCTTAGCGGTGACGGAGGAACGCTAGATCTTGGACATGGACATGAGCAGGAACGCCTGAGCCAACATTTAAGATTCTCGTACAAGGGGGAAAAGGTAGAATTTTTTTAAAACTGCAGGGAAACTTAAGAAATTTTAGATCGAAGAGCAGAGCAGAAAATGGAATCCAAGATAGCAAACAAAAGGGGTAGAACAACCAAGGGGGAGAAGAAATGGAAGAGAACTTCAGATTCCGATAGCACAAATTTAGCATCCGAAGCTCATAAATCCTTCACTCCAGACAACAAAAAATAGAAACACAGAGGGGAAAACCGGTAGATAAGTAGTTTTATGGCTTGATTACAAAAATGAATCTAAACCCCATTGTTGGCAGAGATCTGACAGAGACGAAGCATAATCAATCAGAAAAGTCGATTCTTTTATTCAAAGAAGGAATCGAAGGAAGAATTATTAGGCAGACATGAAGGAATCTTCCTCCTTCGAGACCTTGCCATCCTACTACAATTCGATCTCCATGCAACAAAAGCAAACCGATTAATCTTTTTTTATTTCAAAAATTTTTATTGGGTCTCCGACTCCGAGAAAATCACGAACAGTTTCCGGGAAAAGGGAAAGAAAATGGTTATGAGAATAGAAAAATAGAAATAATGGGTAAGCAGGCTGGGAAAAAAGCCGAAATCTTTCTGATTGTTCTTGAAGATGTAATAAAAGGTCTGGCTCCGCTTAATATGCGCCGTTGGATCATCGATCTTATGAATGATCCTCTCAAACGACTAGACAGCGTTCTATCCGAGAATCATCTAAATAGGCTAAAACAACGCCGGTGAGCGGTGAGTACGAGTAATCAAAGAATGGCTTGACGATGTAAAGGCCGGAGATGGGGCCGGCCGACCATGCGTGGGGACGGGTCTAACATGGCCTGTCAAGCCCCAAGTTTCCTCCTTCAAAGTGGGTACCCACCTACCATTCATGCTCTCTTTCAATTAAAATTTAAAAGGTTAAAATCCATTTAACCTGGGATCTATAGGTTTTTTTTTTTTAAATTTAAATTATCAATTCAAATCTTAAATTATAAAAAAAATAACAAATCAAATTCTGGTGGACAGTCGATCATTGGGCGTTCACTGCATACACCCAAAACAAATAGTTGATCTAAAATAACGATCATCTATTCTGGACATGTAGAATCGGACGAACAATTAGGGGGATGGAAAATGTCTGTTCCACGTGCAGTGCATGGGCTAGAGAATGGACAATTCATTTTTTAAGACACGGTCGTCCGTTCTACGGAGCAATATGAGAATGAACAGCCGTGTTTTGAGAACGACCGCTCCTTTCATCATCAGGGACGAGAACAAACGACTGTTCTATTAAAACGGTCGTCCATTGTTAAAAATTAGGGCTAAGAACGGAGAGTCACCACTCTTACAACAGACGATTGTTGTCAAAATTAGGAATAGAATGGAGAGTCACTACCCCGACAACGGTCGTCCGTTCCCTGATACTATATAAGCAAACAGATGCCAGAAAACCAGAAAGCTTCAGAAAATCCACAAATCCTCTTAGCCATTTTGCATTTTTTTTTGCAAAATCTGACCGAGTCACACCCCTGTCCGTTCCACGGAGCAATATGAGAACAAGCAACCGTGTTTGGAGAATGACCGCTCATTTCATCATCAGGGGCGAGAACGAACATCTGTTTTATTAAAACGATCGTCCATTGTTAAAAATTAGGGCTGAGAACGGAGGGTCACCACTCTTACAATAGACGACTGTTGTCAAAATTAGGGATAGAATGAAGAGTCACTACCCCGACAACGGTCGTCCGTTCCCTAACACCATATAAGCAAATAAAGGCCAGAAAACCAGATAACTTTAGAAAATCCACAAATCCTCTCGGCCATTTTGCATTTTTTTTGCAAAATCTGACCGAATCACGCCCCCCGTCCGTTCGACGGAGCAATATGAGAACGAGAAGTCGTGTTTTGAGAACGACCGCTCATTTCATCATGAGGGGCGAAAACGAACAACTGTTCTATTAAAACGGTCGTCCATTGTTAAAAATTAGGACTGAGAACAGAAGATCACCACTCTTATAACAAACGACTATTGTCAAATTTAGGGATAGAATGGAGAGTCACTACCTTGACAACGGTCGTCCATTCCCCGACACTATATAAGCAAACAGAGGTCAGAAAACCAGAAAGTTTCAGAAAATCCACAAATCCTCTCGGCCATTTTGCGTTTTTTTTGCAGAATCAAGTTAATGGCGATGACACTGTTACCAAGCATAAGGCAAGACTCGTTGTAAAAGGTTATGCTCAAGTTCTTGGAGTGGATTACTCTGATACATTTGTTTCAGTCGCTCGGTTGGACACCATCAGGCTACTACTTGCCATATCTACTGAGAAAAATTGGAAAGTGTATGAACTTGATGTCAAATCAACTTTTTTAAGTTAGTTTCTTGCGCACTGTCAAGGTTTTATCAAGATAGGAGAAGAAGACAAAGTGATTCTTCTCATGGTTTAAAACAAGCTCCATGAGCTTGGTATAACAGGATTGATGAATACTTGTTAAACTTCAAATTGTCAAAAGTATTTCAGAATCAACTCTTTATGTCAAGCAAAATAGAGTTGAAATTCTTTTTATTTCCCTCTATGTTGATGATTTGCTTGTGACAAGAAGCAAAACAAGTCTTACAGAAAAGTTTAAGTAACAGATGATGGAGATTTTTAAGATGACAGATCTTATATTGATGATATTTTTTCTTTGAATGGAAATTAAGCAATCCGAGCATGAAGTCTTCCTTTACAAGAAGAAATATGCCAAAGAGATTTTGAAGGAATTTAAAATTGAGGAATGCATGGGAGTAAGTACTCCTATGAATGAAAAGGAGAAGATATGTGAAGAAGATGACAATAATAAAGTAGACGAGGGATACTTAGGAACTTGATTGGTTGTTTGATGTATCTTACAGCAAAAAAGCACTGAGAATTTTATTGACAACCAAGCTATCGTTATTATTTCTAATAATTCTGTGTTTCATGGAAAAACCAAGCATTTCAACGTAAAGTTATTCGTTCTTACTTGAAGTACAAAAAGATCAAGTCACATGTATTTTTATCAAGCCACTTCCTGTGAGCAAGTTTAAGTTGCGGAGAGAAAATCTCTAAGCATTTGCAAATTCTAAAGCAGGGGAGGAGGGTTAGGAATCTGTTTTAGAATCCACTTGCCAGTTGCTGCACGTTGTTTTTTATTATCCTAATTTTTTAGGAATTATATCCATTTTTCCTTAATGCTAGAATCACCTGGTTACTTCTTCTTCTTCTGTATTCTCTGCTTTAGAAAATTGCACTAAACTTCCGGATGTTCTTCTTCTTTTTGGTTTTGGATATATGGGCAATTTGATTTCTAGTTTTAAGCTGCTGTTCTTGACGTTTTTTTCTCCTCTCTGCTGCTCTTCCGCCAGTATTGTAGTATATGGAGAACAGATTAGGGGGATTTGAAAGTGTGTTAAAAGACTTTCATGTCGTGTAATTAGCAGATGCTACAGCAAGTAGATTGGTTTTGTCGGTGATATGAACACTGCCGTAATGGATTGCCTGTGTTCATGGCTGGCCAAGGACAAGAAATGATATTAAAAATTGTTCACGGAGAGCAAATACAGTGTGCAGAATGGTCTTTGATTGGCATGATTTTTGTTTGGTTTGAGGCCGTTGTATGATAGAACGAGAGAGAGAGCTAGAATTCATTCCAAAAACTAAATCAAACGATCGAAGAAATTTCTTCAGATTATATATTGGACCTTTGCTTTTTTCTTTATCGAGGCAGGATATTCAACATCCGCCCACACGTGTAGAATTATAAGTTTTTCCTCCATATTTAGCATATTAAGTCGCGTGGGGTACTCACATCGTAAAGAGTTTTTGACTCTAATACTATAATAAAACGAGAGTGGCAAAGATAACTCAAAAAGTGAAAAAATTTCTTTCTATTATATACTGGATTTTTGCTTTTTTTTTTTTGTCGACGTGGGATATTCATCATGTTCTTCCCAGATCAGAAACTTGGCCATATTATTTGTCCAAGTGTGTTGGGGTTTGGGGTGAAGAAGCTGAAGTTGGATGCTTTACTTCTTATTTAAAACGCTTCAAATTAACTTAGAACTTTTGGACATTTCCAGGATTATTGATCTGTTTTTGGCTCCTGTTTATCACTTCGGTTCTTATCAGCTTCCTCCAGAACATGATATGTAGTGATAGTCTTCAGCGTTGCAGTTTTGAGCAGCCCATTACAGCAGAGTGCAATGCCGCCGGCAGAAATTGCTAATAAACTAATCCTTGACGTCTTTGGAAGATATCTTCTTCAAAAAATGATAGCACGAGCAATGGCATGGTTTGCTGCTCCCATGAGAGAGAGAGAGAGAGAGAGAGAGAGAGACAGAGAGAGAGAGAGAGAATGAGTCAAAAGAAACATTGAGAGCCACAAGTGAAGAGAGAAAGAAGTAGAACCATACAACGAAGACACCCAGAAAAAGAAGGAGCCAAAAATAAGGTCGTCTTTCATGCCTATAAAAAAAAGAGACTTTCTTCTTCAATGGACGCAGAAGATCCTCCTCCGAACCAAACCTGAAAACCCCAAAAGAAGCAGGTAGAATGGCAAAGTCTGATCTCGTCCTCGTTTCTGCCCTTTGCTTCTTGTCCCTCGCCGGTCTCTCCCTGGCCGAGACCCGCTTCTTCGTCGAGGGCCAAGTCTACTGCGACACCTGCCGCATCCAATTCTTCTCCAGGGCCAGCCACTACATCAAAGGTACAAACCCTCTCTCTCTTTTATCCCTAATTACTCCTCCATCTAATCCCTCAAACTCTTCTTTCAACAGGCGCCGTAGTAAGATTGGAATGCTCGCAGAGAGAAGGAGGGGCCATCACCTACAGCAGCGAAGGCGAAACCGACGAGAACGGAACGTACAGCCTGTTGGTGGAGGGAGACCATGAGGAGGAAATTTGCTCGATCTCACTGATCAAGAGCAGCGAGCCTGACTGCTCCGAGATCAGCCAAAAGGCTTTCTACAAGCAGAGCTCGAGAATCAGC
Source organism: Begonia peltatifolia (assembly GCA_022433055.1). NCBI lineage: Eukaryota > Viridiplantae > Streptophyta > Magnoliopsida > Cucurbitales > Begoniaceae > Begonia > Begonia peltatifolia. The sequence continues at coordinate 15,918,308 of CM039518.1, read as the reverse complement.
CTGACCAGCAACAATGGCATCATCACTCCAGTCCGCCAGGCCAACCCTCTTGGTTTCCTCAAGAAAGATCCTCTCCCTGTATGCCCCGAGGTTCTCAGAGAGCTCGGATTCACCTCCTCTGGCCTCATCTAAACTCAAATCTACAAAATATTTGATCTAGGAATCCTCTTTGTGTCGCCCAAAATAAAAACAGACTTGTTCTCCAACTCGATGATCATGTAATGCAGTTGGTTTGAGAGCTGTTCTTCATTTTACTTACTTGTTCCAGCTGCATATTTTTAAGAAACTTTATAATACACGAGGGGATTCTATCTTTTTTTCGGACGTGTATATTATTAATACAGTACATTATCTGTATTTGTCTACGTGTTCGTCTATTGTCTGCATGGACTCGTGATTTTCCTCTGCATTTGACGCGTTGAAACATACACCCTTAAAATCATACGTTTGCATGTTCTTGGTGTTGATGCATCAACGGCTGTTTAAGCTACAAAATTGATGATCTTCTACAGCAATAATCTATAACTTATATTAAAGTTTAAACAACTTAAGATATTCATACTTAAATATTTTGTTTATTAAGTTAAACCTCCATAATTTAAATAATAATTATAAAAGTCAAGCAGACTCGAATATTTTGAGTATTTGTAGTTTCTGTATACGTTGATCTTTAAATCTCAAAATTCAACGATATTTTATTATGATTGTTCATAGTGTATTTCTACTCTACTCTACTCGTGAAAATAATTTTTCATGTAAATTTTATTGTTTATATATTTTTTTTGGGTATTTTCTATTTTTTTTATTAGGGTTCGATTTTCTAACCATAACAATTACTTCTTACAATCAAGTTACAAGTGGAAATTTTTGGCACTATCAAAATTCAACACGTGGACTTTTTCAAAGATGACTATAATTTTCCTATTTTTAAAAATATATTATAGTTAATACGTGGCTTTTATTAAATTAACTATATTACCTTTCTTTAACCCAATTGACGTAAAATATAATTATTTGACGAAAATAAAATATAATTTATGACAAAAATTATTTAATTTAAAGTTGTTAATTAGTTGATTTATTTATTAGAAAATTCGAGAGGACTTGACGAAGCAATTGAGGTCCGAAGCTGACTTTTTATCCCTGATCCGGTGAAGGAAACGACTCACCCAACCCGAGGCCGATTCAACTTTGTTGCGCGACCTCACCGGTTCTCTCCTTTCCGAGTGCTTCTCCATTTCATTATCGCGGCTCAATCTGCAAGGGTTTCTTCCACCTTCATCTGTGAGTATTCTGTTCTCCTTTCGTGTTCCATTTATGTCAGCGTCTAGATTTTTCTTGGCCTGGATTGAGTATGGTGTTTGTTTCGGGTTTTTGCTGCATTCGGGGTTCAATCGGTGAATCTTTGAAGTTCTACTTTAGAGCTGGTTTATTTGAGCGCTCGATCCTGTATTGAAAGTCACCGGAGCGTTGAAATCTAGGTATTTTAGTACTTTACTTTTAGAGAAATCAATCTATGTTTTCTTTCCTTGTGTACAAATGGTCTATTGTCTGGGAAATTAAGTATGGCCTCGAGAATACGAAAATGCAACACTATATTTCCCTGTCTTTTATGTACTTTATGTTTTTCTTATCAATCTGGTAGTACCTGTTAGTTTCTCATATTTGAAATTGTAGCGATGATATCGAGTCAATTAATTTTCCTAGCTAATGTGCAAACTACGCTGCTCTATCAACATCTGATATTTCTCATTTCTATCGCTACGGGGTATGAATAATCTTTTCTTAGATTCATGTAATTTTTATGTGACATCAAATTTCAGTTCTCTATTTGTTTAATAACATCTGGTGAGTTTTTTTTCTCTCTGCCTTGGTTGATTGAGCTTAAAATATTTAAGCTTGCTTAGTTGTACTTTCAACCATATGAAGCGTCTCTATCTACAGTAGTAAAGTAAAACGGATGGAACTTGAGATATTGGCTGTGACATTTCAATTTTCTACTCTGTCTACCATGTCATTAAATGTGTGTTCCTCTGGTGAACAATGTGCACTGAATATATCTGAAATTTGAAAATTTCTGCCAGAAAAGCGAGGTTAAGTTATAGGAATGTGCTTCTACGTTTTAAACCTGCTCTTTTTTTTTCTTACTTCTGCCAAAGCTGGTACTTAAGAATTGTTTTTTTTGTGAGTAACGGTCAATTAGTTTTATGGCTTCAACGCAGAAGGGTAAACATCTGTGCAGCCTTGTTAAATTTTAATTCCAAAATAGACTGTTGTACTTTCATTTCATTTCTATTACAGATCATCGAGACATTATTTACAAGTAAATATGTGGAAAGTTATCTCTTTGATAAAATTTTCTGTAATACTTTTTGCTATACAGTTTCATGGGTCGCTAAAATGTTGGGGTATGTTTAGGTTTTGAGATGGAGTTGAATGTACTATCAAGCTGTTGAGAGCTTTAAGAACTTCTAGGAATGATGGTAGATTTCTAAATTTTTTTAATATTTGATCCTGGTTTCTTAATTGGAGCTGATAACCAATCACTTTATCGTGGTGGGATCATGTTATAGTTTTTGCTATTTAAGTGATGAATTTACAGAGTTTCAGCACTTTTTACCAATCTCAAGTCATTCCATTCATACTCAAAACTGATATATTTAGTTCTTTAAATGGTTTGAAAGAGTATGTTTCTGATTATGGTTCTTTGATTTAAACAGATTGAAAGTTCACTTATTACTGCCGCTGGTAGACTCTGACGTAGGCTATTGATACATCTAAAAAATTCTGCCAGACGATAAGGTTACTTTGGTTAACAGTTTCAAAAGTAGGCACAAAAATGAAATTCTTGTTTTAGAATTCTGTGCTTTCTCTATACCCTACCGTTTTACTGAAGTTAGATGGATGTTCCCCCCTTGGAACACAGTGAAACGGAAACTTACCCTTTAATAATGGAAAGATCAGAAAATCTTAACAACACTGAACACATTGTGGACATATTAGATACTGCTGATACTTCATCATCAAGGTTGTCTCATGATCGACAGTACACTGGGTCAAATGCATCACAGATTGAAGATAGACCTTCAAGCAGTACACGAGTGCCTACATCTGAACCACCAATGGCTCTTAATGGATCAAACTCTCGGAATTCCTCATTCATTAGGAGAGGGAACACACGTCGTCGTCAGAGTCCATTGAATTCCAGTTTATGGATATCTATTGAACTTGTTCTTACTCTAAGTCAGATTGTTGCAGCTGTTGTTGTTTTGTCATTGTCGAGGCATGAGCATCCACGTGCCCCATTGTTTCAGTGGATTGTGGGATACGCATCTGGTTGTGTCGCTACCCTCCCTCTTCTCTACTGGCGTTATAGGCATCGTAACCAGGCTTTAGAGCAGGATTCATCTCAATCTCGCCAGAATTCTACTCAAGTTTCTCTTTCAGCTTCTAGGACATCAGAATGGGAAGATCGCCAAACTGCTGTCTCTCCTCCTACTAACAATCAAAGTTCTGGTGCACTTAGTGCGAGGTATGACATTCATATACTTTTTAAAGTGCCTTCTTCAAGTTTTGAACCTTCTACCATCTTCGGTAGCTTGGTTTGATTACTGAATAGGTTAACTTTCAGTTACTTATCACTATGATATAATAGATGTCTAATATATATATAGACATGAATTTCATATATTTATTTATAATATTTTCTTTGCATTGTTTGTGACAGTTCCTAATTGTTTTATACAATAACTTATTTTCTGTCAGTCTGTTTTTCTCGGTGGTAGATTAAAAATTGGAAGGTATGTGGAGAAGAAGCTGTTGTTTAAATTATTACCATTGGTTTTGTTACCCGTAATCAAACTATTAATACAAATTAGATATTATGCAAGTTGGTGAGTAACGAAAAAGATTCAAGTAATTTTTGTGTTGCGTTACAAAGTAAAATGATTTCCTATTTACTGATTACAAAAAGAAAAGCAATAAAATCCTAATAAGTCAATTATTTTCATTGGGCAGGCTGAAGATATGGGTAGAATATTTTAAGATGGGCTTGGATTGTTTTTTTGCTGTTTGGTTTGTAGTTGGCAATGTGTGGATCTTTGGAGGGCACTCGTCAGCCTCTGAGTCTCCTAACTTGTACAGGTATTATGCTGTGACTTTTTACTGTTTAAAATTTCATAGAGATTTTTTAACATGGTAATTTCTCCCATTTTTGTTCTCTTTCAGGTTATGTATAGTTTTTCTTACCTTTAGCTGTATCGGATATGCAATGCCCTTCATTCTATGCGTGACCATCTGCTGTTGTCTGCCCTGTATAATTTCCATCCTTGGGTTTCGAGAAGATCTGTCACAAACTAGGGGTGCCACTACTGAATCAATCGATGCTTTGCCTACATACAAATTCAAGGTGAAGAAAGGTAAAAGTGGGGATGAAAACAACTCAGGTGGTGGTGAAGGTGGGATTGTGGCTGCTGGAACGGAAAAGGAACGCGTTATTTCTGGTGAAGATGCTGTAAGTATTTTAAATTTTACCGGTAATTTAAGTATATGCATTTTTTTCTACTTGGGATGTGTTTTGCTTATGAAATAAGTATTTAAATTTATGTATTTGTTCTGAGGTGAGTGTCGAAATCCATTATAGCAAATTAAACGAGAATTGATACAATGGTGAACCCTAAATTTACCTAAAAGACTCAGCAACCATGCTTGTCTCGGAAAAAATAAACTAAGCTATAATTATTCATTCATCAATGATAATAATCTTTCCTTCTTCCATCCTTCCAATTTGTAATGTACTAATAATTGATAATATTGCCGATGAATCTGTGTAGGTTTGTTGCATCTGCCTGGCTAAATACTCCAACAATGATGAATTGAGAGAGTTGCCATGTTCTCACTTCTTTCACAAGGATTGTGTGGATAAATGGCTGAAGATCAACGCTTTATGTCCTCTCTGCAAGACAGAGGTTGGTGAGAGCATCATAGGCTCACTCAACGGCTCAAGTGCTAACCACCACCCAGGCAATAATAGGGCTGAGACCACCTTGACCCTGTTTTAAGGCAACAAGTGCTCATAGATAGGGTATGATTTGTGACATTAAAAAGGATGGGTGCGAGTGGTTTGTCCAAATTCAAGCTTTCTTATACTGGAGCTTCTCTTCCTTTTTCATCCAGCAAAAGTGAAGGCTATATTAGCATAAAGCAAAGATTGTCCATTTTTCTTCAAAATGGGCATCATTTGATGGAGCTTTTCCGTGTTTCAAATGAGCAAGAAACCATTATGTAATTATGTGTCGGGAAATTCACAATATTCATTGAGCTATCATCATCTACAGCCATCATTATAATGGCTATTGACTATGAGAGTAGAGTAGTTTTAGGGCTGCTCTCTCTGCAAATAGTTCATTTTCCTTGTTATGCAACAAAACTGCCCGTTTACTCACATTATAGAATACCAGGTCTGTATTAAAGCCATTCCCATCTCTTTTTTGTACTCATTTTATATATAAAAATAAGGCAAGCAGGTTTTATGTGTTCACTTTAACTGGTTTTGGCAATCCCATAACATAACGTGTGCGTCCAATGTTGAAGCTTTCTCGATTAATTGCCTTCAGTGATTGTGGTCGAGACCCACTGTTCCCTCTGACGTCGCAACGTAATGCTCTAAGTTCCTCTTCAACTCGCTCTAGCTTATTCGGTGGTCATTATAAACTGAGGTGTTGTTCTATTGTATTGCCAGTTAACTATCAGAGCATCCTCTTCTCTTTTTTGGGATTTAGTTTGCAATCTTCATTTCGATTTGGTTTTCATTCTACATAAAACCATGTTTGTTGCATACAAAATTGCTTGGCCAAGAGTCCGGGCACTGCACCTTGGAGTTACCAGAGCTTCAACACTGCCCAAACAACCAGAGTGGCCAGAGCAGCACTAGGTTTTCATAGTCGGGAAATTAATATACAAAATTTTGTTTAGGCAGGAAGATTTCGAAAATCATTCTAATCGATCTAATCCAACTCGATCCGAC
>CM039518.1:15868962-15912273 GCA_022433055.1 Begonia peltatifolia | reverse complement strand
GATTCTAAATCTAACTTGATCAACTCATTTTAATTTATAAAATATTTTATCAAATTATTATATTATTTTAATTAATAAAATAATAATATATTAAATTCTTATCCTAACTTGCTCGCTGTAATTTAAAATCCCGACCTTATTCGACTCTGCCATTTGTTCAGAAAATTGACATGCCGAGCGATAATATTTATATACGATTGGCTTGTTAAGCTCGACTAGTCAAGACTCGTTATCCTAAAAGCACATTTTGTTGTTTCATCCAAAATGGATAGCTCTCGCTAACTATCCTCAACGATTAAAGGGAAGACTAAATCAGATTTTCTGTTTTTATGTAAAATAGAAACCAAAACAAAATGAATAAGAAGATTGCAGAGTAAATTCCAAATCTAAAATACAGGAATTAGCCTCCTACATCTCTTGTAGCGTCGAACTCTGCTGCCAAGGGCTGCTCAGAATAGCAAGCCTGAAGAATATTACTTCGTATCATGTTCTGGAGTAAGCTGGTATGAACTCAAGCTATAAACAGAAGCCAAAAACAGATCAAAATTCTAAGTCATAATGGCAAATTTGAAACTTTAAGGCAAAAAAGTAATATGTTTCTCATTGCATTCAACAGGTTCCCATCATCTCGTATCGCAATCTCTTCAAGAACGAAGCTCAAGAAGAACAAGTCGATGAATAAAAATCGCAGTAAGCCAGATTGTTTTGGAATAGAGCATCCAACTTCAGCTTTTCGGTCCCGGCATGCGGTGAGAGCCTAAATGGTGAAAATATCTAGTTTCTGATTCCAGTAAGCAAGTTTGCGCCAAGCCTATTTTTGCGACTTCTCTTAGAATCTTGTATAAGAACGTTACGTGAAATTATATTCAAGTTGAATCCAATACTTCTGAGGTGCTGCAAAATTTTGTGGGTCAATTCATGCCGTCCATCCCTGCAAAGTCCACCCAGGAGGATACGAAAAGTAACATTTGTAGGCCAAGGTCCAGAACGGATCACAGTGGGTTCCGTAGGGGAATAATCCAACTTCAACATGAGTTCATATGTACGAAGAGAACAAAGTCAGTTGCCAGATTGAAGCAATATTTTCAGCATTTTAAACATGGAAGTAAACGATGGCTTAAATCCACTTTTACACATCTCTTCTGCGATAAAATATGCATCTTCCAAACTACCCAAAGACAACACTCCATTAAGAAGAATGTTGAAAGTCAATGCATTAAGGGGTGGGCCCAAACCTTCTCGTTCCTACATAAACTTGAACCAGCCCTTCCAGTGAATCAAATATCTATGAATCAAATCATTACAAGCATATGCAGTAGGCTTTCCCTCTACGAATATCATAGAACTCAAAGTTTCTAAAGCTTTTGCAAGATGACCAGAGGCAGCAAAGCTCTGCATTTCACGTTGTCATTCAAAGTAGTTGAAACTACGGCTATTGCTCCCCTCGACCATATCCACAATTCCTACGATTTCTACATAAATCGAAGGAGAAAGGTCGACGAAGAAACAAACCTATCTACGATTTCCGTAAAAATATGCAGCTGAAAGATTGGAAATACAACGCATCGCAGATTAAATAAAACAGCGGCGCGTAAACATATAACGACCGTAATATGTGCATTTTGGAAGCTACTAACAGCCCAAAACTTAATCCTGGAGGGGGTTTGAGAATTCAAGAAGCGAAAAAGGAACGAAATTAGAGAGAGAGAGAGAGAGAGAGAGAGAGAGAGAGAGAGTCTAGTGAGGGTTCCTGGTTTTGGGTTGGTTTTATTTTATAAACCGAACCGGAAATATTCAAACCCAAAATGTTGGAGAAAACGGAGAGTGCCGGTGGGGAGAGCCAAACTGAAGTATGGTTTCAGATGTGATTATTGTTAGAGCCGACGAGTGACTGTGTCTCCGATGAAGACCTTGTAGAAGGGACTCTTAAACTCCTAATACCCAATCATTGATGAACCACAAAATCCTTTTTATAAACTAATAGATGACTTCTAACCAAATTAGAAATCACCATCACATTTGGCCAAGATCTATCCTGCCACTTCAAGTTCTTGAATTGAATGCAAAAGAAAAATCACAGAATAGCTTTGACATAAGCAAAAATTGAGACAAGATTACGTGTCTAAAGAATAATCACCACTGTTAACTTACACATTACGGGTATTGATAACTTGGCCATAAGATGCCAATTCCTCAAAATATCATTGCCCACAACATCTTTGCCATATACATAAATTTCACTCGCCAGCTATACTCACGGATAAAACCGAGTAGACCAAGAAATTCTAATCTGTAAAAAGGACTCACTTTTACTTCTTTTATTCCAAACCAACAATTCAAAGGCCTTTTTCTTTCTCTTCTCAGTCCAGTTTTCTCTCTGCAGTCACTATGCCACGAAAAATAGGAAAACCATAAGGAAAAATATTAACACGAAGAATATTTTTATCATCAGCCACCTATTCGAAGATATGCTGTTTAAATACTTGAGAAGAGCTCCCTGTGCTCCCTCTACATTTGCCAAAGTGTCATCCATGTTCTCATCAATCCTACGAAGAAATAGCATAGAAGTATTCAAATATAAGCTTTTTGGGAAATGACCACACTGTCTTTAAGTACCCATAAGCATGCAAAGGATTAACAGTAAATGGGACTTTATTGTATTTATTTTTATCAGCAAGTATTATATAATTTTTCCACCATAATCACATCAGTTTACATTTACACAACAGTCTAATCAGACGTCTCAATCATTTAATTTTTATCTTATATGAAGAATTTGATGTGTTCTGATTAGTTACAAAATAAAAAGATGTAGAAATTATTAAGCCAGATATGCATGTCGTAGCCATATGAAATTTCATAACTAGAGGTAAATTATCATCAATGAATAACGTGATAAGGTAGGGACAAAAAAAACCTTATGGCAATTTCTCCTTGTTGGGACACAAGGGTTGCGAGCTGATTGAAAATGCTGCTCAGCTCATGAATAGTGGACTCAACATTTTGCAGAGCTTCAGCCCTGCTCTGCATGTAATTGTCCTGCAATGGAACCAACTGCTGTTGTTGTTGCTGCTGCTGTTGGAGTAGTGGCTGACTCTCCCCATCTGCCTGCTTTCTGCAGTTGAAATTTCACAATATAAATTAATGTTTCATAAGAAACTGAAAAACGTGGTGGAAATAGCTCATCTTACCTATTAAATGACTGGGACGAGGATGTTGATCCATTTGCCCATGGAGGAGGAGCATTTGATGTGCTAGCTGCTGACCTGGAAACTAATGGGCGCTGACGAACAAAAGGATTGGCAGAATCTTTGGAAGCGGTGGAAGAAAACAATTGTCTTCTGTTTTCATGAACCTTCAAGTTCTTCACGAAACCAATAAAGTACCAAACATTACATACAATATTCAACAGACCTCGAGGCGTATTCCCTGAGATATTAACTCAAACTAATTGAGAAAATATGATGACATTTACCTCTGTACGCATGGTAAGGACTTCTTTGAATTCTTTTGTAGCACTCATTAACCGATTCTTCAGGTCATCTACAACAGTGGTTGAATGACTAGTTGTATCACTGGAGACATTCCCACTATCATTTCTGGAATGGGAAAGCAGCTGAAGGTCAACGACTGCAGAGTTCAGTGCAGTAATATCTTGCTTGATAACAGCTGTCAATTCCTGAATTTCCACGGTGGGATCATCAAAAACTGATGTCCTCTTTGCCACTGTCCATGAAAACACGTACTTCAAAAACTGATAGGTTCAAAAATACAATTAAGTTAAAAATGTTCAGTCTAACACATAATTATAACAAAGACTAAAAATGCTAGCTCTATATAATAGATCCAGCCTTCTCCTCGATGGAGCAATTCACTACTTGTTTCTAATAACAAAGTTGATCGATCACTCTCTCTCTCTCTCTATTAGAAAGAAAAAAGTCGACTTCTTTTTCACAGCCTATATGCATATGCAGAAAACTATATCAGAATTCAGTGTCTTGTGGATGATGCTATCTATGAGGTAGTCACGCCCCATTTTGGGGATCGGTTGGGTCTTTTAAAATGACTAAATCAAAGGGCACAAACGGTAGGTGTATTGTTTTACATTTTTTCCAAATGAACATTCATTCATTTCTTTCTTCCTAGTCAACATAATTACTAATTTGATTAGTATCAACTTAAAGTCAACTCATATTTGCTTTTGAAAAATTCAACTCTTAATCACCACATGATTGACTTTGTTATGCTGTTAAACTGTACATAAGCCATGGTTTTCTGATCAATCACTTACACTTAGCCAGCTTTGAAAGTTTTAGCGACGTCTGGTGTATTCCATACCCAATTTTGGAAGCTCTGTTATTAAATTCCGACTGAATTGCCACTGCAGATCGCTGATCCTCTAATTTCAAACCATTACTCTGCCCATTTTGCTCAGAAGATGATGAGAAAGACTTCTTCAGTCTCTCTGCAACCGTCTGGAATTCTTGTGTTCGATCCCTATATGACGATTGCGCTGCTTTTACAGGCATTTTACACACCTCAACTCTGAACTCAAATCCTACAGCATATAGCAACCTGTAGTAAATTAGATGAGCTCGGAAACACAAATTAATAACTGCAACACGATGAACTGCAACACGATAAACGCTTGGATTATTAAAACGCATGAGAAGCAAAAAATTAGATTAAAGATTTACAATACTACAACACTTGGCTGCCATTCCACAACGAACAGTTCATTAAAATTTCGAAAAGATGGTCAGAGCCGCTTCCCAAAAGTAATACAAACAAAAAAATCCAAGCGGAATTAAACAGTAATTTTCCCGTCCTTTAATCTTCATCTAAGCCATAAAAATGTATTATCACGTCAAACGAAATTACCCCCGGTTCTCCACAAATGCGAGATCCAAATCTCTAGAGCGGCAACACCAAAATCCACCTCCGCCAAAACACAGAACAGCCGCAATTCTACGACCGACAAAAAAGAAAACCTAGATCTGGATCGAGCTAGCGACGCATACAAATCTGACCCCAAACGATGTTAAAACGTAAAATAGAACTTCCTTTGATGAATGCAATCGCGATGGAGAAGGCTTAAAATCGAGAGCGAAAGAGAGAACATTCAATTCGAGCCAGATCTGAAGTGATTAGAGGAAAATGTGCCGGGTAAGGAAACGAAACTTAGAAACCGTGTCAAAGTCTCAAAAGAACCTATTATATAACTGAAAATCGGATAAATACTCATCCGCAACGAGTACAACCGGTCTGAAATTCATGAATTGTAAACAATTTGCAAAATACTCCTCATATTTGTACTATTTTCGATGTAAGAACCTGTTTTTCCTATTTTCTTAATTTCATTCCAAGTAAATTAGCATAGAGATGTTAATTTATTTATTTTTAATTAGTACTAGATTGAACGAGTATACATTATCCAAAATTATCATAATTACACAAAACCCTGAGTGATAATATAAATACATTGAAGAAACAATTAAGTTATTCTACTGAGAATAATGTTACGTGTATTCTCTTAAAATACACGTTGACATATCAAGTAATAATTGATATAACTAATATAATAAATTAATTATTTATAATTTATTACATTAATTATACTTTAATTACATAAATTAATAAATATTTTAAAATAAAAAAATAAATATTATTTTTTCCCTAATCATGTGTGACTCATTATGCTTAAAGGGAGCCCTTTGGATAAGCTTTATCTACTAACTTATTGATTAAAACATATAAAATGTCAATACAAACCATTTTTGAAACATCAATAAAATGATCTTTACTCTCAAACTTTAAATTGAGACTTTTAACTAGCTTAAGCATGACATCTGTCCTCGTTTAGATTTGAGACGACACGAGTATCAAACTAGTTAATATTGGAGTAAATATATATTTACTTTATCGTTCTATTTTGTTTAAATATTTGTTAATGTGTCAAATAATAATTAGTGTAATTAAAATACAATTAATGTAATAAATTATAAATAGTTGATTTATTACTTTAATCACATCAATAATTATTTGACATGTCAATAAGTATTTTAAAATTGTAAAAATAAGAGAGTAAATTTAGTATTATTCTTAATTCTGTGGAAAAAAAGATCCTTCTTTTTGTTCTATACATAAACAAAAATACCTAAAATGAGATTTGCAACACGAGTATGTTGACCATGTAAACTTAAAATATGTTTTAAAGTTAATATATATTTTTGATAATGAATCTTTCTATTTAAACTTTAGTTAATTAATGATTATGGTAATAATAAGTAAATGAAATATTCTTCTATTGTTTTTTATTGAAAATATCTTTTAAGAGAGGTATTTAATCTTTCTAACATGTGTGTTCAAAAATTTTCAGTTTTCAATAAATTTTAGAAGTTGAAGTTAATTGTTTGCAAAAATGTCTTCAAAACGTCGACTAAAGTAACAGAGTGTATACCGTTACTCATATATATATGAAACTTCATGTCGATCAAATAGTTATAGTGTCGACCGCAGAAATTAATATAAAAATTCCAAAGAGTTTCAAGTGCCAACCGGACAATGATAATGTCGACTGCAGTAATAAATACAGAAATTCCCGAGAACAACAAGTGCCAATCGGACAGTGATAGTGTCAACTGGAGTAATAAATGCATAAATTCTCGAGAACTACAATTGTCGACCAGACAGTACTAGTGTCGACCGCAAAATCAAATCCAGAAATTCCACGAATCTTAAAATGCCGATCGGAAAGCTAAAGTATCGACCGAGTTGTTGAATGACTATTAAAATAACACACAACGTTAATAAAGTGTTGACCGAACAAGAGGAAGTGTCGACCACACTAGCTGTTTTTTGAAGACACTTATAAATAGAAGAATGAATACTCATAAAAAGCTACCAATTCTAAAAAATTGCAACGAAATGTTGCTAGATCAAAATTTGAGAATCTCTTCCTTCAATTGATCCCTCATCTCTCATAGTTCATTAACTTGCGATTGTATCCATTAAGAGTGCGTGAAATTTGTATTAATCAATATTTCGATATCATTACTATTTATGAACGTGTGAAAGGTGACACCTTGAAGAAGAGTCTTGTCAGGCAGTGATTGACACCTGCAAGATCAATCGAGTGAATTCAAGAAGTTGAGATTGAAAGAAATTTTAAAGGAAAAGCCTTGAAGCATGGACGTAGATAAGATTAGCCGAACAACGTTAACAACTCGGTTACATCTTTTCTCTCTAAACTCATTACAATTTGCTCACTATAAGTTTTAACTCTGTAAAATTAATCTTATTGTTTAAAAATATCATCAAATTTAAACTTATGCAAATTAATAAGTTAATGTCAAAAAAGTTATTAATAACCTAATTCACCCCAATATCTTAAGTTATTTTTTATCTTATAATTGGTATCAGACTTTGATTTAAGAATTTTTATTATGATTTATTATTGTTTTATTGTAATCTTGCATAATGACATTCAATTTGAACTTTTCTCATGTAGAGGAGCAATTTATCTCTATGCCTCTTTTTTTTTTTTTTTTATGAAAATGATTATGTATATTGGAAAGTTAGGCTGAAAATCTTTATTCAAGTTATGGATTATGATTTATAGAATGTCATTGAAAACTGACTATATATTCCTGTCAAAGTTGAAAATAGAGTTAATGTTCTCAAACTACCAATTGAGTTAGGTGATTTTGATAAAAGAAATTTAAGTTTGAATGTAAAGCAACGAACACGTTATATTGTGCCTTTAATAAATATGAGTTTAATAGAGTACAAGGATATGATAATGCTTTTAAAATTTGGTGTTTACTTGAAATTACGGATGAATAAACTAATCAAGTGAAGAAAAGTAAAATGAGTATGCTAGTGCATGAATATGAGCTATTTTATATGGAAAATGATGAATCTATTATTTCTATTTTTACTCGTTTCACTAAATTTACTAATAATTTAAAATTGTTTGATAGAGTTTATCCAAATGAAGATTTGGTTAGGAAAATACTCTGATGCTTATCAAGAGAATGACAACCCAAGGTGATGGTCATCTAAAAATCTAGAGATCTCAAAGTTTTCAAACTAAAGGAACTTATTGGATCACTAATAATGCACGAGATAAATGTGAAAGCTAATAAGAGGGAAGATCTAAAAGAAAAAGGAAATCTTTAAGAAAAAAAACATTCCTTTAAAGGCTTCTTCAAGCGAACATGATGAATTCGAAAAGGAAAAAAACATTCATCTTCTCTATCAAATTCCTCCGTACCAACTTCTTCCTTCTCCCTATTAATTCCATGTCTTGCTTTTCCTTCATCTCCTGCAAATCAAGTTGCCCCTTCTCCTAACCACACCCTTCCATCATCTTTCGACCTACATCAAACCCACCTTCCCTTCCACTCCTTATAGCCTAGCTTTCCTCCCTTCCATCTCACACTTCTTTACCTCTTCGAGGCCCCATCCAAACTCCATTACATATGCATCCAATGTGAACTCGAGACAAAGATGGTATTTTTAAACTCAAAGCTCTTTCTGCTGAAACTAACATTGAACTAAAAACTTTCCTCTAAGCCTCAAAGTGCCCACATTGGTTATCTGCCATGCAAGAGGAAATTACAGCGCTCAATCAAACAAACACCTGGACGTTAGTCTCTCCTCCACTAGGGACAAAAAGTATTTGCTCCAAAATGGGTCTTTAAGACCAAGTATAACCAAGATGGCACAATAAGTTGCTACAAGGTTTGCCTTGTGGCAAAATGGTATAATCAAACATAAGACATCGACTATGAGGAGACATTTATCCCGGTTGTCAAACCAACTTTAGTCCAGCTGACTCTTTCTCTCGCAATCTCTTTTGGTTGGTCTGTCAGACAACTTGACATTTCCAATGCCTTCTTACATGGTGATCTAACGGAGACAGTCTTTATATAGCAACCTCCCGGCTTTGTTAGTCCATCTCATCCATATGTCGTTTGTTTGCTCCATAAAGCTCTCTATGGCATCAAGTAATCCTCACGCGCCTGGTACACTAAGCTTCATGATGCTCTCATATGTTGGGGCTTTTCAGCCTCAAAATTTGACTCTTCATTGTTTATATGCCGCACAAGCTTCTTCACCTTGATTATGCTAGTCTACGTAGACGATGTTATATTAACAGGTAGCTTTGATACTCACATTGATCAGTTGCTGGCTTATCTACATACCCAGTTTAGAGTCTGTGACTTTGGACCCCTATCATTTTTTCTTAGAATTTAGGTCACTTGTACCGCTACCGGTGTGAGGTTCTCGCAATCACGATATCTAAATGAATTACTTCATCGAGCAAATTTGGTGTCTTGCAAGCTAGTTCCCACTCCTATGGTGGCTGCACCTATTTTGTCGCTTAAATCAGATACTCCGCTTCTTGATGGCTATTTATACCGCAACATCGTTGGTAGTCTGCAATATTACTGTTTGACACGTCCAGATATTGTCTTTATCGTCAACAAAATTTTTCAATTTATGCATGCCCCCTCATATTTCCGTTGGTAAGCTATGAAACAAATTTTACGCTATATTAAAGGTACCCCTTCTGTAAGTATCTCTTTTTCGCCTTCTACAAGTTGCAACTTAACCTGTTATAAGGATGCGAACTGGGCATCCTGTCCCGATGATCGTAAGAGCACAGATGAATTTTGCATCTTTTTGGGAACAAACTTAATTTCTTGGTCATCAGCCAAACAAAAAGTAGTTTTACGCTCAAACACCGAATTTGAGTATCGTAGCGTCGCAAGTGGAGCCGCCAAAATATTATGGATCCAATCATTATTACGTGAATTATGTATCGTGTTTACTGCGGCACCGCTCATTTTGTGTGACAATATAAGTGCAACATACTTTGCTTCAAATCTCGTTTTCCACTCAAAGTCTAAACATGTTGAAATTGATTTTCATTTTGTTCGAAAAAAGTACTACAAAAACTATTACATGTTAAATTTACTCCATCGGATAACTAACTAGCCGATGCATTGTCTTGCTCTTGAGGAGGATGTTAATGTATCTATTGTTTATGGTTGGTTTGTAACTTAGTCTCGTACGTTTAGTTACAACACTCATCATTAGTTTCTACCAGTACATATGTAAAACAATTTCTCACTATTCAATACAATCAGAAATCATTTCTCTCGCTGTCAATCTCTTCTTTCTGTTGCCATTTTTTTCTCCTCTTCTCTGTTTGGTTTTTTCGGCAATTCTGGGTTCACCGGCTGTGTACAAATTTAACGTGATGAACGACAGAGAATGCGGTGGTGATTTCTTATGTAGTTGCATCAATTAACGAGTGTGCAAAATTAGAACATCAATATCTGCTTCTCTTTTTTTAAAAGGTAAATTGGAAGGGAAGATGGAAGATTCCAGATGCTTGGTTGGGATATTTTTAGTGGTTTTATACCCAACTCACAAGGGTTGAGTTGACGGAGGGGGACAACAGAGGACGAAGAGGAAGAATAGGACATCAATGGCTTTCATTCATTCTTAAAGAAAACATCTTTTTACAGTGGGATTGCAGGAGATCAACAAATGGCGGAAAAGGGGGGCAGAAACGTCGTCTTCACTCCATTGCTTCGAAGAACCAGTTACCGTTACAGGCAGTATATCTCAATAACAAAATTCCAGTTTTGTCTAAACCCAAGGCACTAATAATACTCAGGATGGAAGACACAAATGACAGGGCATATATTATAATGATTCACACTTGATACAAACATCTTTCACACAAATCAAGAGCCCGATAAGGCTCGACCATGGACGTACACAGATTTATTGGATTCAAACAACTCAGAAAGAAATCAATGGCTTGCGTTTGATCGACACAGGACAGAATAGACAAATAGAAGAATAAAACGAGGAGACGGAGAAGATCTTTATCTGTGTATTTTCGTCAACTGAATCGGCTCAATTTACTGAGATTTCTATGGTGTTGAAGGTTTCGCCATACCCACCTCCCTTAGCCGGAGAAGCAGGTGGACGACCATTCCACACAAGAAACCAAGGGCGGCGCTAGAGCCCACCAGCGAAACCGCCGTACAAATGAGCAGCACAAACGACTGTTCTTTAGTCTGCATGTCTCTCGAAGCCATAGCAAGCTCCACTCCGGCGAAAAGCAGCAAAAACCAGACCCACGATCATTTTGGCTGCCCCAAGAAATGCCACGCAGCCGCCGCTCCTCCCCCCAAACTTGTACTGTCCGGCTAACCCACCTGCACCGTGGCAGGTCGGCAAGGCTCCGAACCAACACCCTACGATGTTCATCAGCCCCACTGTCACTGCCAACGACGTCGGTGAAAATTCCCGGCCTGGAAACAGATCAGATGACAATTTGCAAACGGCAATCACAGAGTTCAATATCGAAAGTGGGAGCTGAGGAATTGTTCCCTTTATGAACCCATCTTTCCATGCATGCTTTGATATCTTCACAACATCAATGGAAGATGGCCCAAAGTTGATCTCTTTCACCATTTTGGGCTTTCTTATAAATGCCAACCCAACACCCAGCAAAAATATTATAAAAGCAGAAGGGAGTGAATATACGAGTTTTCTCAGTTTGGCCAGTGTTCGTTTAAATCGTCCTCCATTGTCAGCTTCTGAGTTTTCGCCGTCGTATTCTTCACCTGCACCGTTAACGATGACGATAAAACAAGCACAGAAGAGAGCCAAAACCAGGCCATCCAAACCGAACCACTCCCTATAATCGAGAGATTTAGATTTCGCCAAATTCTGATCATAACGAACGTATGTGACAGCAGTGAGTGCAAACGATAAGCCTTGAGCTAACTGAATTCCCCTCACAACAGGCAAAGGAATCAACCTATAAGCGAGCTCCATTAGCCCAGTGACACCCAGTACGAATAGGGCCCCACCGGTTAATATTCCGGCGGCCAAGATTTCTGTGATGCCAAAATTGGCATTGGATAAGGCGACAGCGGCGATGGATTTCATCGGCTGAACTGGCATCGGAACACCGTAAATTGCGCCGGTGATAATATTGTAGACCCCTGTAAAAATCAGCGTAGTTCCCAAGTTCAGGTCCTTCGACAGCGTCAATGCCAGCACGATCGGAATAAAGGTCCCTAAATCGCCCATAGCCCCATTAATATCAGCCCATTTAGATCGGAAAACCAGATTGGATTTCACGGCACCCACAATTTTGCCAGGAAATCTTGATGGAGACAGGGGGTGAGCGGTTTCAGGAGGACTTCGAGTGGTTTCAGGGCGTGAAACTGGGAGGTCTGGAGACGCCATGAAAACAAACCAAGTCTGCTCAGAACGAAAATACGAGGGAATGCAAAGAGGAAGCCATGGGAGAGTAGAATTTTAGAAGAGCGAGGATCTACGCGTAATGCATGCACTGTTCAGTGTTCATTTGTTCAATATCTTTAATCATTTACTGTTACTATTGCCACTGATTGCATGGCACGACTGCTATTAATTCATACTTCACTATTTAATTGTTACAGGGTGTCGAAGGAGACAGACCAAGAACGAGAATGAAATTAAAGTTTTTGAGTAATACATTCACGTGTGACGTCGCATAATCACTTGAAATTAATTATTTAATAATTTTCATAATTAAAATACTAGACTAATTGTGTTATACGTATTTTTGTCACGTATCCGAGTGTATCGGATTAGACCGATGAATTTTGTTTTTATTTTATTTTCTCTTATGAATAGTGAGAAACTATGTGCCTTTTGTATTGTGTTTTTTTTTTTTTGTATTACTATTTCTATTTTTCATCTGTCTTATTTCAATAAATCTTTTAGGATAAATTTAAAAAAAATAAAAAATTTAAACTGTTGAGTTAGTAATAAGTTGAGTATTAGACTATTTTCGTAATCAAACTAATATTTAAACTATATTCAATTAACAAGTAATCAAACTAATCTTTAAACTATATTCAATTAACAAATTCACTCTATCGGCTGAAGATTTCGTAAAAATCATTTTGGGCGCCCTCCTTCCATCCAAAAGCCCACTCCCGAGGCACTTTTTTTTGCTCTTTAATTTTTGAATGCTCGGTCCAAACCCAAATGCCTAGTTCCAAGAGCACCTTTGACCTCGGAAACTCATTATCGAAGCAATGTTTGTCAATATCATCCGACGATGCCCCGCTTTAAATGAGAGTGTCATTCAAAGGCAAGCACCTAAAACGATTTTTAACAAAAACTTCGACGGTAATAGTGAATTTGTTGACAAAACATAATTTAATGGTTAGTTTATTAACAAACATAAATTAAGAGTCAATCTGTCACAAATTTTATAGTTTAAGGCGTTTTGTTTTTAAAATTTTCTCAATCTTTTATTTGAAAAAAAATACAAAAAAATTAATAAAATTAACTAAACTCTAATTAAACATTTGACTTAGTTTAATTATGCGACCTTGCTTCCAATTTCTAAGCTCTAAATCTATATTGGGAATGCTAATAAATAATTAGATTGAAAGATGAGATGAGTATAGGGATTAAGTTGCATGAAAGAATGGATTATTAACCAAATAATTAAGACGATTAAGAAGATAGCAACCCATCGAGTCACTTGGACGACCATCGCCTGAACTAAATTGAAGCAAAAAACAAGCAAAAGCTTCCAAGTGGAGATGAATTATTAATCTATGATACGATAAAATTATTTTCGTATAGTCTTTTCTTTTACCAATCCGACTTACGCACCCACAACAAAAAGGGGATCCTATTAACTTGTTTCGACCTAAGATAAGAAGTTCATGAGCTTAGTCTTACTTCACTGTCAAGAAACGAAAGAAAATTTTAAAATTTTCATCTCCAAGTTTCACTTAGACGTAGTTTGATTCTTTTTAGAGGTGATAGTGGAAAGATAAGGACAAAGAGAAATGAATTAATTCAACGAATTCTCCCGTCAATCGAGACCGACCAACCCAATTCATTTAAGAATTCACCTTATCCATCTAACATGATAATTCCAAGTATACAGATCTACTCTTAACCAATGAAAGTCGGTTCAATTTGTACATAACAAATAGAAATGCAAACACTAATAATTTGTAAAAACTATGAAGTTTGCACAAACTCATAATACAAAAGTAAATCGTTTACCAAGTACTCGTTTTTAAAAAATATTTATATGCAATGTAGTGATGTGTTACTCTTCTTTCGATTCGTTAATAATTATTTCATAAATTAATAGATTATAGATTTTATCGTTAAATTCAAAGAATTTGTACAAACTTGTAGTACAAAAATATATCGTTTACAGGAATTCATTTTTTAAATAAATATTTTTAAGCGACATAACGACGCGTCACGTCTTGTTTCGATTAGTTAATAATTATTTTATAAATTAATAGCAATAAAAAAAATGAGATCCAACAATCTCGAGGAACAAAGTAAAAGGTTGTCTTGGGTTGGTTACTCGTAATTAATTCATTAACAGTCAGAAATCATTTTAATTAACAGAGGGAAGGGCGAGGCAGAGCGCGCGGGAGGGGCAATTGATATGCCTAAGGGCGCCTGACCTCTAGCTTGTCCCCGACCCCAACTGCATATGCCTGTGATGCGGAAAATCTAATCTTCTGTTTTAAGTTTTTTAGAAAATAATTACTTACCATCAACTAACATAGCATTATTTATACCAGCTCTATAGTTTTTTGAAAAATTAAATAAAAAATTGAACTTTGACATCTTTTCAAATCCTACAACATGTCGGGATCGACAATCAGGCAGTGGTTTGGAGGTTGACCTATTTTCACTGGCCAAATTTGCATGTAGATCGATTTTTTTAATCTATACTAGCAAAATTTTACTTTAGCACTGTATGGCTGTAATAGGTTTCAAAGTCAACATGTACGCCGACTTAGGCATTGAGGAGTCCATGGCCAATTAGGCCAAATCTCTTTTGCGAGCCGTGCTACAACGTATTTTTCCAAGGACAATGGAAATTTTTGGACAATTACAATCACTACCTCTATAATCCATGAAACCATTAGCAAGTCTCATGGTTCATCAATGATCACTAGTGGCAAGGACCCAAAACATGCGGAACACAAACCGAACCAATCACCATGGTTGGTTCGATTAGGTTTTTGTTTGTCTGTGAACCAAGAAAAACTTAACCGAATTAAAATTTAAATATCCTAACTCAAAAATCAAAACTCATTCCTCAATCGAAATCTATTTCTTGTCTTGTCTCCGCCCCCTCCTCGCTCAGTCTCTCCTCCTTCCTCGTCTCTTCTCAATCATGTGGTCATCTTGTCGCTCATTGTCCTCTCTTCTTAATCAGTAGTCACCTCTACCTCTGCTTGAGTCAACGCTCACATGTTGAGTGTCGCCTACTGACACGCTTCCAATGTGGAATTGGAAGTGAGGTGATTGAACAAAAAGAAGGAGGACCTTTGAAGATCAATTGACCGAGCACAATGAACTCGAACCTCCTTTGTTGAGACGACTTGAAAAGTTTGGTACTCTTTTGATATGGAATTCACCTCTTGAAGAAGTAGTGAGAAAGAGGTAGAAGTAGGATAACTGGCTCAAAAGTCAAACCCAACAAAATGATTAGTCGAACTTACCCACTCAAACTCTGCAAGCAAGATAGAAGAAAGTTGAAATAGTTAACTTCAAGCTCGTGAAGAAAATTTTCAACACACAAAAGAGACACGATTTTATTGCTAACAAAACCTAGATGCCTTAAAATATGACTTTGAGGGCAATTTATAGCCTCAAAGTCGAAACTTTCAAAATGCAAAAATAACCTTAAAGGAATACATGTATTTGGATAATGATGACTTTTGAACGGCAACCTTTTCATAAGTGCATTCCTCCAAAATGTAGTTTTTGATTTTTCAATGTCTTTTATGATTTTCAAGGACCTCTAATTCATAAATTTACTTGTTGTAAGAAGTGATAAGTATGTATTCACTTCATCCAATTGTATCGATCAAGTGAACCATGCATTCACTTGATCCAAAATTGGATATGTTAAGTGAACATTCCAAATGATGACTTGTGGACTCCTAAGGTTGCCAAGGTCCTTCCACATATATCATGTTTAACATGCACAAAATATAAAAACTAATGCATTGCACTCACTTTAGGTCAAGTGTTTGGATAAACCAAATGAGTGCATACAAATTAAAACTCGCACAACTTAAATTAAATCGAGCACAAGTTTAAAATATTTAAGACAAAAAATTAGAATAGCTTTAATAAGTAAAGAATGCTAAAAGAATTTTATGATCTTCAAGTAGGCTCATTGCTAGGCATGGCCACAAATGGGAGGCCCTCTTCCTCCGCAAATGAAAAATATGTGCCTTCTTCGAGCTTAACAAGATGTAATGGCTTCTCCTTGTCCATAATTAAAGAGATTTCTTCTAAGTTCTCATAAAAAGAAGTTCTTGGAAAATGAGCAAACAAATTAGAAAGCTTCTTGGCTTGAGATCAAGTGATGGGCTCCAAAACTACATCAGTTACTCACGTCTGCCTCCAATCAACGCTCATTGTGAACCCTGATTCACGATCTTGACCCTTGACATTTGACGACTCGTCTAATGCTCATGGCTCACCTCTATTTTGATCAGCTCACCTCTACTCATGTGACACAGTGAGACTCACTCTATTGACTATCACTCTTGGTCACTCATCTCACATGGTCACTGCAAGTCAATTACAAGATTCAGGTAATTTTTAAACCCTTCAGTATCAAAATTCAAACAAATTTCACTCTTTTTTAGTGCGTAGTCTGTAATTCGGGGCTAGAAATTATAATGAATCTGTTTAAATATAAGAAAATGAATTATTGGTGAGTGCTTTGACAAATAAAGATGTGATACATTTGAAGACTGTATTGCTTTCGATCCACTGAAGAATAGTCTAGTAACCCTTTAATCTTCTAATATATTTGTTGAACTTTTATTATTTGTTATATAGATCCAATTGGTCCAATATATTATTGTATTATTTCATATCAGGTTTGGACACTATTATGCTAATCCAGTGGTGCTTCGTTTAGATAGAACGAATACGTTAGATTTTTATTTTTATTTTTAAATGAAACCGAGCATGAACCGATCCAAAATTCTCGATTCAGATCAGTTCGAATCTATCTATGCCACGGGTGATTTTAGTTATCCTGAGCAGAACTGAGAACCGGCTGGTTCGATTCTGTTAAAACACTGTGCCCACCCCTAATTGGTCATTGGTGCAGGTGGGAGTAGTGTCTCATTGCGGGTATGGGCTTCTTCATTCGGGTCTGGGTGTTGAGTATCGGGCTTTATACCTACCGAACTGACGTAGGTTAGAACTCGTTTGTGTCAGAAAACCCAGATCAACAACCGGAATGAAAATGCCGTAGTCGCTGTCGCCACCTTCTACGGCCACTTACTGTTGGGCGTTGGCCATTACCTCTTAACCGATCAGTACTCAACCATCTTGTAAGATGATTGTTCAGGGTTTTTGTATTTATGGAGAAATTGATAAAGCTAGTGTGCTCCTTTTTCATATCTTAGAGAAATTTCTGGTGCCCGAGCCCCATATATGGAATGTAGTGATTGACGCTCGTGGAAAATGTGTAGATCTTACTAATGCATTACCCATTCGGGATCAGATGGTTGCTTCTGGTGTTCCTCCAAATGTTTTCACTTATGATGCCTTGATCCATGCTCGAGTAAAATCAGGGGACACAGTTGGTGCTTATTCACTTAAAAATGAGATGCTATCCTGTGGCATATTTCCTGATTTGGTGACTTATAATTTGTTGATAGGAGCTACTGGTAGCCTTGGAGGCATTCGTTCTGGCCTTCAACTTCATGATGAAATGCGTAGAAGGGGACTTGAACCCGATAAAATTACATATACTGAACTAATTAGGGAACTTCAAATTCGAGGTAATAGGAAGGAGGCAAAAGATCTTTTGGCTAAGATATGGACACGGGGGTCACCAATGGATCATGTTCCATTTCAGATACTCTTTGAGAAATATGGAGGATGGAGCAGCTTGACTTGACATTTGACATGTATCCACATTTGTTGGCATTAGTCAAATGTGTGCATTCTCTCATCAAATCTTGATTGTGGCATAGATGAATTTGATCCTGTCATTGGAATATGATCCTCCAAATGGCTTAGGCTGGTTTTTTCTCATTCTATTTTTTGCCCATGGATGCACTTTGTGTTGTGCTCCGATCACTCTACAATGGAAGCCATTGGACAAAGTCTTTGCCACTTTGTCCGGAGATATGGTTCGGAAACTGGATCCAATTGTCACATCAAGGTATGCATTTACTTTGATTTTCAACTTAAACATTGAAATCTTTTTTAAGCATCTGTATATGGACTTCGTTTATCTTTACAAATTTTTCATCATAGTTTCAAATGTATAGAAATATAACTTCATAAATATTTTGACTCATCTGTTCAATTATACAGAGAGCATGAGCAGCCAAAAGAGAACTCAACAACCCCAAGAAATGTTCAAGTCTTATCCAAGAAGACGATGGACCTGTAATAGTTCCTTATGTGCTTTCCCATTTTTACTTTGATGCAGATACTTCGGTTTGTTGTAATATGAACTGCCATGTCTAGAAAGCTCGAGGTGTGCACGTCATAGGTCGAGGTGCTGCACCATAATTGACCAGATGAGATTCTCGATAAAGGTGGCATCTTCCTCTCTACCAGACTCGATTTTTAAGTCTACATTATTTTTCAATAGAATGTACAAAGCGTCGAGCAAAAGCTTAGGGAGGACCATCTTATACTTGGAAATCGGCCTGGTATATGTCATATCTTTTTTCCTCTGCAAGGACATGCACAATGATTCCAATTTGTCGTGTATCACAAATACTACATATATTCAACTAGGTAAGAGCTCGTCAGTAAGATTTGAAGAAATGAACTTTTCTTTTTGAGGTTTGGTCAACCATTCAACCCAAGAATCAATAGTTGGCTTTGGAGTTTAGTCGAAGAACTATTTAACGGAGAAATGATCGCAACTGGTGGAATCTTTCAATAAAATTATTTGCCACTGAGGAATTTGTAGTTTCAATAGCTTCTGTTCTTGATTATGCAAACTCAGAAGTTGAATTGAGGAAAGGAAAAGCCTGTAAATGTCGATATTATTCATCATTTTCGTAATTTTTTCAAATTGTATGTTAATTTAATTTTAAATTAATTAATCTTATTCGACTTTGAAAATGTTGTTTATTTGAGTGAATGTACTGAAAATGATCAATTTGTTGAGAAGCGAACATGGTCATTGATCTAAACGAGCATCGGAGAATGGAGAAGAAAGCTGAACAACAGATGGGAGCTGCTTCCCCTCCAGGACTTGAAGAATCGTCTTCCTCCCCACTTCATTACAATCAGTGGATAGCGTAATTCAAGACCCATCACGAATTTTTGTTTACTCTGTTATTTTATGTTCCGACTGATTGTTCTTGCATTGATCTGTCTCAGTTTTGGGCAGGATCCAAGATTTGCTGAAGAAAAGTTTGATAACAAAAGATGACTTCACCTGGAAAATTCCCGCGAACCGAATCGCAGGCAGTGGGTCAACGTCCGCGACAACTACAGCAGATGTAGAAAGAGGTGAAGACGAAGGGTTGCTCAAGTATGTTGGCGGAGTTGATGTCAGCTTCTCGAAGAAAGACTCGTCGATTGCCTGTGGAACCCTCGTGGTGTTGGATCTCAAAACTCTCCAAGTTGTCTACGAAGACTTCTCTCTTATCACTCTGCAAGTCCCTTATGTCGCAGGCTTTCTCGCTTTCAGAGAGGTTCCCCTCTTATTAGTATTTTCCGTTCTACATTTTTTTTTTTCTTTTTGAGATATGATTCGACTTCTCCGATTAACATTTGATCATGGTTTGCATTTGGGTTTATTCATCTTCTTCGTTGGTTGATTTACATCCCTAGATTTGGCATGCATTTAAGTTATAATTGAAGAATTCTATCTTGCTGAAATCCAGCGAAACACACAGAATTTCAAGCTTTGCCATTTTTCTTTCAATGAGACTGCATTATGCTGATTAGATATAATACTTGATTAGTTATTTTCTCTTTCTAGGCTCCAGTTCTCTTAGAACTTTTGGATAGGGTGAAGGATAAAGCTGCTGCTTTCTATCCGCAGGTACATGAATTTTTCTTAACTGCATATTTCTTGGACAGCTTAAGATGAAGATATTCATTTGTCATTACACAATGCAGTTATATGAAATGATTTTGTTATATTTATTTGCTGATTTGATTCCTAAGTTTTTGATTCACTCCTCATACTCCTCATTAATTACGAGGGATATTATTTTGACTAAAGTTGTTGATGGTTGATGGAAATGGAGTTCTTCATCCTCGAGGTAAATAGTTACGATGAATTGTGCTTCTTCGTCATATGACTTTATAGCACATACTTAATAATGGTGAATTATTCTCTAAACCAACATTGAGTTTACAATTTTCTAGTTACAGTCACTCATTTAGAGTAAATTACAGGTTTTGGATTGGCCTGTCATGTTGGAGTATTGGCTAATCTACCTACAATCGGTATTGGAAAGAATGTGAGTTGTTAATCAACACCGACTACTGATAAAATCCATATTTCATCACTACATTTTTTAAGATGGCTGCAAAATTGATAAATTCGAGCGTCCAACTCTTAACTTTGACGTGTGTCAGCTACATCATGTTGATGGTCTCACGCAATTGAAAGTAAGGCATTATCTTGAATCTAGTGATAAGTCTGAAGATTTTATCAATTTAATGGGAAGCTCTGGCTGCATATGGGGAGTGGTAAGCAGAATCGCCATATCTCTGCATATTAAAGTAGCCTGTATAATTTCTACTACTTTATGGGGTTTTAGCCAGATTGTGAAATGTGTAGTCCTTGCATGTCATATGAATGATCAAATGAAAGGAATTTAAGGAAGAATAAGTTTTTATAGTTGAGTAGGATGATGATTTACCCAATCACTTTAATGGTTCCATATTCTTCGTCTTCATACTTTGATTTAAAAAAATTTTACTCCTTTTTCTCACAGGCAATGGGATCAGCCCCGAATTCATCAAAGCCAATATTCATTTCAGTTGGTCACCGAGTTTCACTTGATACGGCCATCACCATTGTCAAAATGACTTGCAAGTTTCGTGTTCCGGAACCTATCCGCCAGGTAAACCGTGACTACTTAAATTAAGAGGTATAAATTAAACAATTACTAGCATTATGAAAGTGGAGTTAGCATCCAACTCTGAGGTATAAAATCCAAATATGAGTTCTGAGAAAATGATTTGTATTTGCAGTTACTTTTCATCTTAAAATATTGATGGATAGAACAATACTTAATTCACCCGTACTTACTGGATACGATTTAGGCTGACATAAGATCAAGAGAATATATTCGAAAATTTCAAGTGGGAATGGAGAATCACGAGGCTTCATTTATCAATCGATGACCCAAAACGGGAGCCACTGACGGGATGCCAGTCAGAAGCTTGAAGGCCATGACTGAACTGCACAAGTTATAGGAGCCTATATGAGAAACAATGAAAGGCCCTCTTTCTGCCATCTACTTGAAGCCAATTCATAGCAATTTGCTTTCATGGTGTGGTTGTTGTACCCAAAAAGTAAGCACATTGATGATCATCTCAGTGGACTGATAGCATTTGAGATTTTACAGGTCATTACACCAACAAGGTATATGAAGTGATAATAAAGACACCTCTATAGATTTATCTTTAAGCAATATGCTTCAATTAGACTCATGTTAGGTTAATCTAGTGCTGACCAGACGGTTTTGATACCATAGTTAATTAGCAAATGCAAGAAAATGAAACATGACATACACTCCCGAAGAAAAGAGAACAGGTGAAAGTGCATATTAGTCTTTAAATTTACGAGCAGAGAGTAATAGGTCATTGACATTTTTTTTGAACAAATAAACCCTAGAACTCGAGCGCGTTAGCAAATATGGCCTTGTCAATCATGGTCTTTCATTTTCTTTGTTAGCAATTCTTAGATAGAAGAAATTATGAATTTTTTTTTTGCAAGGAGACGATTTGTCGAGAAGATTTTTGCGATGATGCTAAGCTTCATAGAATGAAAATCTCCTTTTTTGCAACTTCTATTTTCTTGGAATTGCTTAGTAGAGAAGATAGAAGACGTTACGTGGAAAAAAAGCGAATACATCGATAACAATTTCAATAATGTGAACTTAATTGCTAATTTTGCCAAGTTTAAGAGCTTGTTTGCAGAGAAAAGTTGAAAGACTTATTTGCTCAAATATAAAGGAAAAAGGGAAAAGCTTGCCTACTGGGCTTGGTTAGGCCCAATAACCGAGCTTTCTATGGCCCATGCACTGAATCCTGTCATAAACCCTAATATATAAAACCAGCGGGCGCCGATGAATCCGCGGTAATGAACGTTGGACCCTGTTGGCTGTTATAAGTATATACTCCCGCGTTGTCACTCCCGGTTCATTTTCGCCGCTGCCAAGGGTGTTAACGCGTGCGACTCACCGGCGAGTGAAGCGGAGGTGCTCTTATTTTCAGAATGCCTCTCGGAGAAAGAATCGGAGAGGACTCTGATTCTCGCTATTGTGGCGTAGAAGTGGAGTTTAATGACGATGTTCCTCAACTTTTGGCTTTCAACTTGTCATCCGGTGGTTTTGATTTCGTTGTCGCTCCTCTGGTTCGTTATTCTTCGATTATAATGCTTGCAGAAATGATCATTTACTTTTTAATCTGAGTGAACTGGTTTTTCTTTCTCAATCTTGTTCATAAAAAAACTTGTGGTTCTTTGCGGTGATTCCACATTTTTCTCACCGTTTTCATTCATCTCTATTTTCTGGTGGCCAATTAGCCAGTCACATAGCGGCTTAAACAGCCGTCCTTTTGTGTGAATAGTCAGTAAGCTCACCTAAAACAATGTTTTTTTTCTCGTCTTTTGTTGTGCAACTGTATCATCAGTTTCATTCAGAGGGCTTTCAATTACATCTACATCTACATCTCGATGCATAAAAGTTTTCTTGTTAGGAGAATATTTCTCATTACAGTTTCTCCAATTTACTTTTCTGCGAACTACTTGATCTTTGGTGACTACACATTATTTGTCATTGACTGCGCAACCAGTTATTTCATGCATTTGCTTTTTCATTCACGATGCTACTATTCATTTCATCATTTTACTATCTAGGTCATCATTTACTATGCATTGAATAATTTGTTAGGTAATATTACGTGTCAAACATTTTTCATTGAATAAATATTCTCTGAGCTCGGAAGACGTCACATTAAATATTTGATTGTTCATGCATGGCAACCTTTCCTTCGTTCACTTTACATTTCTCTGCATTACATTAACCTAATTGAACTTCAAAATAGTTTGTGTGAATTTGACACCAAGTTATATATAAATAATCTTCTATGCATAAAGAGATAGAAAGACTCTTTATTGGAGATATTCCCGTTCGTTGTGACTCTAAATAAAAACACATGGTTCCCTTAAGCTTTATTCCCCTCTCACGCACTATTTTGAGATCACATGGAAAACTGCAATTTATTATAAAATTTGTTCATATGATAAGATATTTGGAAATCTTTTCAAAGAACAGAGATTTTTTGTTTAATTAATAAGCCTTTATGTAAATTCAAATTAAAAAAATTAAACTACAAAAACTCTTCAGATTATCACCCGGGAAACCTAACTTTTTAATTTTTTAAGTGTAATTGCAGTTTATTTTGTTTGAACTAATATACTATTGTTTAATTTTCATTGTTGTGCTATAATCGATCTCATTTCTTGGTTTGCCTATTTAATTATTCTCTGTATGATCTCCATTGAGTATATTTATTAAAATATATGTATTCATATATACTGAACGAACATAATATACACAATTTCTTCATTTTTATATTCTTCTAGATTGATTTTGCATGCTCTATTCTCTTCATAACCCAATTGTTTCTTGCGGTTAAGTTATTCAAGATTTGCTTGTTTTGCATTTCTGAAGTTTTAAGCACAAATAACAGATCAAAAGAAGTTTCAAGAACAAGTAATTCAATGCATCATTTCACAAGGTTTGCTTGTTTTGCATTTCTGAAGTTTTAACCACAAATAACAGATTAAAAGAAGTTTTGAAAACAAGTAATTTTTGTGGATGATGGACGTTTCTCTGGATTTACTATTCTACTTAAATCATTGAGCTGCCTTTGTTCTAGAACTAATATGTTTCACACATTAAAAGATTATGTTTAATAAATCATGATGCAGATGGATCCTTCTTATCGGCCAAGCCTAATGCAAAAATGCAATGGTGGTTTTGTTGTTCCCCCCTTTGCAGGATCAGATTTGGTTTTGAAACCTTCACAATGGAGTACACATGTTGTAGGTATGCACGTCCCAACTCCTTGCTTATACTTTTTAATTCTGTTGCAGTGGTATTTTGCATTATGTGTTGAAATTGTACTCAATGTTATTCATTAATATTTTATCACAAGTGAGTATGATAATCTGAATTTTAGACGTGTAACTTTCCCTATAAGAGGACAACTGATGTTTTTGGTCGCTTAATTACCAATGAGGTTTTCCAAACTGTGAGGCTAAAATTGTGATGGGAAGTTACTATTGTGAATTGAATAAACTAGTTATTGCGGTTTTACCTCAAAGATATTTACAAATTTCCAGGATACTTTCCATCCATTAAATTTGGTTACCTTTCCCACCTACTTTAAGCTCTATTCAATGAATTTCTTTATATATATATTTTCGCTGGATGTTTCACTTTGAGCCATGGCACCTTTGTTTTACTTGATTCATCACACTTCTGGCTGGTGACTCTCATGATGGCTGATAATGCAAGAGAGGATTTACTTCAAAAAAATTGACAAAGCTGCCAATCCCTCAAGTTCCAGCACCACAGCTATTGCCGCTGCACGATCATAACCTCCATTTTCTCTCTTACTTCTTCTTTCTCTCGCTTTTCAGTGAATATTTAATGAATATTCTCTTTTATTTTTACCCTAAAAATGAAGGAAAAAATTTGTGGAATTTATTTATTTCTGTTTGCAAGTTTGCTTTATTAATATCAAGCCCATGGCCTCTTGTCATTTTTTTTATTTTTTTCTACATTAAAAATATTTTTCAGGTTAAGTATTAATTGAAATTTTGTGAATTGTGTAGCATTTTTCCTATTATAAGTTAATTTTTATCTGGTCCAGCAAGATGAACCACCAAAAATGACGATGGCATCTTTCCTACTTTGAAATAACTATCCAATAGGTAACTTTTATTTATGTTTATCACTTTATGTTCTTGCAGGAAAAATTAGCTCGTGGATTGACTTGGATTCAGATGATGAAGTTCTACGGATGGATTCTGAAATAACTTTGAAGCAAGAAATTGCTTGGGCATCTCATCTATCTCTGCAGGTGTGTGGTGTTTGAGAAAAACTATTGTAATGGGTTCTGTTAACTGTAAAAGAGGAAAGTGCTTATAATCACACAGCTGTATTGTAAGAGCATAGATCTATTATTAATTTGATCAACCATTTCATGGATCGTAAATCTTATTTTCACTGATGCTGCAGGCATGCCTTCTGCCAGTGCCTAAGGGAAAATCATGTGGGAATTATGCTAGGTGTGTGAACCAGATTTTGCAGAGTCTGAACAATATGCAGGTGCCATTTATTATCTTTATTTTTGGACTTTTAGAGTACTATATACATAATCACTTTGTCCTTCTTTATAGCTGTGGCTGAGGATTCCACTGTCAAAGTCTGATGAGGATTCTACTGATGAAAACTCTGATCACACGGTGAGTTTGGCCACCATAAATAGTTCCTAGTTTGATCCAGTTTTCAATATAGATGGTTCTTTATTGTTCTTCTTTTTCCTCCATGCTGTTTTTCTTTTGGTTGTGCTATTTTTCTTTTCTATCCATCAACTGCCTGTGAAATGCTCTCAGGTGCAATATTTAGAGTATATTTTTTCCATCCTTGAATGTTTATGATTCTACTGCTTTTCTTACTCATTTTTGTGATCTGCAGATAGATTCGTGGGAGTTATGGAACTCATTTCGTCTACTTTGTGAACATCACAGCCGGTTGTCAATTGCCCTTGATATTTTGTAAGTCGTAAGATAGATATACTCGTTTTCCATGTTTGACTATTTATGTTTGTCTTCAATTTTATAACTCTTTGCTGCAAATTAGGAATTCGTTGCCTTCAGCCGATTCAATTGGACGCTGGTTCGGAGAGTCGGTTAAAGCAGTCAGTATCAATACTGATGTATATATACTTGGCTTTATTTTCAAGTTGGTAAATTAAATGCTTTCATTTGAGCCTTCTAATGATTTTATTATTCTTTTACAGACATTTTTGACAAATGCACGTGGTTATCCTTGTCTATCAAAGCGTCACCAAAAACTAATTACTGGTCTTTTCAATCATTCAATACAGGTATAGGAGTGGTATTTTGAATGTATTTTGCAAAATACCAATAATGTTCTTTGGTTTCATTAGTCCGGTTTTCAGATTGAAAGCTATTCATTTTTCCTACAAAACATATACCTAAAGCAAGTATAGAACCCATGCTAATGTTAGTTTTAAGATTCCTTACAGATAGTCATATCGGGAAAGCCGTTGCATAGAATTTCAAGGGGACATATGGATGTTGTCATGACAAATGATGCTAAAGTTGTCGATGGTAATCCGAAAGGTATGTAATCAATTGCTGCTAAAATCAGAAAATAGATTATGTTTAAAGATCATTTTTGTTATTTTCTTATGAAACTGAATGTTGTGGCTTTTAAGCATCCGGAAACTGCCATCAGATGAAGGTATTTTCTGAAAATAATTTTTAGCAACAAACTATTACTACAATTGAAGATATGGAAGATATATGATTCCGTTAAGTTAGAATTGTATTTATATATATGAATTTATTTTAATTTTTTAGGTTAAGTTATTATTTCTTTTTCTTACTGAGTTCTATACATGTATATATATACTCTTAATGAATGAGTAAGTAAGGTAATTAAGTTCTATTATAGTATCAAAGCTAGGGTTTAAACCGGTTCTCTTCATAGAAATCGGCTCTTGCTGCAAATCCTAGCTGCCGTCCAGTTTGGCGACAGTGACAGTTGCATCCTCCAACCGACATTTCCAGTCGCGACAGTCGCATAGCTCTGTCATCTCCAACGAGCCATTTCTAGTCGCACAGCTTTGTCATCTCCGACAAGATATTTGTAGTCCCGCGGCTTTGTCATCGCACAGCCCGCGTCCGACTTCTCCAGTCGCGACTCCGCTTCTGTCATCTCCAGCGACAACTTCAGCACCTAAAGTTAACTTAAGGTTGGGTCAAACCTACACTCTCGAGCTAGCTTTTTGGATATATTTGGTATCCAAATGAAGATGTTACTCACTTAGTACTTAAAGTTTTTGATTGTAATAGTTTTGTTTACATTCATGATCATAATCGAAATAAATTAGATTCTAAGGCAACTAAATGTGTTTTTTTAGGGTTTCTCTCTTGCTCAAAAAGGATACAAATGTTTTGATGCAAGTTGGGGAAAAATGTTTGTTTGCATGGATAGATGTCACATTCTTTAAAAATAAACTTTTAAAAAAAAAAACTTCTCCTCCGGGGGAGAATAAGGAAACGAGTGAAGATAAGTTTTGGGAAATCAAAACAAATGTGGAACCTGTTGTGTAATGTGTCTTTCATCTCTGAACTTCGTGTTTACTCGAAAAGGAAAGATATGCAACATATTGATCTGCTGCCTACTGCAACAGTACCATCATCTGTACCAAGTGTTGATCCAAGTAATTTCATCTTTATTCTATTTTCTTTTGATCCAATTCTAAAGTCTGACCACAATGAACATGTTACAATCCCTGAACCAATCCAAAGAGATCTTAGTGTTCCCGTAGCTTTTAGGAAAGGTGTACGTGAGTGTACCAATTATTCTATTGTTTGTCATGTGTTATATCATAAACTCTCGCTTATTTTTAGAGCCTTCACCACTAGCATCACTGATGATGAAATTCAAAAAATTATACAAAAAGCACTAAGTATTCCAAAGTGACGGGAGACTGTTTTAGAAGAAATGAGAGCTTTGAAGAAGAATGAAACTTGGGTAATGATAGTGCTTCCAAAGGAAAAACACCTCGTTGGCAGCAAGTGAATTTTCACAATCAAATATAACTCGGATGACTCTGTAGAAAGATACAAAGCTAGGCTTGTATCTCGAGGGTTTACTCAAACATGTGACCTATAGATTATGTGGAAACATTTGCCCCAATTGTCTAATTCAATACTGTCAGGGTCTTACTTTCACTAGTTGCTAATCTGGATTGATCTCTTTTTCAATTTGATGTCAAGAATGCAGTTCTTAATGGTGATTTAGAAGAAGAGGTTTTTATGCAAGTGCCTCTAGGATTTGATAATGAGAGTTGTAGAAAAGGTTTGCCGACTAAAAAAGTCTTTATATGGCCTCAAGCAATCCCTTCGTGCTTGGTTTGCAAGGTTTGCAAAGGCTGTAAAAGAGCACGGCTATACACAAGCTCAATCAAATCATACATTATTCTATAAACACACTGCATGAGGTAAAATTGCTATTCTGATTGTGTATGTGGATGATATAATTGTGACAGGAGACGATAAGATGGAATTAGCATCATTGAAGAAGCTTCTTGCTCGTCAATATGACCTTAAAGATTTGGGAGATTTCAAGTTCTTCAAAGGTATGAAAGTAGTTAGTCAAAGAATGAGATTGTGATATCCCAAAAGAAGTATGTGCTCGATCTCCTCGGATGCAAGTATACTTCAACATCTATTGATCATAATTAGAAGTTCATTCAAAGTAAGAATGAGGTGCTTGTGGACAAAGTCAGATATCAGAAATTGATTGGAAAACTGATATACTTAGCTCATATAAGCCTGACATTGCATTTGTTGTTGGCTTGGTAAGCCAGTTCGTACATTGTTCAGCTGAAAATTCCCTCAAGGCTGTCTATAGAATTCTCTACTACCTCAAAAGAAGTTTCAGTAAAGGCATTATGTTCAAGAAAAATAAAAACAAACAGATTGAAGTGTTTACAAATACAGATTGGGTAGGATCTAAAACTGACAAGAGGTTTATATCACAGCATATTGCACGTTTGTATGGTACAACCTTGTGACATAAAAGAGTAAAAAGCAAGATGTTGTGGCAATTGACAATGCTGAAGCTGAGTTCAGAGCAATGACTCAATGAGTTTGTGTAGTTATTTGATTTAGAAGTATTGTAAAAGAATTAAAGGTCGAGACTGATAAACCAATGAAGTTGTTTTGTGACAATAAGTCAGTCATCAATATTACTCATGATGCAGTGCAACACGATAGAACAAAACATGTAGAGATTGATAATTATTTCATCAAAGAAAGACTTAAAAGATGAAAGATTTGTATGTCATATGTTCCTACATCTGAAAAACTAGCAGATATCCTCAAGGTCTTCTAGTTAAGGTTGGCATAATTGATATCTTTGTTGCAGCTTGAGGGAGAATGTTGAGTTAGAATTATATTTATATATATGTATTTATTTTATTTTCTAGTTTAGGTTATTATTTTCTTTTCTTATTATATTCTATACATATATATATATATATATACTCTTAATCAATTAAACTCTATTAGATTCCAATAGATTTATATATCTGAAAAGGATTCAGTTCATAAATAATTCTTATTTTTGGCTATCTATTAAATTTCTCGGCAGCTTTTCACTTTTCTATTCATTTAGGTGTTCATCGACATCCACTTAGACAATATCTTGACTATATTGGTTTTCTCTACCAAAGGATGGATCCCCTCTGTGAGCAAGAACGTTTAGAGGTAGTTTCATTTTCTTTTTTCAGTCTCTCTCTCTCTCTCTCTCATATGAACATCATTTTGAGTTCATTATGCTGTTATCCGTTATTTGACCTTCTCAGTTTCTTGTGCCAGCTTGGTTATAGAGACTTTTTACAGTCACCTTTGCAAGTGAGTTTGATCTTTCTTTCTCTTTTATGTGAAACTGTTGTAGAACTTTTTTCACCTCTAGGTTTTTATTCTTATTCAATAATATTCCACCCCACAACAGCCCCTTATGGATAATTTGGAAGCTCAAACTTACGAGACGTTTGAGAAAGATACAATGAAATACCTTCAGGTAGTACTTTGCATTCAGCTGGGCATTCAGATATTCTTGTTTCATTTTTTATGACGATGTGAGAGGACTTTGGTGAATATGTTTGAGAGGTATTAGTGAAAGGCTATACTATCTTATAGTATTAAAATTGTAATTTTTTCAATATATTTTATAACTTCAGTGCTAGAAAGATTTGGTGACGCTTTTTCATTTAAGTTTTATTAAATTAACTTAACATTTTTTGCTTTTGACTTTTTATGAAAAAATTTCTTTTATTAGTCTTGCTTTGTTCTTAAGCTGAGGCATTTTCTTGAAGCTATAAACATCTTGTGCTTTCTTTTTTTGTTTTGTATTTATAGTAACTATTATTCTTCTTTCATAGTACCAAAGAGCAGTTTGTAAGGCTTTGCTAGACAGGGTTCCAGAGGAAAAGGCATCCTCGGTAACTACGGTAGGCATAAAATATAGCTTTCTGCGTGGGTATTTTAAAATTCTCTTATTTTTCTCATTTTATATTTCTTTAAATAATGTTGATTTCTATCTTTTTTAGATATGAGAGTTGATGAACTTTTTTTGTGGACAGGTGTTGATGGTTGTAGGAGCAGGGCGTGGACCTCTTGTGAGGGCATCTTTACAGGTATTTTCATGGTGATCTCTGGATTGTTGAACATTTTATTTCTGACTGGCATCAATGTCGAGCCATTTTTTTTCATTCACTTTGTTAATATTACATAGGCAGCTGAAGAAAATGGACATAAAATAAAGATTTACGCAGTGGAAAAAAATCCAAATGCAATTGTCACACTCCATGTGAGTCTTAAATTTGAATTCTTGCTATGAATGGTGATTGTTTTGACCTGTTTACAGCTTACAAGAGCTTGCACATTCTAGTCCTAGCTTTTCCAGCCAGGTGCTTCGTGTTCACTATACCTAGTTTTTAAGTCTGTTATGCTATGTTGCTCAACTTTTAAAAACTTATTAAAAGCATATTTAACTTAAGCAAATGGAGAATCACTGAAGAATTATTTATTCACTTTTTTTGAATGTTCCTAATCATGAAATAACATCTCCTAGTTTACTGGAAAGGATTGTCTTTCTACATTTTCTGAAGGCAGTTTTAATTTATCTGGAACTTCAAAACCATTTACATATTTATATAGTGTTGATCTTTATTGCTATTTATGCTTATCTCTATTCTCCTAGATAACCTCAACTTGTTTATGCTCTATATTTCTTGATAATAGAACAGTTTTTACACAGCAATCATTAGTTACCAAAAGTTTTCTTCCTTTGCCAAAAGTTTTCTGAAGTATTAAAATGTATCTTCTGTTGTGCTGTTGCTTTTATTTATCTGACTGAATCTTTTGAAGTTGGAGTCAGTTTGCTTGTGAAATGTGACACGGCCACTTTATTTGTTTGGCAGAACCTAGTTAAACTTGAGGGTTGGGAAGAGCTAGTTACAATAGTTTCCAGTGATATGCGCCACTGGGATGCACCTGAGAAGGCTGACATATTAGTATGTCTTTATCCTAGTACGCCCTTTATTATTGTTTGATAAGCCTTTCTTCACTATGTTTGTTCTTATTTAAGGTAAGTGAATTGCTTGGTTCTTTTGGTGATAATGAATTATCTCCCGAGTGCCTTGATGGAGCCCAGAGGTTTTTGAAGGAAGATGGGATATCGATTCCATCATCGTAAGTTATTCTTCTTTCATTGGGAGATCTGTTATAAAAAAGTTGAGGCATTTCGAATTGCTTGTTGTCACAGAAAGTCAAAAAAAGCCTCGGAAATTATTTCAATATGGGACCTTGAATATATAATAATTTTGAATCAAATTTTTTTAGAAAAAAGATCTTTGTTTGTCTCATGGTAGACTGCTGTGATGCATATCTCTCTCGGCGTACTAATTTGTTGAATTTTTTGATGTATTATTCTTTTATTGCTAGTGTTTTATAGAGTAATATAAGGTGTAAGTAATATATTTGTAGGATCATTGTAGTGGAATTAGTTTAAGAAAATCCTTAATTATAGGGACAACAGAGTTAACAAGACGGAGTTTATCATTTAGAATCTAATGGTGGGGTTATTTACTGAATATTCTTTTTTAATTTAATAATTGGAATTTCGCTTGCAACTTGCTTCTTTTAGGTACACGAGTTTCCTCCAGCCTGTGACTGCTGCAAAGCTATACAACGATGTATAAGCCTTCTCTGTTCCATACAATTAATTGGTCTTATATGAAGAATTTCATCTTAATTCCTTTCATGAACTTTGTAGGTCAAGGCACATAAAGACATCCTGCACTTTGAAACTGCTTATGTTGTCAAATTACATAATATAGCTAGGCTTGCTCCTCCTCAACCTGTGAGTGAACCCTTCCCCAGTTAGTAACTTCTTAATTTTAACGTCAAATTCTTCTATTACAATCATTAGCTGTGTTTTGTTTTAGCATCAGTAGAATTGGTTTCCTTCTGTCGTTTGTTGAAGTGGCATATTTCTTACTATTATTTTCTTTTCAATTTGATGTCAAATCGATGGCAGTAAGTGTTCTGTGTTGCTTCTTGTAGGTCTTTACATTTACTCATCCAAAACGCTCAGTTTATGAAGGCAATCAACGCTACAAAGTGATGACATTTGAAATACCTACCAGCACTGGATCAACAGTGGTGCATGGTAAGAGAGATTTGTTTCTCGGTTTCAAAGGCAGAGAAATACATTTTGGAAACATGGAAATCTTTCTACAGTACTGCACTTTTGTGCTGTAAGATAAATTT
The DNA here is from genome assembly GCA_022433055.1 of Begonia peltatifolia. Classification (NCBI taxonomy): domain Eukaryota; kingdom Viridiplantae; phylum Streptophyta; class Magnoliopsida; order Cucurbitales; family Begoniaceae; genus Begonia; species Begonia peltatifolia. Next base: position 15,879,335 of record CM039518.1, on the reverse strand, counting down.
TTTCCTGGTTTCTGGAATCCAAGATGATCCTTTCTGATACATGCTTATCAATACGCATCTTAATAAAATTAATTTTTATTAAAAAATTCTCTAATCCTGAGAATGTTAAACTGCTTTCTAGGATTTGCGGGCTATTTTGATGCAGTATTATACAAAGATGTACATCTTGGTATTGAACCATCAACCGCAACACCAAACATGTTCAGCTGGTATGTTCTTTGGTTAGTTTTGTTTGGTTTTCATGTTTATAAAATTAAGACACCATTCTGCGTTTAGTGCTTGGTGTTTTGTGATAGATTTTGTAGGCTTCTCTTGTCTCTCTTCCTCTCCCTTCGAAATGGCATTGGTCTGAAGTTACGTTTATTCAGGTTTGCAATTTTTTTCCCTCTAAGAACTCCGATATGCCTGCCACCTGGGTCTTCTCTAGAACTGCATTTCTGGCGTTGTTGCGCTCCTACAAAGGTAGGTTTCTCTCTTCCTATACTTCTTTCGTCCACTAACTTATGATAAGTACATAAGCTCAAGGAGGGGAACGGATATTAAATAAAATAAACCTGCCCTATTACATTAGGTATTAGGTATTAGGTGTTAGGTGTTAGGTATTAGGGAAGCGATTAAAATCTGATAAAATTGTGCAGGTTTGGTACGAGTGGTGTGTGACATCGCCATCTGTATCACCAATTCACAACTGCAATGGACGTTCTTATTGGGTAGGACTATGATTCTCTAATGGATGTTCTGTAAATTTTTTGAGTTAGCTCACAACAATCACATGCTTCGACTGTCACAAATTTGCCCCTTTCCCGGGGAAATTAAACCCTGCGCCAAAGGTGGTGTGGTAATGTATTATATACTGAAGTGAAAAGTGGATTTCGTGATTTATTATGGGGTCTGATAGATAGATATTGTGATTAATGTATTACATCGGTCATTTTAAAATTATCGTTCTGCATCGACACCAATGTCGCAATTGGCCCGATTGGAGTTTTGGTACGAATTTTCCATCTTTTGATTGGATGCTTGATGATGCTTTTTCTTCTACCACCAAAATTATTTATTTCTTCTCTGCAATAACCATGTATACGAAGTTTTGTTTGAAATTATGCGCAAGTTGAAACATGGATTTCGCTAGTAATATTTCTGTTTTACAAAAAAAACATTTTAATGTCAAGATTTTAAGCAGCACATACTGCATCAGGAGCTAATTCCTGATGGGTTGTGAGAAATTGACTAATATGATTAGACGGGGCCTAAAAAAGCGTACTTGATATTAAATGGCAACCTATCTATGTTTTCACAACGGACTCGTATTTGTACCACTTATACCTATCCAGGAACGTACAGAGGGGTGAAGCGCGATCAACTTTCACGCATGCGCATTGTATAGTTGCTTCTACAGCTCTGGATTCTCAAAACATGCCTGCACAATAAAAATCTCTGAATTGCAACTACAGATGGACGACCTTGCTCTTATAATAATTTCTTGACTTGCACACGATGTCTATCAGTGCATAGTCGTAGTTAAGAAAGATGCTTTCCCTCTCTTCATTCCAGTCTCAAATCAAAGTTTATGAAACACATCCGACTAAAATTATCAGAAATTCGCATCATGGAAAAGAACATTATAAACTATTTCAATGCCTATTATAACCATGCCTTCTAATCTACAACTCGCCAATTCTCAAACCCTTAGTATGTAAATACACATAAGAAACCTAGGTACCTCAACAGCTGTCTAAATACAAGCTCAAGAAGGAAGCAACCCATCAAACAGAGTTCCCCAAAAGAACAAATGAAAATGAAACTATAACTCCCAACTAATCATTGGGCCCCAAACAAATCTGTCTATTGATCAGCCAAATCTGGAGAGGCTATCGCTTCTGACACAGCCTCAGCCTTTGATGTACCTCTTCCTGTGAGCTCATTAGAAGTGAGAACAATCTCACCCTGAGAAAGATTGGCATCATTTGCTGTGTGACCACTGTCTCTGGATCTGTCAGCGCCAGGACTCGAAATAATGGAACCAGAAACTTGCTCATCTGATTGTTTTGGCCTGTTAAGGGCGTGGCAGTGAGGGCAGTAGTATGTCACGTAAGGAAAATCTTCCCTCCTAGCAAGCCCTACAAAAGAAAAAAAAAACTTCGTTTGACAACAACGTATAAAACTTCAAAGATAGAATATTGGGAGCCAAACATGGAATTGGAAAACTGTGAAATGATCATATGAATCTCAACTGCTTACCATTATGCATGTGGCAATTTCCACAAATGAGTGCATAAGACTGCATGGGATCCTCCCCCACAAGTAGTGCTGCGATCTTTGCAACCCATCCCCCATCTTTGACAACTGGTACTTGAGGATTGTGATGATTAACTACGAGCTGACTGAGCTCAGAACTATGGTGACTATCTGACACAGCAGAAACAGGTGTCTCCTCATGGTAAGGAAGCGATGGACTGCCTCCCAAACTGTTTGGTTGCGTGTGAACCTGTTTTCTATTTCTAAGGCTGCCAGATTGCATAATTTCAACATCATTGCTCTTTCCAGATGCAACATTAAGCTTCGACTCGTTCTCAAGGAACACCTTCAACCCTGAATCTGCACCCAACTTAGACGCTAACACAGAGGCAGCTGCTGCCTTTGCAGCTGGGTCAGAATCATATTTCTGCACATGAAAGTTACAGCTAAGAAAAATATTTTAGATGTCACCTACCAACCATTGGAGAATCCAGAGTAAGTTTTCATTTTTCATATTAGAAATACATGTAATGCATATGATCTTTATTAATCATCCCCCTTCTTTTTTTATATTTTTCCAATTTTGAAGTTTCCTGGTTTATATAATTTGACCTTTGTAAATAACCTCTTCGACTATTGAAATAAACTCAAACTCTCTGCTTTCCAAATCCTTATCAGAAAATGTGTTTAAAAAAAAAAAGTGAGCTTACTTAAAACCACTCAGACCTTACTTCCTTTATGTCAAATTCTTTGTATAACCTATTGCTCCACTCCACCCCACCAAAACAACTCGTGACAATTCCTTTTTAAAATTAGCCAATTCTAAAACATATTCCTTCTAATCTACTAAATCTGTCTATTCAATTCTCACTCATCAAAATTATTATCAAGTAGCCGGTCACAAAAAGAGAACGAGAAAGTTGTAAATCACGTGTGAGCAAAAGAATTCCACGTGCATTTCAAAAGCATAAAGGGGGAAAAAAAGATCCCCCAGACAACACAGACGATAACTTCTATTTGGTTCACATTAATTCTTGAAATTATTTACCAACAGTTTCAGGCTTAAATCCTAGCCATTAAGTTTGAAAGCCAGACAGATAAGTGGACATCAAAAAAATATGCTGCGAGGAAGTCATTATTACTAGATTTCAAGCTTCACCTGAATAAGTTGTTGAGTGATGTAATAATTAGTCCTCTCTTTAAGCTCATCTATTTTTGCTTGCCTTTCAGATCTAAGCCTTTCGAGAGTTTTCTGGTCTTTCCGATCTCCTATAAGTCAAATAACAGATGGACCTATTAACACAACTCCACATGCAATTAAAAGTTTGAAAAGTAAAAAACAACAACAAAGCTAGAACTTACAGTTGGAAATCTAAGTTCTACTTGGTAGACGTTTAGTTTTTATAATTTGAAGGACAAAACAATAAAGAAGGATAAGGAAAGTGTACATCACCCCGAAGAAAATTATCAGAAAATGAGAGTGAAAAATTCTTTTAAGAGTGAAAGGGTCTCTCTCAATGTATGATAACATGACCCAGAGATAAAACTCTAGAATTAACAGATTGGTCCTTGCAAACTCAAATACAAAAAATAAAGAACGGGAATTCAAAACAAATATTCTACTAAGTAATGAAAAAACAATAACTATCAAACAAAACAAACACAATAAACTAAAAGAAATAAAGATATACAGCATAACCAAAAAAAAATTAGGAAAACCTTAGTACGCTTATATCACATCAAGTGACTACATATGGCTGATGGAGTGATCCATTTTCATTATAGGAGCTTTGTACAGAAAAATACAATTAAATGACCATGTCACGCACACCTAATTTAATTCCCACTAGATTGGCATCCTTGCTTTTACAAATTTTCATGACTGAATCAGGGTAAATCATGATACCAGCAGGAGACACACAGCTAATGATTTAGCAGTAAGTGGGATTGGAACGTCAGACTTTGAAAGAAACACACCTTTAAAGCCAAAACTTTCACCACAGAAACTAAACTCAAGGAGTTATACGATAAGCATTAAGGGATATCTTCTAGTCTACGAATCTAACTAATCTTCTACTATTAACTCGGAAAATAAAGGTTTTTGATGACTTATTTGTGATATTTTGACATGTGAGTGGACCAGACTCCAAAAATAATAAAAACTTAAACACCAGACTTGGAAAGACAATCGATGAGGAAAAAATGAAATGAAAAATTGAATTATTTATCATTAAATAGTACCAATAGCAAAAGAATGCAGCTGACTTGATATAAACAGATGCACCAACGGGAATATGCACCCACAGGAATATGGAGAACTTAAAAAACTTACGCATCTTCGTAAAACTCATAATTGATGAATAAATAATAGTTGATAAGCCAGGCAAAAGAAACATCGGCAAAACTCGAAAGGCTCTCATCTTCCAGTTCAGATCCACAGTTCTAGTCGTCATGATAGCATAACCAACTGCAATAATCTGAAAGTTGAAACTGTAGATTAACATATCATTCAAACAAAGAGAAGGAGCAGCAATGTATGATGTAGTTTTATCACAGCAAGCTAGTAAACCATCAAAAGGGTGCACCAATGGACTCCGCAGTCTCCCGTGAAATATTATTCACATACCATGCAAAAAAGTCCTACAATTGAAAAGTTGTTTTCAATAGTCTTATACCATAAAAAAGGACCTATAAGGCTATCAATTTCATTTTTCAATCCTACGTGTAAGGAACCGATAGCCTCCAACCTACAATTAACCAGAATGCAAGTAACCCAAGCAGAATATTCAGCAAACGAAGGCTCAATTGAGATTCCTAGGAAGCAGATAAACTATCAGACAGTGAGGCTATAAGAAAGGTTTTGGAGAGACCTGTATTCTACCAATTTTCCTCCACTATTTTTCCTCGCATAAGTTCCCCTTTTGAAGCCTAGTTCTGCCAAAATCCTAACTAACTTTTCATATCTCCTATGCCTTTAGAGCAATAAACTACAATATCATTATAATTTTCCCAGTAAGCCCTCACTGCCCCTCTTTTTTATGACATTTCTATCTGTTTTTTCTGGTTCCTCCTCGCATAAGTAAGCCTAGTTAGGAGCTTATCACAACTTGAGAACATATACAACTTTGACATGGAAACCAAACGACGATTGAAAAATTATTTTTTATCCCACACTAGAATAAAATAGGACATATACATTGATAAAACGAAAAGGAATTACAAGTTATCATTAATCATAGTTATTATTTCCAGTCTTTGAATAATAATAAAACAATTTAAAAAATGAAAAAATAAAAGTACAACGTCATCTACATCTAGAAGTAACATAAGGTTCAAATCAAGTAACAAATTTTCCCAAAAATATCTCTCAGAAGTCAAATCTTACAATTTGGGAAGCTTTTTTCACATGAAATTTAAATGCTAAACCATCATGGGAAAAAAGGACAAAAAAAACCATCACTGAATCCGGGAAAGTCACAATAAGCAAGCATACTAAAATGAATATCAATCTGTCATAGCAAAAGCTCATTAAGCCTAGTCACATCTTGCTCTAACCTCAAGCAATGCCCCTCCATGACCCCAATAAGCTTAGACAGTAGTAATTTTCACAAGTTATTCATCAATCATTACAAGAATGATGGCAAGGGACAAGGTTTAGGAACTGAACTCCCTTTCACTTATCAATAAGTAAAGCTAAAAACACAGTGCAATAATAAAAAAAAAACATCCAACTCCGGCTGGCAGAGAAAGCAAACAGTTCATAAGAAAAAAAATACCTCCAAAACTACAGTAGATAGAATAATATTGCGGCTAATATGCCGCCAAGTTTGGGATCGTCTCTTCAGCCTAGCCAAAACAACACCTTCTTCTTTAGAGATGTTCTGAAGCCTCTTCTCAAAGTCATCCCCTCGTACTCTAAAAATTCCATTCCAGATTTTAGAGAATATTCCCCGGTTCTTCTTCTTTTCAGTCCCAGAAGTAGTAGTATGATCACTGACAACACCGACCGTATCCTTCTTTCCTGCCTCCCCAATGCCTTTGCCCTCGGCCATTTCTTTCGCTTCCTGATAATGAGCAAGCAGACAAAGAACGCGATCCAATAAGCCACTCCAATTATGAATGCACGCAATCAAACTCGCAACATACAGGGACGGTGATTCAAAAGCCACTAAACCAAATAAGGAGGACAAATCAAAGTAGATATACAATATAAGAAAGTGAGGTAACAACATGAATATGACTCTGTAAAATATTATCTACAAATCCAAAGTAACAAATCAACTTTTGCAGTTCCCAAAACGAACGATCGCGTCGTTTTATCGTCAAAAATCGGGATCAAAACGTCAAAAAGAAACGGCAAACAAAAAGAGGATCGAAACAATGAAGGAGGCAAAAAGAAAAGGATCTGAAGCGTACCTGGAAAAGAGAGGATCTGATAAATAAACCCGAACTATCAGTTCGCTCTACCTCAGAGGAAGCGTTGGATGAACAAAAGACGGTGTGCAGCAAGAAAGAAAGAGAAGAATCCACGCGCCGCGGCAAGCGGTGGGTTAAGCAGGCGCCTGTAGATGATAGATGGAGAGAGAGGGAGCGGACTAAGTTTCTACTCCTTCCTCTTTCTACTTCTACTTTCTCGAATTTTCTTTTAATTTAAATTTATTTATTTATTATTACTTTTCTAAATTAAAAATTCAGCATTTTTCGCCAAGGAAGATTTGATACCCCGATAAATCTAAGTGTAATACCTTCCTTTGAACTACTTAACAGATAAATATTTAAATGCTTAATCTTTTCCAAGAATAATATAATCGCATCTATCTAACTTGGACGTATTTTCAAGTGTTGGATGATTAATCTTTCGGAGGAGATGATTATTGGACAATTGTTCCGTGTTTTTGGCTCGGGAATTACATTTTACCCTCTTTTGACTTTGCTCGAGTACGTAGTCTTCTTTTTACTCTTTGGAGTGTCGATTGTGCGTGTACGAAATTGAATGAGTGAAGACAAACAATGCAAGTAAAAATGACATTTACTAACGAATTTAACCGATTTCCTTAAAAAAAGATTATCTCATGACTCATCGGCTAAAATGAGTGCGAATGAGCAACTCATCTTACAGACGTCAATGGAACATACCAACAAATAATCTGCAAACGATTCTTGTTCACGTGTTCAAACGATTCTTCGAAACACAAACAACGATCCTCTCGATCCCATTCCCAGCCGGATCTTGTCATCAATGTACGTTATTTGGAGTTTGACTTCGCTTACACCGCCATAGCGGAATTCAAAAGGTCCTACTTTCAATTCAGGCGACTCGAAGATGACTTGAATCCAATCTTCCTCTACAACTGTCAGTTTTCCTGTTCATACAAAGAAACAAGCCTGGATTGAATGCAATTTCTGATATACGCAGGGGACTCCCCTTGGAGATGCTTTTAACAACTTTTGAAGGGCAAAAACATTGCAGAAATACATTGTTTTGAACTAAAATAAAACTGAAAATCTCTTGTTTACCAAATCAACGTTCAGATCAAGAACTCAAAACATTAAATCCAGTTTATGGACTCTGTCTTCGGGTGAGCTTAATGTCGGGGAAGAAGGTTGTTCCACGGAGAAGCTTTCTTCTCATTGGAAAATCCTTAAAAACGGTGTTTCGTGATTATGAATATCATCGCATTGAAATAGCAGGAATTCTAGCTATACAACGGGGAACAACTAGTTCAAATCAAGGCATCTGATGGAGAGCTTGATACCCTTTTATCATGTATGTACCTTTCAAGGAGACTTGGCCATCCAAGAACCCTAACACAGAAAATGACACCCTATTTTTCACATTGTCCGGGGCTTCGACAACCTGAATCATTTCCTTCGTTTTGAAGAAGAGACGGCCCACCGCGCTTCTGTAGCCGCCTCCCGGCGATGTTGGATTAGAACAGTAAAGCACATCCCAATCTGAAGAGAAGATAAAGTACCAAATCGTAAATGATCAACAATGGAACCAGCATTTGTTTAACATTAATCCTTAAACGGAAGAGTACAAATCAAATCAGAGTTAAACGGAATGTAATAATCAATTTCAGTAGCAGATTAGGGCATTACCTCCAAATATAAGAGGGCATTTTACTGGTTCGTCAACACAATATTTCTGCAATTCCTGAGCCACTTCAGCTACCTCTTTGTGCTTGTCTTTGGTAAGAAAAACCCCTCTATCACTTTGCGCAACCTTCGTCAAATTTATTTACAGTTTTCCCTTAGGTTGTCGATTAACTGTCTGTAACTAGACGCGGATCGTAATCTGAGGAAACGTAGTCAAATCGAAATCCATACCTTTGAGATAATAGAATCTACGAGATCCGCAGGGCTCGCTCGAACGTCTGGGGAAGACATCGAAACGGACGCCCATACATTGAAGCTCGCGCGCTTCGAATTCTGAACCGGGACTGAAATCGATAGGCATAGAGTTGAAGGTTTCAAACAGGGGTTGAAAAACTTAGCTTTCGAAGTCTCGACGCCTCCTCTGAAGGCCAACTTAGCGGGAAACAGAGCTAACGAAGAAGAAGAAGTCGCCGTGGCAGCCATGGAAAGGCACAGTTCGGAGCAGATGAAATCTCGTCCAACGATCTCTCTCGCCTCGCCTTGCCTTCGCTAAGAATCGGATAATGGTCAGCACTGCCACGTAGCCATGGGAATCAAGAAGTGGACCCACAGTTTACTCAAGTGCGTGTTATTATGTTGCCACGTGTTCATTTGTGAGATTTTTCCTTATCTAAATCGTTTACCCATTCACTTCAGTCCTTACAATACGAATTTTTCGGTTATAATATCAATTCAAGATTCATTTTTAATAAAATATTTATATTAATTAATCCCTTAAATCTATAATTAAATAATATATAAATATGACGATCGATCATGAGAAGTCTGTGACTACCGAGCGTGAGGATCCAAACTATACGAATGTAAAATTTATAATTTATAGATAAATTTTTTTTCTATCTAATACAATACATTTTAAATTAAATTTAAAAATAAACATGTACGAGTTATAAATCAAAGCAGACAATTGTACTGTAAGCACTAGAATATATTACAATAAATATTATTATATAGATAAAAAATAAAATTATATATTTTATTTAAATACACTAAAGATAAAGTTATCAAATAAATGTTCGGGTCATATTATTTATTCAACTGATACATTTTTTAAACTTAATAATTTAATCATGCATATATTGAATAGTTAATCATTTCATGTTTTTTGACAATATACTTGCATGTTATACCCTAGACAAAAAATAAATGAGAAAAAATATATTATCATAATAAAAATAAAATAAAATAATATTTAAGAAAAAAAAATTCATAGGAAATGTGCATTTACTCTTGTTTTAATATAAAGTAAGTGGGAAAATAATTACTCATTAATTGCATACCCAACACTTGAAACATTTTTAGCCTAATATTATAAGCTCAATAAAAAAACATGTTATTAAAACGAGAGTAAAACATAAATTAAACCAACAAATTTGTTATGAACGAAATCAACTTTGAACCAACTTAAATTTTTAATTTTTTTTAGAACACAATTGACCTTGAATTTTGTTCTGCACACAGAATGAATCTCGAATTTTTATTTTTATTTTTTCTAATATAGTTTTGATTCATTTTAGTTTTAAATTCTTTGGTTTGGAATTGATTTGCGTTGGTTTTGATTAGATTTGGGTCAATTTTTTAGGAGATTTAGTTTTTTTTTTTAAGCTTTTGAATTAAAATTTAAAAAAAATAATGTTACATGCACTATTTTATTTTATTCTATTGAAAAACATTAGAGATGGTTAACGGACGGGCTGGCGGCTCGACTCGCTCCTGTAGCAGGCCGAGCCTAACCCGTTTTCCTGAGACGAGCTGAGCCGAGTTTAAGAATCGGGCTCGCGAGCCCGCCAAGGACCGATCCAATCGAGGCGGCCAACGTGCTGGCTCGTTGGCTCACCAGGGTGGCTCGGCAGCAGCTCGCCGATGGCTCGTCTGTCCGTCCATCCTCAGCCTCAGGATGCCGAACCCAGTTAACCACCCTCAAAAATTCAGACGGTAAAAAATACTAAAAACCCCTGAACAATCAACTGAAAATG